>VXBH01001372.1:269007-400642 GCA_013400035.1 Rynchops niger | reverse complement strand
TATATATATATAAAACCTCATCATTACATGGAGAACACCATTTTTTGTCTCCATAAAACCTTCCTGCAGGTTTTGTGGATTTTAAAGTCAGGATCTTAAATCTCGTTTGAGCGCTTGCTTCTTTGTTAGATCCACCCTGTACTTTGGTTCTTTACTGCAGCTTGGGGTTGTTTGTTTTTTTTTTTTTTTTTTAGCAAAGAAAGTGTTGTGTTTGCTGTTTGTTTGGCACAAACACAGTTTGCAGGTTTGTCTTCTCAGTGGTTTCAGCGTTTATTTCCTTTTCTGCCTGCTGTTTGCCCTCCCTCGCTGGGGCTGGCTTGCAGAGCGCTGGCGGAGCAGCTGAGGGTTTTCCCAGCTCCCTGGAAGGAGAAGCTGTCCCCGGAGAGCGGCCCTGGCTGGCGGGGTGGTGGCAATAATGGCATTTGGAGCTCTGTCTGGACAAGGGTTTGTTGTCTCGCTCCGTCTGAGGAACGCTCCTCTTCACCGTAGGCTTTTTCAGAGCTTGTTTTCCTGAAGGAGCGGTGGGAAGAGGTGTCAGGGACGGGCTCCCTGGGGAGCTGGATCAGCGCCGGGTCGTCAGGGGGCAGAAAAACAAAGTGCCAGATCTCGGGATAGAGAAGGAGCAAGGCTGGGTTCTGGGTGTTCCCGTCGTCTCTCGCCCAGGCATTCCTGGCTTATTTATAAAGGCCCGACAACCTTTCTGAGACTTTTTCTTTAGGCGAAACGTATTTGAGATACACTGCGAAGGCCAGGAGCATCCCCCCGGGGCCTCGCTGGCCTGCAGCTCCCGCGGGCGGGCGAAGGCAGCCCGTGTCCCAGCACGAGCTGGGTTTAAAGGTAGGCACAAAGTCCTTGGCAGCGGTAGCTGCCGGACGGATTAGCTGGGACGTCTGCGTGGGCAGGAAACTGAGTTTCAGTAGATGGGAGAGTGCTCTTCGGGGCGGCTCCAGTGGCGAGAGAAAAAAAAAATCTGAGCCAATTTAAAGGGGCTGAAAACTCTCCTTAAAACTGTCATCTCAGGTGTCTCCTTTGACAGGCCGCTGAATGTTTGCTCTCTGTGTGTGGGTTACACCTGGAGTCTAACAAAACCTTACAGGATGACGGAGTTTCTTTTTGTTTGTTTGGTTTTTGTTCAAAGCAAAGTTCTCAAGGGCCGTTGTAATTATCAAACCCTCTTTTTCCCAGCAAAGGGTGCTGGGAGCTGCCAGTAATCTATAAAACAGGAGGGACAGTCAGGCTGGGGGAAATGATCTCAAACCGGTATAAATATCTCCAACCAGGTTTTGGTTTTCAAGTTTTATGAAGTGATAGAGATTCTGGGGATGTTTTTCCAAGAGGCTGGGCAGTGAGGAACAGGGCAGCTCGCGGGTAGCTGTGTTGTTGCCCCTGGGGTTGGAGCCTGGGGGGTAGATAGCCCGGTTTGAGACGGTGGCTGCTGTAAGCCAAGGGGACACACGCTTGCCTGTGGGAGCAAATTTGTCTCGGAGCAAGAGAACGGAAAATCTGGGTTGTCTCCCAGCACTCCCATTGACCTGTTTGATGACCTTGGGCAAATCCCCTCATTCTTTCGGTGTCCTATCCCATTCAACACTTAACCCTCTGGGAAAGGGTCTCCGGTGGGTTACAGCAGCCGGTGTGTGTTAAGCTCACACCAGGGTAGTGAGCGCTTGAGTTCTAGAGTGCTCTGAGGCTGGCCTTAGGTATCATCTACTACCCCTGATGACCAGGAAGAACATTGTCTTTGTGAAGAGTGCTAGCGTCTTACAGGCAAGAATAACTCCTGTTCACACCGCCCCAAGTTGTGAGAGCATCAGTGTCCCCCTCCTGCTGAGGAGGGCAGGGGTATCAAAGAAATTCAGCGCTTCTGCCAAAGGGAACTAGCCCTTGAAGGATCACATCTCTCTTCCACTCGGGGAAAGAGTCATCAGCCTTCCTGAAGCCTCCTGATGAAAATTAAATGGAAATTCCCCCGGGAGTGAGGGGAGTGTCTTCTCTGAAGCCTTTCTGGGTAACCCCACCACCGTTATGCTGCTGCCTTTGCATCGCCATTGGTGTTCTGCAGTCGGGGATGAGGAAATATCATCTGCTGATGCTATTTCCAGTTTCTACCACGGGCAGGAGCTACTGGAAATGTCATCCCTTTGAAGGTTCCAGTCTTGCTACACTGTTTTCTGTGGTTTGGATAAATCCATGCCACGAGATCTTCACCTGGGCTAAAGCCGTGAAATGAGGGGGCCATACAGAAGTTCTGGTTCCTACGGCGGTGGGTGCCCAACTCGATCAGAACGCCCGGGGATCACTTGCTGCCGGTTCCTAACCTTGTCATTACCTTTAACTGCAGGGAATCTGAAACTGGCATTTCAGATTTCTGCCCCTTTGATCTCGCTCTCTCGCGTTGTCATGATTAATGACAGACTGTTTTAAAAACGCTGTGGTGTCTGACTAACGCCATCTGAGGGGTGTGCAGAGCTCCTTATTTCCTCCCATCGCAGACCCGCAAAGCGATAGGAGAAGAGTTTATTTTCCACTTCGGTTTGTCAGGGGCAAGGAGAGGGTTAATATTCTCTGCCGTCTCAAAAGTAACTTTTTTTTTTTTTTAATCAATTAATTGCATATCTTTCATGGTCAGAAAAAGAAACTGAAGTATGTGTGATATCCAAATTCTGCACATAAAAATCCCATTTTGTAATAGTAAAATGTATCGGGTTACTTGTCTGGAGGCTGTTCATCTTGCAATAACACACGTAGCAGTTAGCAAGTGCCTCCGTGTCCCTGCACATCTTATCGCGGCGATGACCTGGGGAGGCCGGACCCCGTCACACGTGTTCTAATGGGCTTCTTCGCACCACAGGGGAACAGGGGCCGCACGGAGAGCTCAGAAGCCAGTCGTTAGTGTCCCGCCGGGTCCCTGTACCAGGACAAACATCCCCTTTCCCAAAAAGACCTCTGCCACGAAGCCGTTGGCAGCAGCCGGAGTGTGCTGGGTAGCCGAGAGCAACAGGCAAACTACAGTCAGTCTGACTCCTGCGCATCTGGTATTTGTGGAATTGGTCTGTACTTCCATATTTACTCTTTCCTTTAAAGAAAAATGCCGGGGAAAGTGGGAGAGCGTGTCAGACAGCAGTGCTAGACATCTCAGTGCTGGATCTCCAGCCGTTGCCCCTTGCCTTGCTAGGTCTCAATGGGTTACATTCTTCTTGCTTTCCCCCCTGGTTTAAACAAATAGGAGCTGGAGCCTTAGGGTATATTAGAGCGTGATAGGGATCTTCACCGATAATACCACTCTGGGCTGTACCCGAGGAAGCCATTAGCTTGAAACTCACGATGAGCAGGATCTGATAAGGGGGGAGGCAGAAGGCGGATGAGGGGGAGAGGATTTGCAGCCGTGCCAGGTACCGCTCCCCTCCACCAGCCACTGCCTGGGCGCTGGACAAGATGGGAAGGCGACGGAAAGCTTTCCACAGGCTCGGCAGGTATTTGGGAAGTGCTGTCTGCGCAGCCTGTGCAGGGGTGTCGGATATAGGTGCACACACGCATGCCCGCTAGATCCTCTCTGGAAACTAGGGACACCTGTCCAGAGAACCCAGTCCTCCTCCCATGCTGCCCTCTGCCTCATTTTCCAAGCCGTCATCACAGAATCACAGAACGGTGGGGGCTGGAAGGGCCCTCTGGAGATCACCCCGTCCCACCCCCTGCCAGAGCAGGGTCACCCACAGCAGGTGGCACAGGAACGCGTCCAGGCGGGGTTGGGATGTCTCCAGAGACGGAGACTCCCCCACCTCTCTGGGCAGCCTGTGCCAGGGCTCTGCCACCCTCACAGCAAAGAAGTTCCTCCTCAGGTTGGGATGGAACTTCCTACGGTCAAGTTTGTGCCCGTTACCTCTTGTCCTGTCCCCGGGCACCGCTGAGAAGAGCCTGGCCCCATCCTCTTGCCCCCCGCCCTGTAGCTATTGCTGGGCATTGATGAGATCCCCTCTCAGTCATTAATGATGTTAAAGCTATCTAAATGCCTTGCATTTTAATGTTAGCTCTCACCGCTTGGAGTAAAAGTAGTAGGAGTTAAGAATCACTGTTTAAGGCCTGATGAACTCCAGCCATGTGCAAACAAGGCTCCATCCAAAGTCAATCCCATCCGCAAACTACCACCAGCACTTCAAAACAGCACGCGGGGGGTTCATGGACCAGGTTTCTCATGGAGCAGGGATGCCCGGGGCTCTGCCGCTTTTCCTTGCCCAGCTCTGCTGCCGTACCATGGGACTCGGCCACCACTTGCTGTGCGGAGCAGAAGCTGGGCTGAGGATCTTGGAACCGCCGTCCTGCTCATCTCCAGAAGGGGCAGTTCCAAACGAGCTCTGTCTCCACTGGACCACTGAGACCAACGTCCTCCTTCCAGCTGGCCCAGCTCTCCTCCAGGACTGCTCTCGCTTCCCCCTCTCCTCTCGTGCCCAGTGGGATCGCACAGGCATTTGGGGTCATAAGGAATGTGCTGTTTTGACTCGGAAAACTCAGCGGGAGCATTTGCTAAAGACACAGTCTAGTTGTATCAGGCCCAAAAAAAAGGAGGTGCTGGGGCGGGGGGGGGGAATGGAAAAAATTACTGTTTCCAACCGCAGCCAGGTTCCTGCTTCCCGTGTCCTCGTCCTGCCAGCAGCCTTGCCCAGGGACGGCTGCTGCAGCTTAACGACCCTAAGGAAACAGCGGAGCGTGGCGTGGAGCCATTGAGCCTCCCTTGGTTTGTGTCACGGGCTCTGCGCCGCGATGAGTCACTGCTGCTCCTCTTGCTCAAGTGGCAAAAAGGAGCCGTTGTGTCCTGCCCCTCCTGTTCTGTGACTGTACTCTGCCCTTCTCAGCGTGGGCTTTTGGTCACTGGTGGAGGCACGGAGAGCTCGCTCTGACCTGGCATAGCTATTTCCATGCTGGGTTTTTAGCTGTGGCCTTGGGAGAGCTACGCTAGAACGGCTTTTTTTTGGGTCTGTGGCTTCGTTCCACGCTGTGTGGGCTCCGGTTTTGACTAGAGGTTTCAGTAACTGCCTCCCCTGCTTCCCCGCGTAACAATTCAGTCTCATCTAATTAATAATGGTGGGAGGTAGGATGCCTGAGGTCAGCTCTGTTTGTTTGATGGTTTCAGGCAGACCATTTAACTTCTTTCTAGGTGGATGGTTCTCTTTCTTGTTTTTGTTTTGTTACAGACTTCTATTTTTTTGAGGATATTCGTAAATTGCCTGCTTTTACCCGGATGCTTTTTTTTCATGAAACCTGTAGGAACTTAGATATGTCCGAGACCTTCGCGTCGCTGCCAGGTTTAGTTAGAATGTGTTACATACAGACGTCAGGCACGATCTTTTTTCACCGAGAAACCAAGCAATCACCACTCGGACAGCTGTGAGTGACTGTAGTCTCTTATCACTGTAGCTACGTACAGGCTGCGTGGAAAAAGATAACATGGTGTCTGACTTCTGTGTAACGTTTTCACTCAAACACGTCTCGCATCCTCTGGGGAAGGATTTTTATTATTTTTTTTTTTATATATAATTCCAGACAAACCC
Source organism: Rynchops niger (assembly GCA_013400035.1). Classification (NCBI taxonomy): domain Eukaryota; kingdom Metazoa; phylum Chordata; class Aves; order Charadriiformes; family Laridae; genus Rynchops; species Rynchops niger. Next base: position 395,096 of record VXBH01001372.1, on the reverse strand, counting down.
CTGATCCTCAAAGGGCTGAGTGCTTCCTGCTTTGGTATCTCAACTGCCTTGGGAACCAAGGCTCTTTGGAGTAAAAAGGAAGGCTGGGACAGACTGGATCAGGATTTGAGTGTATCTGTGCAAGCTTAGGCCAATTTATAAATGAGTCAGCCCTTACCCAACGTGACAAATCCCATCAGCTTTTCCCAGACTAGAGGAGTTGATTAAAGGGATTGGAAAAGCAAAACAACCCCCCGGAGTAACTCTGTGGGATTATTCAAAGGTGAAGTGATAATGTGATAACAGATAGAAATGCTCTTTGTCTCTGCCAATAACGCCGGACAGTACTCTGACCTCTGCAGAGAAATGTTACCAGCCTCCCACGCTTTTTGGACGCGTTACTTTGCCGCCAGCTTCATACCCAGGGCTCCAGTTCCATTCCTGCAGCACACAGACAGGAGATGACTTGGAGGGGCAAATACTCGAAAAGGAAAAGGCACTCCTAGACGTGTGGAAGTGTGGAAAACCAAATAGAAACCCCTCAAACACCAAAGGACAATGAACTGGATCCAGCAAGCCAGTACGGATGCAGAAGGCTCGCTCCCAGCCTGGCTGTGCACTGGTGCAGCCGGTTCCGTACGATGCATTTTCGTATCTGTTTACTCAGCTCTTTGCCTTTATATTAGTGCTACTTGCTTTACTGCGGCTCAAATTTCCAGNCCCAGCAGGACAACAGGCAGCACGTAGTAGCACATCCAGAGAGACCTCGGTAAATGTCAGCATCCCTCTGGTGGCGGCGCAGAGCTGGAGAAGGCACGGTGCTGGGGGGAGATGGACCTATATGGTCTCTGGGGAGAGCTTGGAGCCCCTTCCAGTCCCTAAAGGGGCTCCAGGAAAGCTGGGGAGGGACTCTGGAGCAGGGAGTGTAATGATAGGATGAGGGGGAACAGTTTCAAGTTGGATATTAGGAAGAAATTCTTTGCTGTGAGGGCGGTGAGCCCCTGGCCCAGGTTGCCCAGAGAAGCTGGGGCTGCCCCATCCCTGGAGGGGTTCAAGGCCAGGTTGGACAGGACTTGGAGCAACCTGGGCTGGTGGGAGGTGTCCCTGCCCAGGGCAGGGGGTGGCGCTGGGTGGGCTTTAAGGTCCCTTCCAACCCAACCATTCTATGATTCTGTGACTCTCCAAAATGTCCCAGCGGGAATCTGGACAGCAGGTGATGCAACGCGACAGCGATGCTGGCAAAGTGGCAGCGGAATCAAGCGAGGAAATGGAATGCTGTTGCTCCACCAGCTCTCAGCCCAAGGGAATTATCGCACTTTCCTTGATCTTTGAACTCATTGGCATGAATTTTAGTGGAGTTTGTGCAGATTGACAGATCTTCTCCCGCCTTGATTGAGACAAAAAGGCTCGAAACAAGATATTGTACCTCCCCTGAAAGGTCATGCCATGGACACTGATGTTTGGAGCAGCAATAAAGAGTCAGGGAGTTTGAGAACAACTTATTTCACTGGAGCAAGACACTTGCCGGTAGGAGGGAATTAAAGGCTGCCTTTTGGCCAAATAGATGGCCTCTGTGAATCTCCTTCTGAAAGACGCTGGCTCTGGTAGCCTGAAAGGGGGCTGGAGGTCACAAAGCTGAGGATGAGGACATGGAAGTGAGCCTGGCTGACTCTAGGGAACTGCTGGAGACATGGATGGAGGCAGCAGGGAACTTGCCCCTTGTTGCTGCTATCTAAATTCTTGGTGATCCAGGAAGGTCTGGGATTGCTCAGAGAAAACACATGTAAAGTGATCCTTCCTGCCAGATCTCCTTTGGTGAGGCGTTGCTGGAGGGGGCTGGGGGTAGGGAGACAAAGCAAAGTTCCAAATCTGATCTTATACTTCCAAGCTTAATTTTTANTTTTTCCCTGGGCGATATCTGCTGGTTTCCTGCGAACACATCCTTCCTAGAAAGAAGCAGTCGAAATCTCTCCCATTAGCTATTTGTCTTGGACTGTCTCGCATGGCAAACGGGCTGTTATGATTAGATATGAACATCAAGAAATCTGTGGAGAGAGGATTGTAGGGAAAGATGATAATGAAAAGCGGGGAAAACTTAACTTGGAGAAATAAGCCCAGAGGAGGCTGTCCCCACCTGTTTGTTTACAAATAAATTGAGAAGAGAGGTAACACTGGGTTTTTGAAGAGGAAAATAAATATTAATTGGTTTTTTTCCTATTCTGGACAGAATTGGGGGATAGGCACAGAGAGGAAAATGGGAATCCTTTGCCAAAGCAGCCGTGAAACTGCAGCAGGAATGGACTAGGGAGGGAGGGTACCGGCAGGGAATGGGAAGACTTGGCTGCAGAAAGCGGTTGGTGGTCGGACCAGTGACCAACTGGTGCCGCTGAGCCACGTGCTGGAGTTAACGTGCCGCGAGGGTTTTGTCAAACCCTTGGCTATCTGAGCACAGGGAGCACTGGCCACTTCAGTCCCCGCAGCTGCCCTGGGCTGCAGGAGTCGTGCTGGGGAGCACAAGTGTAGGAGAGCCTCCCGTTGAGCCTGGTGGTGACAGTGCTGCCGCACAGGGTGGCTTTTCTGATGTGTTTTTTCAGTCTTTGGGGTCGTGGAACTGCCGCACCTGATGGCCAATTGTTTTTTAAACAGTTTCAAACTAGAAGAATGGAGTGTGCGATTCTGAATCTCCTGGCGTGACGCAGGTGTAGCAATAGCTTCCTCTTGTGTTGTATTTTTCATTGCGATGTTTTTGCATCTTTTCCACGTATGTCTGTTTCATTCCTTTTAACAGTCAAGTGCAGTTATCAGAAACAAATACTAAACCAGCCCCAATGTTGCCCTCCTTTCGGATGCCTCAATGAGGCCTTTAGGAAACCAAGCTGTCCAGGAGGATCTGCCAAAGGATCTGTTCCTACGGGCACCTACAGACACGCAGCCAGTCGTGTTTAGTTTTAATCATAAACCCTCATCAGCAACCAAGACTTGAAACCTTCCTGCCCAGAAAAGAAAATTACAAGACAAACAGTGAAAATAAAACTCTGCCCCAAGTGACATTTATACCCAACTGGGAAAAGACTTGAAAATTGTCTGAGTCTACTTACTGCTGCTTTTTTCATTGCCAGTGGAAGCTGCCTAACACAAACCCGTAACAAAGATGGAATAATAGTCAATGAAAGGAGAACTGCTTACTCGCTGACAGGCTTGCAAATGTATATTTCATTATTTAGCTGGCACAAAAGGCCCTCCATTCCTCCAAATAATTAGCTGCTTGGCCCTCCTCAGGGGCTTCAATTACACACCTGTATAAGTATTTGCCAAATCAGCACCTCAGAAGAGAATCAATAAAGGCGACATAAAACATGTTTCTTTAAATAATCAGCTCAGTGGTATTTTGCTGTTGCCTTACTCATAAAGGTGAAGCCTTTATACTCTAATGAGCATTACCTTCATTTCGGCCGAGCCTCATAGCCTGAGTATATTTGCTTTGGGTAGAAACGGCAGAGGCCAAGGGGGAGCCTTAGAAAAATTTAAGTTCATATAATTGTGGCTGCTTTTGGCTTTCAGGGACTCCAATAAAAACAGAAGCCTGATTTCTTAAGAACCTTTTTAAAAAGCTTGTGCTACTCTCAAAGAGCGAAACAGGTTAGTATTATGGTGCTCTGGGCTGCCTGGAACTTCTCTGAAGCTGTACAAGTAAGACCTGCTCTTCATGCAGGAGAGAGAGTAAGAAGCTGCAAAGCTCCTTTAGAAAATCAGGTCACTGAAACTGTGGGAGCCATTAAATCCCAGGGCCTGAGTAGGACACGCCAGGGCTGAGCTGTGTCCCCAGGGTTCAGGTGCAGAAGGATGGGGCTGTGGAGTGGGGGCAGAGAAAGCAAAGGAGGAAAGATGGTCCGGAGGACCACAGAGGCAGCAAGAACATCTCAGACACGGGTGGTTAAGTTTGAGAAGAACCAAGTATGAGTATTTGGGCAGAATGTGAGCTGAGAAGCAGAAAGAAGCTGTCGGCAAAGAACCTGTGTGCTCCCAGTGATGTCGGCTGGCGTGTAGGAATGCTACAGAAGGCAGCCAGAGGGAACAGACAAAACTGGAAAAGCAAAGTCCTCATCCTGACTTGCTGAACATGCGCACGGGTGTTTGCCAGGTCTGAACGAGAAGCCTAAACAAGAAGAAATACATTTATTGTTAAAATAACTCTCGTGTTAATATCGAGTTACATTAAGATGGTACCTTCACGGAACAAGTAGGCAAAAGACAAAACAAATGGGAAAATTAATAACTTGCATTATAATAGACATCAGTAATGTTGTATGTTATTCTGTATCACTACATCCGTATTATGTTACATGAAAACCACCTAACGCTGGGTTATCAATTGATGCTTTGTATTGGGAATGGAGCTGGTGGGGCACCAAGCTGTTAGCTATTAGTGTAAGATAAGAATGGATTTCGGATGCTCAAGCCACGTAATTTGGCTGAGACTGCGAAGCTGAAAGGTCAAGACAAAAGCTGGGCTGTATCCACTGCGCTTTGTTGGTGACCCTGGGACAGGACGCACGTAGCAAGCTGTTAAAGCCCTGGCAGTAGAAAGGGCTTCTCAAACCAGCTTTGTAAAGGTACAAGCAATAACTTATAGTTTATAGTATAGATTCGAGACCAGAAAATGGAGATTACCCAACTCTGTATTTTGTGTGAGCGGCCAACAGGGTCGGTTTGGTCATAGTAAACCTGCAAGTGTTGTTTGATGCTGCTTCACTGCTGGGGTAGGAGCTGTGGGGCTGCGAATCTGCTGATCCCCTCGCTGGGGACGCCGGCTGCTGCAGGGAAGAGGGAGGGAAGGAAGGAAGGAAGGAGGCACCACATGGGCTGTGTGTCAGGAGGGCGGAAAAAAAAGGCGTCTCTTTTCCAAACCAACATCATTAAGGAAAAAAAAACAGCAAATCACAGTGTCTGCAAAGAAGCCCTTGAGGACAAAGATGGGAACAGGGTTGGGCAATGCAACAAATAGGCCATTTTTCATCACAATCTCATAATTGCTGTCTTGTTCCCAGTCTGCTCTTATGATAGACTTTGCAATACCCACTGGGGACTCTTCTAGGACACGCCACTGTGAGCCAGAACCTCATTTTAGCATTATACCAGGGAAACTGTGCTAGGCAAACTGGAGCCACGGCGTCAAGTTTGGATCCAAAGTCCTCTTTTTTTTTTTTTTTGAAATATATTTTTTTTAAATATTTTTTTTTCCTTTTGGCTCCAGAAGCCCAGAGCAAGGAATGTAAATTGGCTTTGCAGAAGTATGTCAATTTTGGTGCCAAAGTTTCATTTGATATCATCTCTGTCTGGCACCTACACAGCAGGTGCTTCCCAAGATGACCTGAGGCACGTGGGCGCAACGCAAACCCTGGGCTGAGCTCTGCTAACCGCACAGCTCGCATCTCTTGCACAACGTGACATCCCACCGCCTCCCCGCAGCCCTGGAGACGGTCTCCTGACGCCACTGCCCCCAGCCACAGCTACAGATGGATTTTGCAGGAAGGCTGGCTGCTCCTGCCTCCTCTACCCCGACCCAAACCACGGCACTGCCTCAAATCAGTGGACATGAGTGATGAACCTTTTATTGCTCATTATGAGTCATTCTTGCAAACTCTGGGTCTTGCTGAACCTAATGGGTCTACTTGCATGAGTAAAAAGTGCTTGGAGGAGTCTTAGGATGCAGATTTGCCTCTTTTGGGGGAAGCAAGCCCCCTCTCTTTGGGGTACCTTCCTGAAGTCACTGGGACGTGCTGTGGTGGCACGTGGCAGAACCCTGTGCAGAGCTTGGCAGGGGATTAAACGAGGCAATCATGTCCCAGCATATGTGATCGGGGTCTCCTGTCGTTGTGAAATCAGTCGTGGGCAGTTGTGGTCATTTGGAGGGGGAGACGTTCCTGCCTGAACCGCAGCTGTTGTGTCGCAGAGGCAGACTCCGTGACTGAATACTCACCGAGTCGCGTGTTAGTTACCGTGCCGGTTTGTACCTCGGTCTCTGCTACTTCTCAATCACAAAAGGTATCCAGGTGCTCATTTCCATAGTAAGCAGAAATCAGGTGAACCAGATAAGCTCTGCTGTCCTATTTGTCTTTATGCAGGAAAAGGAAGGACGTTGGACTGAGAGCAGTTTGCAGCATCAACTGTAGTCAAAGGCAGGCCAGGAAGATCTAAATGCTTCAATGGCTTTGGAGTAAGACAAGCCTCTCGGGATTTTTCTATTCACTCAGCTGTGGTGGCAGATGTGTCACATTGAGCTGGGAAGGTATGGAAGGGACTCAGTTCAATTAAAGCCAGCCTGCTTTTGTGGGTGTTTTTCTGATCTGGAAGTGTTGGAAGCCACTAATAAATAAGGGAGGATCAAATCACCCAGTGCCCCAAAGCTCCCCAGAATTTTCAAAATGAAAAAGGAGTTTCGATGAGATTCCCAACCAAAGAAGTGTGTTCCTACCCTGTCTTTAATTGCGAATGATTGAGAGAGTAGATTCAATTGTTTTCATGATGGGACAAGGATCCTCCGTTTCTCGCTTCCAGGCTCACATTTAATAGCAAACTCCCACGGAAGGATTGCGAAAAATTCCTTGCTGGAAGACACGATTAAACACTAGCCTTCTGGTAACGTAACAGGCCGATCGCTGACCTGATCCCAACCTCTCTGAGCTCATGTGTGCTGGCGGGCGACTGTTACAATTAATTCAAGGTGACAGGAATTGACAGCCTTTTATGAGGAAGGCTGATCTGTCCATACAGGAGATGGCTTCTAACGTACCTTTGCAAATCAAGTAGTAAGAAGGTCGTTTAACCAAGACAGCGAAAGATATCTCGTGTCAGGCATCTTCTTCCACCCTCGGCACTCTGCAGCGAAGCCCTCTGCTCTTCCGTCCCCAAATCTCCTGGATTATCTCACCTTTGTGGTTGATTTGGAGTGATGGGCCAGAGTGTCAAGGGAAAGCTGCTGCCGTTCCACCTGAGCTCATCTTTCCCATCCCAGTTACAGTGGCATTTCCACCCCGCTTCCCTACCGTGGGTGTCTATGAACTCACGGGGAATCAGGGTTGCCCATCTCCTACTTACAGGTGAAATGTGCCCTCATTCAGTGCCTTGGAATCGTAATGTGAGATGTGATGGAAAGGAACGGTGACATAATATTGAAAGAATGTTTCTTTTAGCTAGAAGCAATTTTTGCCGCGCTTTGCTTTGTTTTAACCAGACACAGCCCCCAGTGAAACCTTTTCATGTGACGGGAAGTAGTGTGGAGAATTAGTCATTTATATTAAGAAAAAGCAGGATGTAGCTTGGCAGGAAGGCGCGAGGACGGCGTGGCTAAAGCTGCCGGATTTACAAGGAGACAGGTGGATTGTTGCACTGTAATAACCCTCGGCTGGAGGAATTTTCAAGGAAGCGGAGTGTCGCAGTTATCCCCAAGGTGCAGATAACAGCCATGTGGAGTTTCGTGCTGGTAGGAAGAAGTGTCTCACTCTAAATGTCTTAAGTACCGTGTGCTAGATAAAAAAAAAAAAACGCATTTAGCCAGGCTGAGCAGGAGACTGTTTATAGAGTGGGTGCAACTCCGGGGGTTACAAAAAGAGATAAAGGAGTTTGGAGAGAGGAGGCAGAACTGCGCACGGAGACAGAGGGGCCGGTGTTTAACCCGCCCCGTCCCCGGGGGGGCAGGGAGAGGGTTGGGGAAGAAGCGGCCGTTTGTTGCTTTAGCTTCTCTGCCTTTCTCCGCGGGTCCGGCAGCTTTAGCCTCGAGCGCGTAGCTCTTTTTCAGGACGCAACGTGTCCCTGGCTTCTCCTCCCTTGCAGCCAGACAAATTGGGCCTCGTTAAGCATCCTCCCACGGTTGCCCGGGCGCCAGGGCTGACAGTGTTGTGATGGCTAAAGAGCCTGCTGACAGGGCCTGTGCCCTGTGCCGAGTGACAGCCCTGGCCTCCTGCCCGCCGGCGAGGGATGCTGCGGGAGGCAGGACGGGCTGATGCCGAAGAGACAATCTTCCCGGGTTTGCAAATGATGTGCCTGGTAAATTGATAGTCACCGCTCAGAAAACCGTCCTGGGAGAACCGCTGTGTTCCTCTTCTCGTTCTGGGAAGAGAGAAAATCCTCGAATCCAGGCAGGGGGATTGCTAGGGAGGAGAGTTTGTGATGAGGAGTCTCGGGAAACATCACGAAACTGTTTCTTTGCAGAGATGGCCACCTTGCTCTGCTCTGTTATTCCCCATTGCTAAAACACGAATGAACCACAGAGAAATCTCAGGGATACTGCTCCAGGTCTCCTTGGCACCGCTGGAGGACAGCCTTTTAGCTTGGTGAGACTTCTGGGAGTTTAATAGCAGGCTTATTCCAGCGAGACTGAGTATAATAATTAGCCTGTTGATTCTGCGGGGCAGGCTGTGGCCTGACCATTTGCTTTCCTGCGATGAGTGACCAATTGATTATGATCAGTGCTGACAGCCATGGCGAGTTAACAGCCCGTGGGGATGTTGGGTTTAGCCCTTGTTTAGCAGTAGGCAATATTTACTCCCCCTACACTTATTTTGCCCTTTTTTTTTGGTAAATGCTAGGCAATTCTCACCAAAAAAAGGGCCTGGGCAATTTTCCTTTTCATCATAGAAACTGAGCCTGAGCAGCAGAGAGATATGCTTTGCTCTGCGCCTGTACATATATATTTATATATCTGGAGAAGGACGAGGACAAGGATGTCAGGGGCTCAGACGACTGTAGCTGCTCGTACGGGCTGTCCTTACCCTGCTCTTGAATCCGAGACAACAGCGATAGTGCGCCATGGGTAAGTGTCTGTGGGATATTAGTAAATTATGTTCCCAGTGTAATACATGTAAGGCATCACCAGAAAAAAAAACAACCCACATTTCAGCCATTGATTTTTAAAGCTGCTGTGGAGCATCTATGCTGTGTCAGAGAAAGGTATTGCCCAGCTAAGCAGATTCCGATTCGGAACTGAAAAGGAAGTTTTCTAAGGGTAAAGCCAAAAGACTTAGAGAGGTACTCTTGGTGGTTTATCCTCCGGCACTCCAGCTGTCCAGGCAGCACTGACCCAGTGCAGAATGGGCGCGATGGGGCTCGATTTTCCTCTGGGAGGGGGAGCAGCCGATTCCATAACCCTGTGGTGTGCTTTGCTACCGCAGCAGTGGAGAAAAGCGATAGAACTGGAGCCTTGCAGCAGAAATCGGTTGGACCAATTATAAGAAAAACATACATTTTTTTGGATGGTAGCCCACAATGTGGGGTTCCCAAATTACTCCAAAACACTGGGCTTTGTTCAGTGAGGGACATTTGTCAGACTTTCATGCCAAGCTCAGAGAGTCAAGGAAGAGAGCTGCCTGTGGGGGCCACCACAAGTGGAGGAATAAATAATACCATTCCTCTTTGCAAGTAGGTGTTTTCCTTTTCTCTGCGTGTCTGTTGATTTTCTTACTGTCACCAGCTTGTGCTCATTTCTCACTTTGATCTTCAGATCAAAGAGCAGAAGGGGACAGGAGGTGGAGGGGGACAAGCAGAGGTGGGGGCTGGCAAGATGCTCTCAGAATATTAGATTTCCCAACAAACGGCCCAGGAAGAAATAAAAGAGAAAGGAAAAGTGAAAAGGGAAAACAGAAGCAGAGGGGAAAGTGTCAAGATGTTGTAGGGAATTATTATGTTTATTGTCCTGACGTGGTGTGTCTGTGCTGAGGTCAGACCAGGAGGACTAACGCGATGAGTGAACTGGCGCTGGTTCCCGTCTGCTGCGTGTCATTCGTACAGAACCCCCCAGCCTTGGCTGCTCCATCTAGAGCCAGAAGGGGCGTGAGGTGTCCAACTGTCCCACTCAGGACTGCTGCCGCTCACCCAGCCCAGCACGAGACATGAGCTCCTCGTGGAAACTTGAGGCAAGACCTGTGTCTCCGCTGGGAAGTGGACAGAAGCATCAGCTGGTTTATAGCCACTGATGGCACACAGTAACTGTTAGACCAACAAAAAGTGGTGGGAAAGGCAGCTTTCTAAGACTCCAAAGGAGGAATTGTGTCCATCTCCTTCAGAAGGAGTAATTCCCCCTTTAGTTTTCCCACCGGATAAACAATGTCTGGAGAACTCGGGAGCTTTACGCTGGTACAGGACGGTGTGATGGCTACTGTCGCTCTGGAGCTCCCAGCCCACCTTGGCCACCTGGAATGACTGTGCCCCTTCCCTGCCTTTGGGCTGACAGTCAGACAAGCAGAGGATGATGATATACAGTGTTGTGGGGGGTACATTGGGCTTGAATAGGTAAGGCTTCTTCTAAGAAATTAAGCCTTGGAAAGAGTTAGGAAGAGTCAACTCTATCAGGGCCAAATGTCTCATAATGTTTCAGCATTTTGGCAGGTTCTGCAATCTGTCCCCCACCCATACCCGGTTCTGAGAGCACTAATCCCATGTGAAACACCATTCCAGCTCAAACGGGAGACGGCTGAAACCTCACAAGAGTCTTTCTGGAGTTCCCAGTTTGTCTTTCTGGACAAGAGACAGGTTTATCTTTCTTCCAGGGGCTCTGAACGTGGTAGAACTTTTGCATCCTCGTCCTGGTACTTTCAGGTATATCTGAGAGCGTGTACAAATGCACATGGCTCTTGGGGAACTTGAAGTGGATTCTATCCGCTTCCAACCTGAAGGCACAGCTTTCTGGTGACAGTCCGTAGAATGAAAGCAAAGTATGTGAGCTGGGTAGTCGTGAAACGGAGGGGGTTTTAGAAATATTGTTCATTTTCCCATTGTCTCTACTAAAGACAGTGCCTTTCCAACCCTGACCGTGGGCACAGAGCCAGGACGTATCACGAATTAAAATAATAAAACCCAATTTTCACTGGGAGAGTGGGTTCCCTTCAAGTTCTGTAAATCCCTCCCTCTCTTCTCTTGTAAATAGCTTTAATACACCGCAGGCGCCAAATCACTTGACCTAGGTTAGCCTGTGAACTGGGATGCTTTCTGCTCGGCTGCGTAGGATGAAGCCTGGATTTTTCCTCCCATTCTCTGGCTGTCAATCCAGGTAATAGTCAAAGGCCTTATCTGAAATGCATTAGACTTTCAGCGAATTGTCTGGGCTCCGGGCCCTGGGTGCTGAAGGCACTCGTGCGTGTAATGTGTAGAAGAGGCGAGACGGTAGCTTTTAACACCCCTTGCCTCATCTATTTTCTTGGCTCAGGTTCAGCAAGTCTCCACCGTCTGCCAGCAAAAAACGTATCCCTTTTGGTTCAAATATGTAGGCAGTGGTAACTGATCGGCTGCAAGATGCTCCTTTGAGGGCTGTGAACACTCAGCACCCAGTTTTTGAGGCTATTTTACCTAATACAGGAAAGTTATTTCAGAGACATAGATGGTTTCCACAGAGGTGACAAAGCAGGGGGAAAGGAGAGAGAATGTGGCCTGGGCAGTTCGAAGTGGCACCGCCGGGAAGAGTCCGAGAGTGAGGGATTGGAGAGGTGTTTGGTGCTCTGAAGCAATCTAATCTAGAAATACTCTCAGCTGAGGAGTGGATATAAGGCTTCATTTGAAATTGTTAAAGGGAATGAATGGGGGAAGAGGGGAAACCCTCTGGTTAGCTCAGACTTACTGATTTGGTCCAGGGTTAGTTTAGCATGAAAAGATACTTCTGCATAAAGTTATGCTTGTTCTTATCTGTATTCTTCCTCTAGGAGTAATGAGGGGTAACGGTTTTAAACCAAAAGAGGGGAGATTTAGATGAGATATTAGGAAGAAATTCTTTGCTGTGAGGGTGGTGAGCCCCTGGCCCAGGTTGCCCAGAGAAGCTGTGGCTGCCCCATCCCTGGAGGGGTTCAAGGCCGGGTTGGACGGGGCTTGGAGCAACCTGGGCTGGTGGGAGGTGTCCCTGCCCAGGGCAGGGGGTGGCACAGGATGGGCTTTAAGGTCCTTTCCAACCCAAACCATTCTATGAAGAGGATGATTCCCCATTCATGGGCTATTGCTTCCTTGATCTCTCTGAAGATGAGAGGCAAATCCAGTTATGAGTGTGGTCTTTTGGCACGGTGTGGAAACTAGTTAATCAGGGGACTGCTCTAAGTACCATCTTCATGCAACCACTGAACAAATACATAAGGGAATTCAAGAACCTCCCACTTCTCTGTGTAAGAAGGAACAGACGTTTTCTAATTCTACTGATGACTCTGTGAGGCAAAGTCTGTCATTTTCTAGATTTTTGCACAATGTCTAGTGAAATAGGCTGACTATAATGCAAATAATGCTGTTATTAGTGGGTCAGCCTTGAAGACCAGGAAGCCATGATTCATAGATGTTTAACAATTGTAGTTGGCCAGAGGGAATGAAATAGAGGGAAAGGAAAACACATCAGAATGTTAATGCAGCAGGATCAGAGCCAGTTCAATATATGTGGTTTGGACAGCAAATTCCTAATTTGCCATGGCATACAGAGGAACTTTACAGGAATTTAGAGGTCTGCCACTTGAATCCCATTTCAGGCTTCTGGAAAATGCTGTAAAGAAGCTGTCAAAATTCCTTGTGCCTTCTTCTCAATATATTAAAAAAAACCTAAAGGAACATAAAGGATCAAGAAGAGCTTCCTTGGACCGTCTCCTGTTCAGACTTACTTCATCCAGCCAGAACCCATGGAGCTCTCTCTGAAAAACTGCTATGAGGGCAGCATGGAGATATTCAGAGAATCCTAGAATGATTCCTCATGGTATTTCTCAGGTACAAGCTCCCTTCTGTGTGGAGAACTAGGGCTTTGTGTCCTGCCAGCAAAATGGAGCTGATTTTTGTATTAGCGCTGGAGACTTTGCTGTAAGGAGCAATGTTCTAAACCGAGCCGGTGGTGGGTAGAGGGGGAAGGTTATCCTGCAGTGGTCTTGGCTCTGACACAGGCTTATTACTTTTTTTGGGCAAGCAGAAATCATTTTTGGTGACACAGTTTGTCAAAGAACTGGAAAATGTGATAATTTCTGATCAAGTTGTGATGAAACTGTTTCTCTGATCTTAACACGTTTGACCCTCTCAAGCGGGAAGAGGTTGTCTTTGTGCAGTTAACTGAGATGGAACAAGCTGGATTAGTTTTCTCTTCTGGGTGTGATTTAAGCACAATAGTAAGCAAAAAGCTGGGAATTGTAGTGTTATCCTGAAATAAGTGTAGTCTGTAGCCTGGAAAATGTTGGAAAAGCATGGAGCTGGAAGGGCTTGTACGGTATTGCAACTGGTTGAGTGCTAGAATTGTTCATCAGCAGATGCCGTAGCACTGTGGAACAAGAGCCAGCTTGTTTTTCCCTTTTCCCCTTCCTCTGTATTGTTTTGTTTTTCCTTTCAGATTCTAATGATCCTCATCAGAGGTTATTAACCACTTAACTGTAATCCCCTTGGAATGTCTCTGTTTCCAGAGCTACCCTTCTCACAAGCTACAAGATCTGGAACTGGAATCATTAACATATTATTCCATATTATTGTATTTACCCAGTGACGTGAAGTGCAGTGAGAAGACTGTAGGGAACTGTGACGCTTTTGCAATATGCTGGAGCCAGCAAGGGAAGCTGGAGGCATGTGTTGTTCATGGTCAGGGTATGACAACAGGCACGGTCAGTCCTGCCTGCAGAGTGGACTTCTGCATATGTATCTTTTAATTTAAGCTTTTCATAGAAAGATTCTACAGAGGAGAAATAGAGAACCTAAATTGTGATGGGACAATCCACACCTTTGGCGTGAAATGGAGATTTCCTATTAAAAACCATTGATCTTTCCCACTATCTATCCCCCTTTAGCTCTTTGCTATGCAGATAAATATGCCATGACTTGGGACTCCAAGAGGAGGACTTCAGAGAACCAAGGGCCAACTTGTCGGTACGTGTGTGGCTGCAGGCCTCGGGAGGCACCACTGCCACCACTCAGTCGCGTATTGCCCAATCTTAGGAGAAATGATCCAAAGGAGCTGGAGAATATGACTAGAGAAAACTTGCGTTACTGCTGGGAAGACATAGTCTTGTCACACTCCTGTAGCTGGCCAAAGCTAAAATAATTAGAATACTGCATGTGTGAGCTTTGCAGCAGGTTTATTTACTCTGTTTTCACAGCTACCTTGGCAGCAGTGAGGTGATCCGAGTCAAGCGTGGGAAGAATAATGCCTTAGCATGGAATGAACGTGTCTTGCTCCAGTTTTAACCCTTGCTCCCTACATCAAATACTCCCTCATCCTCCTGAAAAGAGTAGATGAACTGTCTGCAGACACAAAATAAACAGGAGTGTTTGGTTCTGACATTTGAAAGGAGAAACCATTGTGGTACTGTTGCTTGGAAAGTTGATGTGTAAGGCCAGCCAGCAAAAGAACCTTTAATATTCTTTGAAGAATTTTTTTTTTTTTTTAAGGAGAGAGAAAACAGGAAAGTCGGAGTTTCACAATGTCTGTGCTGAAAGAAACAAGAGACTAGGTCAGCAAGTCCAAGCCCTTGACTGGAAATCCAGAAGCAGGACTAATTTATGGTTTGCTAGGTAATCTGTATGAAATTCCAGGAGTGAAAAGGCATTCACTGGCCCATTCTGAGACTGCTTCTAGTCCTTGGGCTTGGCCAGGAAGGAAGTGAGAGCCCTTATACTCACAGTGCTCTTGCCTGGGGGCCAAGGCTGAGATCCAGGCCACAACCACATCCTGGAGTCCCAGCCTGGGCAATAACTACCATGTGCTCACCCCAAAGCTCTCCTGTGGTCAGTGCGGCCTCACCTCGGCAGGGAAACAGGAGAGGGTGTTGGGTGTCACAGGGAAGGTGTAGGCTTGGATGTCCCCACACACCTGGTGCACTGTCAGAGAGGCCCACGAGAAGCTTACCAAAGCCTTGCCAGCGCGATGCCTGGCTAGATCCAGTGCTGTGGGTCCCAGAAATAGCCACTCCTCACTTCTGTATGTGTAGCAACGTGGAAATTTGCTCTCTTAGGCTTTCCCAGGTATAACCGGAGCTAACATTCTGTGCTTAGGTCTGTGCCAAGTATCAAGGCCTGCTGTTCCTATTGATGAGTCCAAACATCTCAACCACGTTCTAGTCTGGAATGTTTTTTCTGGCTGTTGTCTGAGCAGACAGGACAACGTGAAGCATGGAGCTATGTCCTCTGTCTGTTTGGACGTCTTGGTTCCCATGAAGTGCTGAGAAGTGGGTTGTCACTCTGTGAGCTTAGAATTGGAGAGAAGGGCAGGGCATTGAGCGCTTTCAGCAGTTCGAGAAGGAATTCTCTGCACGCTCACCTGCATTAGCACTTCTTCCTTCCCTGCACAAGACAGTCACTAGGTGATTCTGGATCTTATAAGAAGTTCATGAACGGATGCATAGTACAAAAAGGGTAGCTTTCTGATTGTTCATTTCTCCCATTGTTTTATTCTTAGCAAGGAAGGCCATTTCATAAAATTTAAGGTCTATGGAAATACTCCTCTGTTCAAGAAGGTATATAACTGGAGACTGGATGTCACATCCGTGAACCGATTTGCTAGTGAAGAGCATGTACATCAGGTGTATCGCTTCTAAGGGCTGGAAGAGTTATAGCAGTAAGGCATGCGCTGGAACCATCCTCCTCCTGACTTCCAAGTATATTCTGGTTTTTAGAAGAATTCCACCCGTTGCCAACAGATGGAGGGTGAGAAGCAAAACACAGTGCATGCAGTAAAAATGAATGCAATAATTCTGGGCAACAATCAGCAGGGAAAGTCAAAGCTGCTAATGACCCTTCCAAGTGATCAGAATTGTGACAAACTTGTGTATTGAGTCTGTGGTCGTTAACAGGCTTACTGGAGCCAAAGTCTCTAGAGTTCCCATGCTGGCTCTGCTGTGTAGTCTTTACTTTTTGGATGGCATCGGACAAGACACTTTCCTTCTACACACTTATGTTTACCTGCTGGTAAAATAAGGAGGAGAAGAAAAGCTTATTTCATTTCCTAGGAGGGGAGATCCTGAAGATAAATTTGTGAAAACCCTCACAGCCCTCAAAGAACTGAAACAAAAGAAAAGCCCCCTTCTTGAAATTCCAGTCCATTTTCTTTAACAGCCCCTTCTTTCTTTAGAAGTCTGCTGCTGCCCCTTGCTGCAAGACAGAAAGAAACCTTAAAGGCACGGGTGAGAGCACAGCTCTTGCTCAGACTGCAAATCTTCCAAAGGATTAGGGTTTTACTTCAAATAGAGGAATGTAAATGTGTCTGGCTCCATAGTGGCTGGAAATTTCTTGCTGGAGCCAATGTTGGGCCATACTTGGCGGTGACGAGACGTTTGTTTGCCCACCCTGGTTGGACTACAGCTCTCGGGCTGGAAAATGTTAAAATGGGCTGTGCGTGCTTTCGGTGTCATAAAGCCGAGTTGGGTGGGGGAGGGCTTAGGAGGAGGAACTGGATATAGGTGATTATTCTCCAGCGCTCACCATTGTCTGTACGGAGGATGGAAAGCTGGGGGAAGAAGCTGGGTCCGTTTAGTCTGACTGCAAGGCTGGGAGGTTGAGCTCATCTATTTCCCCCCCTGCTCTGTCTTTTAGCTATCACTGCTTCCTGGCGTTTTGTCCACTCGTAGATTCACGAAGGTATTTGGGGCTGTAAATCCCACTGAGGCCGGTGGGGATTTGGCATTTAAATGCCTTTGTGGTTTCAGGTTCTCTTTGCAAAGGAGGAAAGGAATCCTGCCAGGGAGTAGGCCAAAGAGAAATGTTAGCAGCAGAGCCAGCAAGTTGGCACGCATGACGATCTTAAAGGTCCCTTCCAACCAAGACGATTCTATGATTCTATGTAATAGAGGTGAGCAGAATCACTGCACGGGACAAGGCAACCTCCGTCCGCTGCTGGTGGATCCTCGGGAAAGATCTGAGCACCGTTCTGAAATTGAATGTCTCCATCAAAGTTATGGCAGTTATGGAACAAGCAGGGCTTTGGCTCAGAGCAGGGGAATTATAAAAGGGCGTGAGAGAAAAAGAAAAAAGAAAGGTCCAAAATTAATGCTTAAAGAAAGTAATGATGGGGCAAATGCAGCCAGGTTCCAAGTGTAGAATGTCTCTGATGCTTTAATAAAAAATTGACAGAATTAATCTGTTCAGTAGCAGGACCCAGCCTTCCCTCCTGGGAGAGCATTGTAGAAAACCAGGGACCAAAAGGTCCACCTCTTGGTTATAACCAAGTGAGAATCAGGGAAAGCCTGATGAGGGCAGAAGCTCTGGGATGGAGTTCTTATTTGGCCCATTCTCTTTCCAGCAGAACTCTTCCCCTAACTCACAGTGAACACCAAAGTGTCTTTCACTCCTGACCCTTACTGTCCTTTCCAAAGAATATTTCTCAGTCTGGGGTTTTGACAGGCTCAGTGCTTTAGCCCTCAATGGCAGTTTGTATTTACGTAAGTGGAACACTAATATTTACTTAAGATTATACTGTATTTTTCATGACTGAAGGGAAGATTATGCTGCATGCTTTTTATATTTAAGAGGTGGGGAAGAGGGAATGGTCCCGTGGCTTGCCTAAAGGACCAGAGACCGTTCTGCTTTGCATTAAGTATGAAAATTAGAGCAGAAGGGTGACTGGGACTAGAAACAAAGTTGTCCAAAAGCGGTGGAAATGCACGCTAAGGTGATTTCTCCGGGAAAGCAACACGAATGGGGGAAGAGGGGAAACCCTCTGGTTAGCTTAGTCTTAGTGATTTGGTCCAGGGACCTAGGTTAGTTTAGCATTAATAGATACCTCTGCATAAATGCAGTTCTGCTCGTTCTGATTTATACCAAATGAATATCTGATTACATACTGAGGAATATAGGTAATTATGTTAAATATTTATATTCTGTCAGCATGAGCATTTGTATTTGATAACAAATATATAGTATATTGTTATGTATCGATATATAATTTAAATATATTATAGTAACACAGCAAAAAAGAGCTGCAGAAATATTAGACTACTGAGGACTTGTAGCTCCGAGACAAGCATCTCTAGCCCAAACATCACCAATAAATGCAACATTTTTTAATAAATTGATAACAAGCATTCCTTTCCAAAGCTAAAATATGTTATGAAATCTACCCAGTACCTCTTTAAATAACATTTAGGTAATCTAAGAGAGGAAATTCCCATATACTGAATGACGCAGATACAATTTTGTTCCAGGCAAAGGCAGGAAATCCAATGGTAAGCCTGAAATTCTACACTTGGCCATTTCTGTTGTGCCTCGACAGTAACGTGTATTGTACAAGTAACAGCTACCCAGACAGAGCCCTCTATGAGACCCATCTGTGCCTCTTCTGCAGAGGTTATGAGTCTCTTTTAAGACTGAAATAAGTGGGAAAGTGCAATGAATATGACTGGCATTCAGTGCCTCGCATCTTTTTAGCATCTGGGCCTTGGTTCTTCACTCCAGGCTGTCCTGAGCAGGGACCTTTTGTCACTTGCTGGCACAGGATGATGGCAGAAGAACTACCTTTGCTCTGTTGTGCAAAGGCACCCAAATCAATACCCTTCTTCTAGGCCTGTAATAAAGCTCAAGCTCTATTTTAATCGTTCCCACCACCCAGCAGGCAGGATTAGTTGCCAGGGCAAGGGCTGGCATTACCACAGCCGCTGCTCTGCAGATCTCGCCAGCCAGGGAGCCGGACCTTCCAAAGCTAGCGTTGCCATCTGCAAATTTAACCACAGGCAGCAAACCACTGGCACAAAGAAAGGTGCTGGCAATAACAGAGAAGAGAGGCTGGGCAGCTGTCCCTTTAGGAGAGAGGCCATAGTGTCATTCCATGTGACGCGTTTTCCTTGCCCACCCAAACGCACTAATGACATTACCACCAGGTATTAGCAGTGCCTTAAAACAGTTGGGAAGAGACTGGGGACGGGAAAGCCCGGGCTGGTGTGTTTCTCCGGAGACCACACACGTGCTGTATTTATGAACCAAAGAAACAAAACCTAAGTTGTCTCCCTTTTATAGAAAAAAAAAAATAAAATAAAATACCTGAATAACAGAACTGTGTGGTCTGGCAGTGCCTCCCTATCCTTTGCTTAACTTACTGGATAAACAAACACAACCTCCTTAAATTTTTGTCACTTTGCTCACATTTCTCTCCTGTTTAAGCTTTTGCGAGAAATCCTTGGAGTAAGCCTTCAAAAGAAGCACTGCCTTGTGACTAGTGATTGCCAAGGTCCAGGTTCAATTTGGACTGCTAAAGGGCAGCACGCGGTTCCAGTGCTTCACAGGTGGCCCTTGGCTTCTGGAGAAGTTAGGTTAGCTTCACGGGGTTTATCCTGCCCTGGCAACGATGACAAATATGACACCTCACAGTCACCTCCTTCCTAACTTGCTATGAGCCCAAGAAACCCTCTTGAATACAACTTGTGTGTTTCTAACAGCCTGAAAGAATTCTTCTGAAAGCGATTTGAATTCCTCCGAGGCGTCTTTCACCTCCCTAGGGCATTAATTTGCCACGCGATTACGGGTGCTTGGTGGCTGTAGTTAACTAACTTCCTTCTGGTGATCTTTAACAGGAAACATCACATGGTTTTAAAAGGTCAGCAGGCAGAGTGTTAGGGTATTCACCAGCTTTTATCAAAGTTTGTGGTACAAATCAGCCCTAAGCAGGGCAATGAAAACTGGCTTTTCTACCTCATTCCCGCAGCCTTTAATTTCAACAGTTTGGGTGCATCTGAAGCTGAGGAAAGAAAGGTTCCGGACTTTACGATGGTTTTGGTTCTGGTTCTCTGTGAGTCAGCCTCTAGGGGATGTACTTTGGCTTTTCATCTGGGGAGAACAGGTGTCCATACTCGCTGCTTTTCTTTTTTAATCTTACGTTGGTATCTCCAGATGACGCCTTTAGGATGAAGAGTCACTTCCTTAAAAATCTCCTAGTCTGAAGAGAGAAGCTGGGAGGGGAGTGACGCATTCAGCATCACTCAGGTGGTGAGGGGCAATGGCAGGTTTTGTCTTCGCTTAATTATGTATTGATCTGTGCACCATCACCTACCCGTGTCATGGTGTCCCATTCAGATTACGTTAAGAAAAACAGCGCCTGCCTGCCCAGCCCTTTGGCGTGACCATGTCTGACAAGGGGTAAGTCCCGCAATGGTGGGTGCCTGCCAGCAGAGCACCAGCAGCCCGCAGCTGCCAGCCTTGCTCGCGGTTCTTCACGCAGCTTGTGCTTTCTTCTTGCACCTGCTCTTCCCCTCCGTTTGTTTCAGCAGGCAGGGTGCATCCTTGCAAAGACGCACCCCGGGGAAGAAAGCCTAACTTACAGTCATCTCAAAGTGCCTGCTGTCCCTCCTGCCAAGTTGTCTTTTCCCAGTGCGTGGGGAGTCCTGAAGCATCTTCCCCAGCTTCCAGCACAGCATCGGGTACTGGGAGGATTCGTCCATAGGCTCTGTCAGAGCTCTAGAGGACCAATCATTAATATTTTTTTTTATTTTATTTATTTTTTTAATTGGCTTTGGTCAAATTTTGCAAGAGTGGTTTTAATTAGCCCTGCCTCAGCTATTAAGCACCTGTCCAAAGCCTGTCTGGCTGTGGAAAAATGAGTTAAATAATTTGGAAGGTCTGTGCGGTGCCAGCCAACTCGCTGCTCATGAAAGGAGCTGCTCAGGCCAGCACTGGCGCATCTCTAAGGGAAAGCTGGTCCCTTTGAGGTCCGGGTCTATCTGCTTTTATCACTGTGCAGGCTCTTGGGTCAAACTCCCTGGCATTTACTTACAGCTGTTTGATACTTCCCCCAACAAATGATTTGAGCTCAAGAGAAGGGCAGTTCTCTTCTCAGACGGTTTGCAGACAAATGAATGCAGCTACGCAGGAAGACTGCAATGTGTTTAGAGCTTGGGGTTTGGAGAAGCTCCCCAAAATCCGCGGGCTTTTTCTGACCTGAGCTGTATGTGTCTGCAAAAATAAACCAGAAAGCTCGGGAAAGCTAGGAGGCTTCCTGCAACACACCCAGTATTTCTCCTTTCATCCCATCTGTAAAATACCTTAGGAAGAACATTTCCAGAGCTCAGGCCTCCAGTGTGAAGGTCTTAAGAACAATTAGAACAAAAAAGCTGTGGTTGCAAGTACCTCATTTCAGAGAAGTTCTAAAAATGTCCAAAGAGAAAAGATTAATAGAGGGGAAAAAAAAGAAAATCTCTGAAATTCATTGTCACTGCCAGAAAGTGTCCTAGTGAGGCTCATCTTATTCCTTCTTGCTCCATTTTGAGTCTTTTGTGTCTGGTTGGCTTCTGACACTCAGTTATGCTAAGAACGACCCTTCTGAATTTATCAAGCTGAAGTCAGTATAAACAAAAGTGAAATTAAATCTATCATGTGCAAATCCCAGTCCGGTGCAGAGCTAAGATAGGCGCCAAAAGACCTCTGCCATGCAGGCACGTGCGAATTAGCGGAGTGAATCCACACAAAAATATGTGTGCAAATTCAGGCCAGTATATCTGTGTGTGCAACAATGAGCTGAAAAAGTTTGCCTGGGACGTCAGATAGCGCTGGGGTGACATGAGAAGATGACAGAAAGAGGGTTGATTCCTTGGAGACTGCCTGGGGCCAGCTGCAATTCCCAGTGAAATAAGATTAAGAGTGCACAGAGATGATACTGTCGAGTTTGGCCCATGGCTCATGATCCCAAGGGTGCTGAAATCAAACTGCCAGAAATCTGATAGTCTGGAATGTGCACTAAAATAAATATTTCCTCATAGGTATTTCTTTTGTCTGGGGGTTACTAGTCAGGTTGACAGGCCTACAAACCAGCTCCCCGCTTCGGGTTTATCCAGGTTCTGACTGACGGTCTTCTACAACGGATTTTGTGGCTTGTCTGCTGAAGTCTTGGTCTCTCATTCCTCACCTAGCGAGCAAGGATGAGTGATGGAAGTTGTGCTGGTCACGACACATTGTAGACCGTCGTCTCCTACGGACAGGGCCATCGTAGAGTCACAGAATTATATAGGTTGGAAGGAACTCCAGAGTTTGTCGGTTCAGCCCCCAGACACCCTTGCAGGGCCAACTTCTTCTCTACGGAACTCAGAGAAGTCAACCTCGGCCTGATTTTTTTATGCTCTGTACTCTTTTTGCAGCAAGCAGTACAAGTCGTAGTGAAGTAGCTTTTCACCTTTTTGATTTGAAAGCAGTTTCTTACGGCTTGTAGTCCCTAAATGAAATGCACGTTCTGTGTTAATGGCCTTGATTGGGATCTCTTCAAGGAAAAAGGATTTGTCAGGTGGTTTTTAGATCTGTGAGAAGAGTGCCAGTCACTAGCCCTGCAACGGTTTTGGAAAGGATCCACTTGGCCTTGTCCTTCAAGTTGTGGAATGAGTGTGTCACAGCTTTCATTTTCCAGAAATATTTCGTGATTGGCAAAGGAGACTGGTCAGCAGATCTTGCTAAACAAATCTGTTATGAAATCCACACACACCTTGCGAGCTTGGGCAATGAAAAGGGAGCTGTCTTTGCTAAGACGCCCTGACCAAGCAGTTGCACTGAAAAATTGGGCTGGGAGGAGGAATAGAAGGCCTGGAAACAAATGTAATGGGGAAAATGGACAAATGCAGTGATGGACTATAGCAGGAACTGAATTGTGTGTATAATCCATGGCCTCCATACACGTTCCACGGCTGTGCTCTGTGCCGGCTAGCTCTGCTGTGGTTATTGCTTGATAAGCTTAGGACGGATCTGTCTGAGGTCTATCTACATGTATGACCTTCTGCTTTCCAATAGCAGTGCTGCCATAACCAATACAGGCAAGAGCTTTTGGTTAGTGGCTTTTTCAGTGGGTTTTTTTTTTGTGCTGTTTTTTAGCTTCTTGTAATCA
Source organism: Rynchops niger (assembly GCA_013400035.1). NCBI lineage: Eukaryota > Metazoa > Chordata > Aves > Charadriiformes > Laridae > Rynchops > Rynchops niger. The sequence goes on along the minus strand of VXBH01001372.1, from coordinate 372,343 downwards.
TTTTTCTGAACTTCGCGATATTCATGAATCTCAGCGAGCGCTTACTTCTGAAGAGCACAAATTCCAGAAATAAGTTTGTTTATAAAAATGGAGTGGCTGGCTATGCTCGGAAGCCTTTGATTTGTTTTATATTGAAAGATCCAAAGCCCAGAAAAATGTCTTGCATTCCTAGAGCTCCTTTGATAGCAGAAAACCACTCAGTGCTAGGAGGTCTCCCTCTCTGCAGTGTGGTAGCTGAAAACCCTGGCCACAGCTGAGACACAACGCTTTGTGTGAGCACAGCAAGTCTTCTCTGGGATTAAGTCCAAGTACACGTTCAGGTGCTTTATTGGCTCAGGGCTCAGCATCCTGTAGGATGGAGCCTTAAAGGAAGCTAGAGAAGGGTGGATTGTCTGGGAATTCCAGTGGTATGTGCATACTTAATGCAAACAAAGGGAAAAAGCTTTATTCTCTCTTGTCAGAAGCTCCGAAGCAACACTAGTTATTGTTTGCGTGTCTAGCAGAACCCAGAATCCGGGCAGTTGACAGTGGTCTCTGTCACACGGGAGAAATGGTTATAGTTTTTTCTCGGTAATACTACACTGGAGTTGTCAACTGCCACAAAGTAGACCACTGACTTTTAAAATTAAAAAACAAACAAACACAAAATGCCCACCAAAAAACACCAAAAAAAAAAAACCAAACCCAAGCCAAAAAAAATAAAAATGTTTTTTGTATGCATCCAGCTCTTGGCCTCATCCTTCACTTCCCAGTGTCATTTTTGTGCTATTGCTTGTGTTGGATGAAGGCGAGGATGGAGGCAGGTGTGACTTCTGCCACACAGTGGCACCCACAGATCTATCATGTGCTGTTTTTTTTCTTAAACAAATGAGAAAAGCCTCAGCCTGTGGTCATGGTGAACACGTGTGACCTGTGTCAGGGGCGGTTCTTCCTTTGCAAGCTGAGGTATTGGTGATACGGCTTTTAAAGCCATGATTGTCTTTTCTATAGGAACGGTTTCATATCATGAAGGAGAAAGGAGATGTATGAGGTGAACTGGTCCCACTCATTAAGAAGGAGATAAAGACCTGGGGCATTGTTTTCCCAGCTCTAATATTAACCAGAGACTAACTCCATTTCTTCTTGGCGCTTTGTGTAGCGATGGGATGCATGCTATTCCTAGCTGACAGTCCCATCTATTAAAGTGTCTTCAGAGGAGCAACTGGGCCTTTGTGAACAATATCTGGATCTAATTTATACAGGACTAAGAAAGGAAGGAGAAGAGGTGTCCGCAGTCGCTCTTTATAAATTGTATAGCTGTATTTGCGACAGTCCTTCGCTAGCCTACAGGTGCTCTCAGCTTCGCAAACAGAACAGATGGAATATGACCAAAATTTGAACAAACTTGTGGTTTTATACAAGTTTTCTTTGGCAGACGCTTTTCGGAAAGTAAATAGTTGATATTCATGTGAGATTGTTACCGCTCTTTGAAACAAGCGGGTTAGGAAGCAACTCTTGTCAAGTTTCAAGATGTGAATGCAACCAGCTGCAGCCAGTCCATCATCTGAGCTGTGTGAGGTATGTGAATCTTCAGCAGAATAGCAGCTGACGGGTCCTCCTCGTTCCAGATCTGGTTTGCATAAGAGGTAGGAAATCCTGAGTCTCTTTGTGAAGCTCATTAGACGTTTCCAAGTTAAATTGTGAGGAAAAAAACCAACCTGATGAATATAACTTTTCTACACTTAGTGAACATCAGCTTTTATTCTGAGGCCAAGAAAAAAAACATGTGAAACAGAAAATAAATCGGGAGAAAGGAGTATTCAGTGAACTTCTTGAAACTGCTAAAAAAAAATATTAGAAGACTTTTTTGGAAAGCATTATACATGCACTGATATGTGTTTGTCTTCATCCCTTCTTTGGTAGAAAAGAGCTTCGTGGGGTGCAACCACGTTTCCTAATATTTACTTGCATCTGTAGATTTACTGAATGGCAGGCACTGAGAAAAGGTAACATTTTCTTCTGAACGCTGGCTGCTGCGGTGTACGCAGCTCTGAGTAGCATCCAGTGGCAGCTAACTGACTGTGGAGCTCCATTTCCATCTTGCAACAGCTTCCAGTCCTCAGTACTGGGGGGTTCAGGTCCACCACTGAGGCCTTCAGGTGCTGCTGCTGGTCCACATGCGGAATGGTGGTTGAAACTCGGAGCGCGCTCTCTAACAACACAAGGCTTGTCCTCACTGTTGGGAAGTATAACTGTGGAGGTCGGTATGATCTGATGGTATCTCAAAGAAAGCAACAGCAGATTCTTGGGATGGGGATGCATCTCAGATTGCCACCATGAGATAAGACAAACTTGCTGCACCTCAGGCTGGCTGATTTTGAAGGCAGGGATGCAGCACCAACCATGGCGGTAAGGCAAAGACTGTAGAAATGAAATCATCCTTCCATCCTGGTAGAAGCTTGCTGGAGGAGGCACTGTGCTTGAGGACCGTATTCCTGTCTAGGAGCATATCAGACATGGCCTCTGTTCTTCCACTGTCTCAGGTGGTCAAGCCACACAATTTCCTTGTATCTGGTTTTCTGAATTCTGAGATACGAATAACCCTCACTTCGTGTGTGCTTTGAGATCCTGGGGAAAAAAAGGTACCATAGAAGTATCTGCAGTCCTTGTAAAGTAAAGATGAAGCATATAGCTAATCAACTGCTAGAAGGGATAACTCTTCCTACCATTCTCCTGGTAGTAATTTCCAGCTTTCATGAGCTCAATCCCATTTGGATTTAGAGCTATCGCAGCGGAGGCTGGAGTCAAACCAGGTCAGAGCCAAAGCTACAAGCCAACAAATACTGTTTGGGAGCTTGTGTGCTGAAGTGAGCTTGTGCCTTTGCCCATGGGTTTGCCTGCTGCCTGTGTGGTTCTGTGGTGGCCCAAGCTATGACTTCAGAAAGGACAGAGAATAAGTAGCTGAGAATGAATAGTGTTATTTTTCCACAGCTCATTAAATCTCTAGTAAGTGACTTGCTGTGTTGCTTTTGGGAGGATGTTTTGTGGTTGCTGAGGGGAAGATGGCTAATGTGTTTATTTGTATGTTGCAGTTTGGAAAATTCCTGAAGTTGTATTTCTTTCTGTTTCAGCTGGGGCCTCAGTCGGCGCTGATGCTGCAGAGGTTGCCAAAGCTGGTGGAAGGGAAGGCAGGCAGAAGTGGGGAAAGGGCTTTCCCATCTCTCTTATCACGGATAACAATCCCTACCTCACCTAGCATGGTGTTCTTTATGCTTCACACACCAGAGGCCTCATCCTCGTCTTCTGATGGGGGAGATATGAGGGAAACAGCCCGTTTGGGTTGAAGCCAGCTTCCCTTCTGCGTGTTTTCTGGCTGATCTGTTTGACTCCCTTTCTGATAGGAGTGCTACCTATACGTCACTGAGAGGGGAGTCCTGTCCTGGGGCAGTCACTGCACGTATGAATGGGGCAAACCCTGCTTGCCTTACGGATTTACAAAATTGCTACTGAGATCCAGAATGTGGCACTTGCGATTTGGGTCTGACAGTCCCTCAGGGGAGGAAATAGTCCAGCAGGCTCTTAAAGTACTGCTCAGCCTTGTCTTCTCGCCACTGATAAAGGTCTATGCCTAGCAAACCTAGAACAACGTTGCAGCCATAGAAGTATCCTGCACTGATCTCTGGGCAAACACAGGAGAAACTAGCTACCTGCTGACCACATCTAGATGGATGGGGACTTGTAGTGAAAAGATGAGCTGCAAGGTCATCTCACCACTCCCATGTGTTTGCTGGATGTCAGCAGGTATGAATCTATTGCTTTCAAAGAATCTGCAACCTCTTCAAGTGTGAATTTGGGCCCCCATAAAGTCAACTTCCACGTAGTGCTTGTACTCAGTCCCTGCCCTGCACAAGAAGTGTAGTCAAGGAATGGAACGCTGGTTTGTGATGGAGTTAGTGCAGAGATGTCGTCCTGCTGACTTGTCACAGGAGGCGAGCAAGTTGCTGAGGATGTTGTGGCCACACATTGTGGTCTTGCAATGAAGGAGCTTTCCACAGGTTGTCTTGTTGAGTGGAAGAGACCCAGAGCACATAGGTATTTCCCAGGACAATCTCATATCAATCCTGCAACGCTGCTTTGAGTCCCTGCACAGCCTTCAGTGTTACTCTTTCCTTACCTCCCCTGGCTCCACTCATCACAACACGGGTGGCATATCCAGTCCAAGTAGACTCTGCTTTCCTGCTGTTCGATTATTCTTGGCAGTCTGGAGGTTCTTTATAAGCGGTTCTCTGAAAGAGCTAAGAAAGATCAACACACACTATGCCATTTTGTCTGGGAGGCAAGGAGGCAATGTGAGGAGAGGGTGAGGCGTCAGGAAACAGGGGAGAGCAGCTGACTGAGGGAAACTTAGGTCTCCTGTCAGCCTGCCTTGGGTAACATTTGGCTCAGAGAACTTACTAAGGTTTAAAACAGCACAGCTGTGTGTAGGGTTGCTGGAGACACTGGGATTGTGCTACTTTATGGCTCCTGAGAATCTCAGTTGACAAAATTTTTGTGTAAGATGCAAGCTGTGGCCTCTAAAACTCAAATAGGGGCAAATGAGATGCGCTTGTGCTCCAAGAACGGGACTGGAATTCATGCTGCACCGCTTCTAAAACTGCACAGCCGAGGTACCAGTGCTGGTGTAGAGGTTACCTTTGCTTGAGTACACCCTCAGTATTCTGTCTGGCTTTTACGTGGTAGGAGAGGAAACCCGTACAGTCCTTGCTTCATCCCTCCCAACCCCTGGTTACAGTCAGCACGTCCAGCTGCTATCTTTGACACCTCGGGATCCATGACATGTAAAAGCATGGTTCTTTCCTCCCTGCACAGGTATGATCCAAGTCGCATTCTTGCCCAACGAAACTTAAGAGTTGTGAGTGTGCAAAGCGGTTCCACCGCACGCGTACCTCTACTAGGGAAATCACAGACTGCCGCCAGAAACACACATAAAACCTAGCAGTGTCTGCTTCTCTGACGCTTTCCTCTTCCAAAATATTCTGCAGATGGTAATTTTTACCCCATTGCAGAGAGGTCGGTCCCCACATTTTGCAGAGGCTGAAGCTAAGCTATTGAGTGGGTCAAACCACGGCTGCCAGCAGAGTTGCCTTCTTCCCATCCTTAGCCTTTCTGCATCCTGCATTTGCGCAGACACACAAGCTAACTTCTTGGCAACTTAATGCAATGTATGAAATCAGCCTTTTACTGTCAAATTTGCCAATATTTCATGGCATAATGGAGTTAATTGACTCAGTAGACCTGCAATTTCAGACATAACAGCTCACATGTAGTAAGCAAACACCAGGAGTTCAGGAACTGCAGTTCTTACAAAATGAGATCACGTCCATTCCACTTCCAACACAGCATTTCTGTTCCCTATTGGCCTGACACCCAGGTGAAAACAGTCTACTTGTTTTACGCCATTTTAGCAAAGAGTTGGGAATAACCAGCGCTCAGTTTGTAAGTGATATGAGTGATATCTCCTTCCACAGAAACTCAACCATCGACTAGCTGGCCACAGCTGAACATCCAGGTAAAACAGTTACGTGCTACCACAGCTGTCTGTATCCACATACCCAAGCTACCAAACTGTCATAGTAGACATGATAAAGATGTAGAGAAAGTAGGCAGAGTATGACCTCTGAGGCCGCATCCTGGAAACACTTGCTTCCGTTCAACTGTGAAGTGGCACCTTGCTTCTGTCTTATTATTCAGTGTATGGTCCCAGTCTCCTTTCTGACAGGACAATGGAAGTTGGGTGGTAAAACGATAAACTGCAAGTTTGTCTGGAGAGTGAAGTTTTCCAGCACATGAGGGAATGTGATGGTGTTTACCACCAAGAGGCGATTGGAAGCCAGTTGGACACAGAGTTCAGTGTCAAAAGATGATGGAGAACTGAGCACCATTTATGGAGGCTTTGAAATGAATAAACAGGAAAGCAAACGTCAGAGAGGGAAGGAATTTGCCTTCAAAATGGATGGCCTCCAAAGGCATCTGCTCGCAGTCTAACCATGGTAATGATTTATTGTCTCCTTTGGTCTGACTTTAACCTCACTTGACTGCCAAATGCAGAGTATAGGCCTGCCTTGCCCCGGGGAACACTCAGCATGAAATACAGGCTCACAGGGAAGATGACAGCCAGGGAACAAGCATAGGAAAGGAGCTGATTTTGCCAGGTACGGATCTTTGTCTGCCCCAGGAGGAATCATCCCGCTTCAGTCCGAAGTGGCTTGTAAACTGATTTCTTGGTGGCCTTCAGCAAGTTATGAGCAAATTGCTCTCAAAACCAAATGAGTGTGATCGCACAAAAGGCTGCATCCCTCCATCACTGGGAGCTTAAAACTACATCGAAAGGTAAAACAGTGCCATTCTCTTCAGGAGTTACTGGGGGGAATTGCGGCACTGAAGAAAATTCATTCACTTACTCGTCATAACTATTGTCTAAGTTCTAGGACTTTCTCCCGTACATGTGGCTGTATCAGCGGTAAAAATCAACTGCTGTGTGCTCATAAACCATGTGGGCACTTCTGATAGGTACTTGGGTACATTCCTTAGGAGGGAAATGAGGCAGAATAGCAAGGTATTGGGAATTCGGTGTTGTCAGAACAATAATTATGACTTCTTCTTTCACCCAGCGCTTATTACCATAGACTTCTTCCTAACGGGGAGGCAGGAGTTTGTAGATATGTCTGAGTAAGGGGGAAAGCCATGCAGTGAACTGGCATCCTGAGTTCTGTAAATAGGAAAAGGGTTCGTATTTCTACTGTATATATCCTAGTGTACTCACATAACTGTGGTAGTCAACCAGTATCTCATGCTTAAAAGCATATAGTAGAAATAGAAAAGGTCCAGCAAAGGTTAAGAGGTACAGTCAGAAGTGCAGTGTCGTATTGTATAGAGACATGTTAAATAGACTATGACTGTTCTGCTTGGGGAAAAAAGATTAGCAATAAAAGCCTGTAAAATCACATAAAGCAGAGAAGAGGAATAAGGTAGACACAATTTCTTGTAATCCGTGGCAAAGGAGTATGCAGACCCCAGCACCAGACTATTTCCCTGCATTGTCATGTGTTGACAAGAAGATTTCAGAAACGTAGCCAACACCCTGAGAGAACAGAGCGGGAGAAGCACGTAAGCCTGGCTTTGCCCAAAGTGAATCAAGATGATATTCATTCCAGGAAATTTGTTTTCATTCACTGGAGAATTTAATTAGCCATGGAAGGAACTCTAATTACACTTTAGAAAAAAGTCTTGGGATCCATGTGACTGAGAGCCAGTCATTTTCTATTGTTTCAAAAGTAAACACTGAGGGCCTCCGCAATTTTTAGACCATCTGAGTTACAACGAAAATAACAAAGATGGATGAAGTTGATTCAATCTTTAAAAAAAGGCAACAAAGTATTTCCCAGGAGCAGGGTGCCTGCATCTCCTGGCAAGCACACGCTTGTTAGCCAAACTTCACCGTATTCGAAAGGCACTGCCATCGGGTTGTACCCGAGCGATTTCCCTGGGACAATCCCTCAGGAATGTGGGTCAGACTTTTACTTTGTGTCTCTCTCTATCTGAAAGCAGGTATTCCTTGCCTAGAGAATGGGCCACAAACTGAGCAGGCAGTGGAGATTTGAGGGTGCTGGAGAGAGTGCAGCTTGCTACACGTTAAAACGCTTATTTCGAGTCTTTATAATGAGATTAGAATGAATTTAATTTAAACAGAAAAATCAAAGTCTAGGCTTCCTCATTTGTTTTCCTGGCCTCACAGTGGACTTGCCTCATTGCCTGCTATAACCCTCCAAAAATGAAGACTTGAGACCCCAGAAGAATGATATTGCGTTAATAATATATCACAGCGCTCAAGCTAATACCACAAGGCTCAACAGCCCTGCCCAGGGCAAGCTGCTTTGCTTTCCAATGCCTCAGTGTTTTCCTCTGTAACCGAGGCAGAAGAAATCCTTACTTGCCTTACAGATGTGCATGTGAGGCTTAATGAGGCTTGATTAAAGTTATCAAAGCACTTTTGAGATCTTTGATAGGATAAGAAGCTTCCCAAATGCCAAACAGTGCTCCTTCCAGATGAGTTAGGTCTAACTCAATCCTTGTGAGAGCGCACAGATGGTATTTCCCTCGGTAATATCGTCGAATTTTGGCTATGAGGAGAGCTCTTTGGTTCTTGGCTACAGAATTGTGTAAGACAAACATCCTGAGGCTGGTGACCATCTGGAAGACTCTGATTAGTGGTAACATCTGCCTTTAGTCTCTGGACACCAGATGGCAGAAAACAACTTAGTACATTGTCCAGGAAAGCCAGGCTAACCCAGATCTGTTCTTCTGCTAATAGTTAAACCAGTGTTTTTAGGTACGTTGCTGTGCAGTGTATGCTACAGGGTGCTGCGGACGGCTGTAATGTCACCCCAGGTGAAGAGACTTAGGACACGGGAGATGGAAACTAACCTAAGGGAAACATTGCAAGATCTAGAGGGTACCCCAGTACCCTAGGTTATTCTCCATGATGTCTCTACCATCGCCTTTGCACTCAGAGTAGTATGGGGTAGCGCAAAGAGAAGGTATGCAGGACAAGGAATTCACTGGTACCACCAAAACATGTTTACGAAACGTGCAAACGTCGCAGGAGACAAGCGTCTATTCAAACATCTTTTTTCCGAGTAACTGTGTAACTGTGGAGGTCAGCATGGTCTGATGGTATCTTAAAGAAAGCAACAGCAGATACCTCTATTCCACCTACAAGTGGGATGGGGATGCATCTCAGATTGCCACCATGAGATAAGAACAGACAAACTTTCCGAGTTTCCAATTAGAGCCTTTTTTAAAATGATGAATGCATTAACCTCTGGAGCACACGAAAATCTGAAAAGCTCTGATGAGTTACGAGCAAAGGACATTGCTTAACAGATTTGGTGGCTTTTTTTCAAAGAGATAAAAAGTAAGTGGGAGTGGCTGGGGAAAGTCAAGGTTCAGGTAAAAAGGAAAGGTGCTGAGGAGTTATGCAAGGGGAGAAGTTATGTGGAACTTGGGAGCTAGTTTTTGTATCCTGGCTACATTATGGTTTATCTGACATTCTATATTCCCCTTGGATTAATCTTTTTGTTGTTGTTTTTTTTTAATCCAAATGGCTGAATGTCTGTAGGAGGTAAAGTGATTCCTCTCTTAGGCAATGTACTTATAGCCTCATAAATGACTTTTTTTTTTTTTTTTCTTTTTTTGTGAGAGTGCAGGTACTTTTATATTATTGCTGTATGTTGGTAGCGCTGAAATTGTTTGGTTTTGAGACCGGTATCACCAACAGGCAGAGAGCGGAGTTTGGTGCCTGTGGCTGAGCTCCAGAGCTCGGGTTGGTGTGCACGGGGCAGTGTGAGCACTCGGACAACGCCCGGCTCTGGCTCCTGCCCTCTCTGGTACCTCCTAAGAGCATTTCAAAATCAGATCCAACCTTTCCTGTTTATGGATCCCCACACTGAACCAGATGCCTCTTCTGGTAGGGGGTTAGTTTTCTTCTGAGCTTGATGTGACTCAATTTTGAAGCTCTTTTGGGGGGTAGCTTTCTTCTGAGCTTGATGGGACTCGTTGTTTTTGAAGTGGCCTAAAGGTTGGACCGTTGGTTTGAAATCTGTTCAGGCTGAAGAGCTCAATTGCTGCTGAAAAAAGGAAAGCTTTGCTGAGTTCTTCAAATTCTCCATTAAAGCCCGGCTTAGCAGAGCAGCTTAAATCTTAACAATTTAGGGACATGGTGTGCTGAGATCACTTCTTGGCATGCTGAACAAAACTGTTGTATTGTTTGATTAGTCTTTCTTTTCTGTATCCATGTGTTACTTTTATCTTACCTTAGTTTGCAGATTTTGGGTGGAAAGAGGCTATTTTCTTTTTTCTCTGGATCTGGTCAGCACCTAACACAACAGCGGCCACAGTAATAGTAGACAATACTAAAAGAAAGAGTGAACAAGTTAAAGGAATTCTATTAAAATTGTGAGATAAATGTAGCTATTTATAGTCTATCTTCATATAGCCCTTTCTTCTGTACCGGCTCTCTGAGACCCAGTCCTAAGCTGCATTCACCAGTGGCCACCGTCCGTTAATGGGCTTTGGATCAATTAATGAATCGTCTCTTTCATTAATTATTGAGACAGTTGGATCAGGCCTTTCAGAAGCAGGTGATGATAAATGCACAGAGAAATCCCTCGTGTCCGTCGAAAGCGGGAGCGTGGTGCGATGGTTCTGCAGAGTTGGCAGTTCTCGGGTCAGGCCAACGTGGCTGGAGCTTTTCCAGGCCCAGAAAACAGACGCTTCGTAGCAGATCGGATGGGAGCTGACCACCCGCTCTCACTATGCTTTATTTACCCAGGAACAGTAATCCGCGTCGCCTCAGCAAGGATATGTGGAGAGAGACACACGTTGGCCTCCGTCTGTGCTTTGTTAACCTCTTCATGGCCATGCCTGGGACTCATCCTGTGTCTTAGCATTGGGAACTCGGGGAAATGGTTCTGCTGCGGCGATGTGACGAGGGGAAACCCAACAGCTCTGGCTTCATTCTCTTGGACATGGGCAGCCAGACCTGGGGATGCTGGGACCTTCTGCACAGCCTGGTTTTAGACCATGCAGTATGGCAGAATTCTCACTGTCTCAAAACACTGAAATTCTTCGATACAAGGCCTGTACGATTTCAGTGCCGCTGGACTTGGACTCTGAACCAGATTTAAACACGACCCCAACCCCTGAAACTAACTTCAGAATCTGCCTGGCTCCCAGCCAAGAGGAGCGTATTTTTTTGGCCAATTTCTGCTTAGCACAGTGACGGACATTCGCTTCTCAACAACCTTGGTGGGAATTCTGAAATAACACCACGGACTTTGCAAGGCTGACTCCACTGAAATCAGAATCTGATTTAGCTTCTCCTTGGTGTTTAATCATAATCCTTCCTTTTTGAAAAGCCTTTCTGCCATACCTAGTTGGGGGCTCATTGAGGGATGTCTCTGCAAACAGAATTTTTGTACCGTGGCCAGATTTAAACCTCTGTATTTTTTTTATTCCCTCACATCTGCTGATGAGCTGGAACCAAGAGTAAACCTGTTTGCAATTAAAAACACACTAGTGCCCTCATACGTGAAAAGTGTGCACTACTGGCTGCACAGGGGAACCTCCTGCAAGGTTTTATGGGATCCCCCTTCTCAGCATGGCCGGGTTGTTCGGGCTTCTTTTCAGTGCTCAAATTCCTGTCCCTTACATTCCTCTCTCCACTTATATTTTTGACATGAGAAGAGTTTATTTCTGTACTCCCTGCAGGGATGAATTCTAACAAAAGGGAGCCGAATGCTTTATGGTTGAACTTTGGGAAACTCTTCATCAACAGCCATGGGCTTCCACTGCTTTGCTGTGGCTGGGCAGATGTTATCTTGTCCCCCCTTTGACTGTAACTCTTGCAACAGCAACAACACAGAAAAAGTGGTTGTTCTTGAGTTGTGTGTTTTGTTGTGGTTTGGGGTTCTTTTGTGGGCTCTTAAAAACCAGCTTGCACACATCAGTGATATTCCATCCTTCCTCTACGAGCCCGTGTCCCTGCGCCGTGTGCTGCGACAGAGCCGGGGACCCAAAACCACAGATGAGAGTAGGAAATGAATGTATAAATCAGAGCATTACCACGGCGCCCGCTAGCAGTGCCATACCAGACAGAGGACACTGCCTGTCACTGTCTAACCCATAAACCCCACTGGAAGGGGTTTAGGTTACTGCTGGAAGGTTCTCTGGCTTGGCCTCTGAATCCACCTCTGCAGAAGGTTTGGCTGAGTCGCCTTGTAGAATCTGAGAGGGGAAAAGCACACTAGGTTTGATGACTGCAAGATGATACTCTTGCATGCTCTCTGTTGTTTTACAGCTCTTGCAAGTAAGTACACAGGAGGAAAAAATCAATTCGTTTCATTTAATATAGTGCACTTTCTCAAAAAATCAGCCAGACTGCAAAGTGGATCAATCACTTCTGCTTCTTGGCAGAGGAAATACTAACTCAAATACTGATCTATTCCCTCAGCACACAAACTCCCGTTTGTTAACAAATTATTTCTTATCAAAGGTATCCCCCAGGACTAAGCAAACTCATGCTTGCAAAATCAATTTTTGACCAGCATACGGAGTGACAAAATTTCTCTTCTTTGAGTCCTGAGTACGAAATTTCCGGCATCTCCAGTAGGGTCTGTCTCAGCTAAGAAAGTCCCGTGTCTCAGATGGAGAGAGCGGAGTGAGCATGGTGTGAGTTCGATTAAATGGCATGCAATCTAATGGACCATGGAGCCTCTTCCACCAGTAAGCAGTGAGTTCAGATCCATGCTGAGCCAGTACAGGAGTACTGGGCAGCCATTGGGAAAGGAATGAGTGGGTTCCGTCCTGCAAAGAGCAAATGTTTTTTGCTTGCTGGTGGCCTTGGCAAAGCTGCCCTGTTTTGATGGGCTCTAAGCAGTGGATTATGTCAGCATTCTTGCAAGGGGCCCCTTCCAGCCCTACATGGAGAACAGGGCACGTAGGAAGAGCTTTGTTAAAGGGTGCCACGTCTCAGCACGCTGCTGGGAAAAGGGACAGAGGAGAGAAAGCAAAAGGCATCTGCTCCCTTGGTAGCCCGTACCCTGAGCCAGCAGGACGCAGCCTCTCAATCCCCGGTGAGAAGGAGCGATGGGTCAGTTCCCCAGCGGTGGTTGGCAAGTTCTAAGCCATGCTGGTGTGGCTGGCGTTGTCATCGGGGGGACATGGTGCCTGGGGGTGCTCAGTCGTAAGCAGAGCGAGACTGGAAGCACCATCACGTTCCCTGAGACCTTTAGTCCTTGAGAGCACTCAGCCCATTGCAGGATTCAGCCCCGTACGCACTATCTGGGCTGACCTAGGATGCAATTCCCTGCTCTGGTGAATGTCCCAGCCCTCTGTGGGTTGGGCTCAGCTTGAACATTGCTGTAACGTTGTCTTTGTTGGTTTAATTTTCTAATAACATATTTCACCGAGCAATGCAGCCAGACTGGAGCCATAACCCAGAACAGCAGTTGGCATGAAAAACTCTACTGTATTTCTGACACTGGGGTCTTTTATAGCCAGGGTCTGATGGTTTCAGCACCAGTGCAATTGCAACCAAGTATTAAATATCCCAATTAGTGCAATTCACAGTTATCGACAACACTGTTTTCTATCCAACATTCCCCAAGGACAAGAAACTGCTCTGTGTGAATCTGAAAGCTTCGGAAAGAGGAGGCGTTCAGCAGTAGGTGTGTTTACCATGTGGTTCTCCAGAGCTGATTTGGGGCTGGGCAGAGGTGACGCGTTGGCTTCCTTGGGCAGTCAAGGCAAACTAAACTCAACAGCCCTAATCCACCATCTAAGAGGGGCGTCCATGTAGCAACAGGTATTTGTTGGACTCTTGCTTGCAAACAGAAGAGCTGAGAGATGAGAAGACCTGAACTAGAATATGTTTGCCCAGCAGAAGTCTGTCTCGCTTCAGCGTCTGCACAAGCCTCCAAACACAGGCATTTATTTTGCATTTCCACCTGCGTTATGGAAATGAGAAGAAGAAAGCTCTGAAACATAGTCCTGGAATATTCAAGGGAAAAGCCCAATAATATTAAAACAGTTTCTCCAGTTTAGGTGTTTCTGGCTGTGCTCTTGCGGGCTCTAGTCCCTGCCAAACCTGGCTACCATCGTCACTTTGTGATTGTTACCCAATGCAGCTACATTAAAATGCTGTTTGCCCAAGCACATTTCACTGGTTTGTTCTAGATTTGCCCAGAAAAAAAAAAAGGGGGGGAAAAATAATTCCTCACATTTCCTTCCTTCTAACCTGGCTACCTGATGTCATTCACAAATAAGGGCCCAATCCTTCAAGTGCAGAAGACTGTGCTCATTATTAAGCACATGCTGCCAACGAAACGCAGGACCAGCTTCTGCAGGATTGCCTCCCAAGGATCAGTGATTGCTAAACGATCTTTTATCCCAATAAATCTATCTTTAATTTTTGTTTTGTTTTGTTTCCTCCACCTTCAGTTTCTTGCTCTGTAAAGCCAGAGAGGGCAACAACACAGCTGCAGTAAAATGCTGGATCGCAAGAGTTAAAAAACGACAGTAAAAAAAAAATAATCATAACTGCCTTTTAAATAAACATCAGTGTTACTGATCCAGTTGTTTATGACTCTCTGTTCCAGCCCATTTCGCTGACAAAAGCCAAGTGAAATTAGTGTTTGATGCCTGAAAAGAAATGGAAAGCCATCGGCCTCAGATGAAAGGGGAAGCAGTGAAATAAACAACTCTGATTGCATGGAAGGGGTTGCGTGTTCGCTTAGAAAGAAATCAGTGAATCACAGGTTGTTTTCAGTCAGGAGAAGAAAGAACGCATTCTGTATAATTCAAGGAACGGGGACACGGAGATACTTCAAGACCTCCACGCGGCTGCTGCCCAGCCTGAGGAGAGATGCCACAGCAGCCGGGGGGGCCCGCCAGGACCATGACAATGTTGCTCAGTCCTTTGATTTTGCTCCTGACCAGCAAGTTCCTCGCGGCCAGGAGTCTGAGCTGATCAGCTTGAGTTCAGCGTCATGCTAATGCGGTTATAAAGTCTTCCTGAGACAGCTGGTTTGTGTCAAACTTGTGGAGTAGGAGATGATGCTCGGATCTGAGGGATGATGTCTAATTGTCATCTTGGTCTCCCTGTACCTCAGCCACCCTCCGAAATGACTTCATAGCACTAACCTTTCTAGCGGAGGTACTGTGAGGATAGGATGAGCCTGGGAAATAGCTCACTTCATCTCTTTGTGTTTGTAGAAGAATTGGCCTAGCACTTCTTATCCTGCCTGCAAGGCCAGGGCCTTCCAACCAGCTTTGTACTTGTTTAGTGATATCATAGGATGATAGAATGGTTTGGGTTGGAAGGGACCTTAAAGATCACTTAGTTCCAACCCCCCTGCCATGGGCAGGGACACCTCCCACTAGATCAGGTTGCTCTGAACCTGTCTTTTTTCTTGCCTCTGAATAATCCTACTCCCAGCTGCTGCAAACTCAGCTTCTTACAATTCCCCAATCAAGGATTCTGCAGCCACTTCCAACTTGGTCCTTGCTCGTGCCTGTTCTTGTGCTGGGGGTTCTTCAAAACTGCACTTCCCGTGCCATGAAGAAATCCCTGGTCAATATGAGCCCTCGCCTGAACATGGAAGGGGAATGCAGTGGGAGGAGAGGAAATTAGGGCCTTTGATCTCTTGTTTCATCTGCAAGGCATTGAGAGCCAAATGCTTTTGGATAAACAAGCTGTCAGAGGTAGGGAGTGAACAGATCCACATGGATTGGGTGGGGTGCTCTCTGCACGAGCCGACGTGGAACTGGAGTAAGGCAAGCGATGGGATGTTTCCCAAGCGCTCCCCTGCCTGCTGATGTAATCTCCCATTTGTCATGTGCCCTGGCTAAGGCTGATCTCTATGCATGCCAAGGATGAGTGGAGGCAGACTTGCTGTCAGTCCGAGGATAATTAACATTGGAAGAGACCTCTGGAGGTCTTGAGTCCAACCTACTGCTCAAAGTGGGGTCAGCTTTGGGGGGCAGACCAGGTTACTCAGGGCTTTATCCAGTTGGGTTTTGAAAACTTCCATAGCTGGAGACTGCACAACCTCTCTGGGCAAGCTGTTCCAGTAATTGACTGTTCGCATGATGAAAAAATTTCTTTTAATCCAGTTTGAATGTCTCTTATTTCAACATGCCCATTGTCTCTTGTCCTGTTGCCATACACCACTGTGAAGAGCCTGGATCTGTCTTCTTGCCAACTTCTCACAGGTATGGTAAGCTTGCCATTAGCCTTCCCCCCCAACTTTTCTTCTCCAGGCTAAACGAGCCCAGGTCCCTGGGCTCTTGACCATATTGCTCCTTAGTAGCTTGTGTCTGGAAAGAGGCAGCTCCACTTCCTTGGTAGTGCGAGGAGTGTGTTCTGAGGTCCTCAGACAAGGATTTTTAGGCCCCTGGCCAGGTTAAAGGAACTACAATGGGTGACAAACACACCAAACAAGAAGTAGGGGAAGGAATTCTCAAACCAGGGCACCCACTTGCATGACCCGCAGGGGGCTGGGTGCTGTGTAGCACCCAGGAATCGCACAGATCATGACATAGGAAGGGAGCTTCTGAGACGACATTGCCTTTAGTCACCAGCCTTCCTTTTCCTTCCCAGGGTAAGTACATCCTCCCAGGAAAACAAACAAAATTCTCCCCATCCCGCCATCTCTCTGCTATGATCATGCAAACTTTCCTCCTACTAGACCCACTAGTCTTCGCCCTGGTGATCTTTGAAGTCAGCTGTATAGCTCATTTGGGACCAGTGCCTGGTGACCAGGTCCCCAGCTGGGAGACACCGGCTTCACTCAGGCATTGCCCACTTCTACACGCTCCTACCCATCAACCCGGAGCAACGCCTTGGGCTAAACCTGGCTCCGCGTCTTTTGTGTGGTTGTGCCCTGCTCGTTTCCAAAAGCGAATGGAGCAGAGAGTGTTGCTGGTGCACTGTAATGAGGATAAAGTTCCTCTTGTTCCAGCTGGAATTAACATCAAGGTCATTTTACCCCTTCAAGTTCCTCCTTTTCATCTCAGTCCTTCCCCAAACAGGCATCTGTCCCTTCTCTAGTGACCCCAGCGCTTAGGACAACCGGGACAGGACATCCCTGCCTAGTGGCTGATTTTACCCAGTTGCAATATTTATGTATTTCTTGCTGTCTCTCCCTCTTTGGGACCCTGCAGCTTCCTGATCACTGCATTTCATTTGTCTCAGGTTTTAGAATTTATTTCGGTGACTCCAGTCCTGATGTCTGAGACTGGCTGAGAATAGTAACTCAGTCTGATCTTATCTGCAGCTATTAGAGACTTCAATTATATCCTCCCGGGACTATCTGTTACTCCTAAGAAATTAGATCTTGCTTATTGTTTTCTTACCCCTCTCCCTGTCCTCATAAACCTTCCAGCTATGGGTTTTGCTTTGATGAAGCTTTTCAGGAGCCAGATTGGACTTTTACAAAGTGTAAGATAATCAGGCACTTCCCTAAGCCCAGCCATGCCTGGATCCCAAAGGCCTTTGCCAGCTTTGCTTCACAGCGCCCTGAGAAGAAGTAACGTTATTACTGATTTAGTGAGGGAGAAACTGAGGCACGGAGTAGTCACTAGTTTCATTTCAAGAACTATTTCCACTGGATTCTGTGGGAATAATGGATACAGAGCAGATTAAGAGCTCAGGGCACTGGGGACCACAGTGTGGCAGGCATGGCCGTGGCTACAGACCAGTCTGATGGTCTGTAGGCTCCAGGACACCTGACTACAATTCATTGGTCGTTTTTTTCCTTAATAATGAAAAAGTGACCAGCTTCGCAGGCTGCACTGACCAAAGTTCAGCGCTGATACCTCACTGCTCTGGCACTTAAGGGTTGATCTGACGTGGAGCTTTCAGGAGAGAGAGGGTTCCATGAGTACCTGCGTCTCCCAGCAGCTGATGGAGGAGCTGGCTAACCTCACTCTTTCAGTCTGACGGTGTGGAGAGCGGGCTGTCCTCTCCCTTCACAGCACATCACCAGTAGCTCTTCTCCCTTTTGCCAGTGCTTCTCGCTGGGGCGCCCCTTCGCCATTCCATCATGTCTCCTTGAGGGACTCTCTCCTTTCTGTCTCTCTACAGCCTTCCCCCGCCGTAGGGAGCCCTCCATTGCTCTCCACAATGGGCAAGAAGCAGCACCTTGAGTGACCCACCACCCTGAAAAACTCTGCACAATAGGGTGCCAGAAGGCAAGTCATAAAAGATAAAACCCCACCAAGCATCTCACTAGCCAGGAGTTCCTACGAAATCAGGGATGAGGAATGGTAAAGAAAAGCCAGAATAGCCATAACTTTTCTAACTTCTTCTGCAAAGCAGCTCCTATTTAGGAAAATCCCTGTATGCCAGAAGATTCGCCTAATGTTCTTCAGAGCCAGACTCAGCAAGGTTTGTTTTTAGGAAGGGCCATGGTGCAGCATTCCCAGAGATGCCACTTGCTAAGGACTAGGAGAGATGAGCTGCAAATCCGGGCAGAGACAGCTGAGAAAATTGCACACGCAAGTGTGCAGTGTGTAAACACCTAAGGAACTACAAAAGATACTGCAATTAATCTAAGTCTGGGTTAGGTCCTGGTCGCCTTGATTTTAGCAGAACCATAGATTCATGCCTGGAGCTCAGCACGGCATATTTATAGGGGTGGTTTTCCAGTGCGTAGAACACTTGTTTTACTGAGGTCAAGGCATGGAAAGAAAGACAAATATATTAGACAAGATAAGATCACAGAGATTAGACCCAAAACTCCAGTTCTTAGCACCTCAATTGCTGGTATGTTTGCAATCAAGATCTACTATGTCTGGCTTGAGTCCTTCCCTAAAGTAAATATATAAAGTAAATATTTGTAACTCTTGTGGCTCGGATCTGTTCTGGATAAATGTTTTTGCAGTGTCTTGTGCTATGATGCTTCAAAGCCAAGAGGAGCCATTTGGCACTGCCCCAAATTCATTGATCACTGGCAACAACAACAACCTTTTCCTTTATTTAAAAAAGCCGGCGTTGTTAATTTTCCAGTCCCCTCTGTTGCTTATGTGCGGCGCACTTTGCACTAGAGGCTCTTTGGGTGGAACTCCTCTGCTTGTCCCACACGTCACATCTCAAGCGTGCACATCACCCTGCCGCCTGGAAAGCAAACAGACGCTGTAGCAGGACTCGCCTTCCCTGGATCTTGGCTGTCAAGCAAAGCAGGGAATGACACCGGCCACCAGAAGGTGGGGCTTGTGGCCTTAAATGACTAGAGGTTCTTCATCTTCCTTGCCAGCTTGCTGAAGCTGCTGGGCCCGGCTGAGGATCGCCTTGGCGTCTCCAGAAAGCAGGGCCAGAGGGACCATCAAGCAGTGGGCACTGGGGAGGGGTGGATGGGCGAGCTTGTGGCTTTGCGACTTTTCATCAAAACATGAATCAGAGTTTAGATTTCCCTACATTTTTTCCATGTTTTCATTGAAACTGATAATAAAAAGAAACAAAAAAAACCAAAGGGGGGTGGTGGTGGAGCGTGGGGACTGGGGATCTGGGGTTGTTTTGGCTTCTTCTATAAAAAATGTCCACTTCATTGAAAAGCTATTTCTCTTCCACCTGCCAGCCCTCCCCCCAACAACAAAGTCCTTTGATGTAAAATTTTTGGCCACTTTAACCACAAACATACATAGACAAGAAAAAGCCACCCAAAGATTTTGGCAAATCATAGCTGCGGTTTTTTTTTTCCATAACAGGCACAGTTAGTTATTTTTCCCTAATCCCACGTTATTGTAGCCCCCAAAATACATCTAAACTTCACTATCCTACTGACCGAGATGCGGCTCATCATTTTTAGTGAATTTGTTTTCTCCATTTTGGGGGGCTTTGTGGGCTTCTGCAAAGGTTTGTCTTTAACATGTGGGTGCGCATTATCAACCATTAATTACACGGAACAATATGTTGGCTCCATCCTCAAGAATTCCTTCAGAATTCCATTTCTGAATTGGAAAACTTTTTTTTTTTTTTCCCCTTTTCTCCCCCATCATCCATTTGAGTCTGTGTTAAATAGTTATTGGAGAATACAGCTACATTGTAGTCATAAACAACTGCCTTTGGACAGGGCTTAGGTTCCTGCTTTCAGTCTTTTTACCGAGGAAAACATCCCATTCTCGGCTTTTAAAGGCACATAGTGGCATCTAGTGACTGAATTGCATAGGGCAAGTAAACAGGAAAATTATGGAAAGTTCCAAATAAATTGCCTTGTTTCAAAGGTCTGCTTCAATACCAAAATTGAAAGCTATTTCGAATTATTTGTGGAAAAAAAATGTAAGAAAAGTCTGATTTTAAATCTTTGTAGCAAAGGTGCAAAAAGAGGTGAGTTCATTATCTGTACGTGAAAGATTTTAATTTGCATGAACATGCATTTTTAAAAAACAAATTGTAATACACGTGTTAATTGTAGCAGGGGAAACAGATGGACAACACCCACCTGTGGATGTCCCTTTAAAATATTTGGGCCTGATCCTCATCTGTAGCTGATTTGTTGCTTCCCAGCTGGTTCCCTGGGGTCGGTAACAAGGCGAGGACCAGCTGGTCCATATAAAAGCAACAGGAATGGGCCCATGGGGGCTTTTTGTTGGGGAGTGTTTGGGCTGTGGTAGTGGATGTTGTGCTTTGGGAGTCGTGTTGGGTAAGTGGCTTCTATTTGCAACCTTCCTTGGAAAAAGAAGGTAAGGTGGATGAGTTGGGAGGGTTGTTTTGGCTCTCGGGTCTTCAAACTGTGCTCCTCTAACAACAGCTGGGCAAAAGAGGGGGAGGTGGATTTGGGGGGAGAGGTAAGGTATTGCTTGTCTGTTCTGGAGTCCTGTGTTATGGGGAGGAAAAAAAGAGCTTTCACACTTCTCCAAAAAAGCTATATTGGATAGCTGGAGTTGTGCATTAACTTCAAACCTTCAGCTGATGTGACCGGTTTAGCCCTATAGGATCATAGAATCACAGAATGGTTTAGGTTGGAAGGGACCTTAAAGCCCACCCAGTGCCACCCCCTGCCCTGGGCAGGGACACCTCCCACCAGCCCAGGTTGCTCCAAGCCCCGTCCAACCTGGCCTTGAACCCCTCCAGGGATGGGGCAGCCACAGCTTCTCTGGGCAACCTGGGCCAGGGGCTCACCCCCCTCACAGCAAAGAATTTCTTCCTAACATCTAACCTAAATCTACCGACCTTCAGTTTGAAACTGCTACCCCTCATCCTATTGTTACGCTCCCTGATCACAAGTCCCTCCCCCCCCTTTCTGTAGGCCCCCTTGAGGGACTGGAAGGGGCTCTGAGGTCTCCCTGGAGCCTTCTCTTCTCCAGGCTGAACCCCCCCAGCTCCCTCAGCCTGTCCTCACAGCAGGGGGGCTCCAGCCCTTTGATCAAGATGACCCGCTCCAACAGGTCCATGTCCTTCTTGTGCTGAGGACTCCAGAGCTGGACGCAGTACTGCAGGTGGGGCCTCACCAGAGCAGAGCAGAGGAGCAGAATCCGCTCCCTGTCTTGCTCGTTTCTCTCTTGTTATGGGGTTAATCACCCCAACGCCTGATGCAAAGGGGGAATCTTTTTAGACTTAAAGGCTGATAATTTCCATGGTAACCCATTGCCAGGAGTGCCTGGATCTCCCTGACTGGGAGATGGAAAGAGATGGAAACAGTGGACAGTTAGATGGCTTAGCTCTGTTGTCACAAAGAGGATGAAGATCTGTTGGATTTGCGTGGCTCTGGCAGGGTTCTTTTGAAAGGAGGAATTTTGGACTAGCTTGTGTGCAAGATCTGGGATGATGGGAACAACTTCAGCACATAAATAAAAGTAATACGGGATCTGCTGCCTTGAACTTGTGTTGGCCCCCAAGTTTCCACAGTCTCCCCAAGGTTACTAATGGGGACAGGTTAGAACAGTGGTCAAGTGCGGTTTTACTGTTTAACTGCCGCATTTGTAATTGACAGGAGTTCTTGAACTTGATTTACCGTTGGACTTGCTATTTCAGTAGAAGGGGAGATTGCCTGTATTATTTGGCAATTGTAGTGCTTTACGAATTTTAATTAAAGCTCAATACCGCTGCTGCTGGAATGAGGTGAGTATGAAATTTTGAATTTAATTACGGCCTGCAGGCCGGGGTGCAGGCATGGAATCAAACCCCCTGCTCTGTAGGGTCACTTGGCTTGTCTTAAAAATTCCAGAGCGTTGAAATACTTCCTTGTTCCAGCCTCTGTAGACAAGGAATTTCAGACTTGCACTTCTCTTCTTAAAATGAACATGCACGTGTTTACCTAGCACCATTCCTATAAATATCTCACAAGACATAAATCTTATTATTTGACATACAGTTCTGAATTATACTATGTGGATAAAATGGAATGCCTGCTCCTCTAAATGAGGAAGCAATGGCAATGCTCTGTCTCAAGGGAATGGTCCTCTGGGCACTTTCTGTCCTCACTTAAACTCCTTGGATGTGGCTTTCCAGGTGTGCTGTCTCGTCTTCTACCTTCTGCAGAAAGAACATCAGCCTGAAAAAGGCCGATGTTTCTCGTAGCGGGGGAAAATCCAAACCATAAGGTGCTTAAAACGCGCTAATTTCAGAGGTTAGATCATCCTTGCTGAGAACTTCGAAGCGTGTAAATCCTGAGATGTCTTTGATTTCAGTGAAACAGCAGCAATCTTAATTCTAGTTGGAATAAATCTTCATCAGACCGTAGTGTTTCTACGTTACTGATGCACTGGAGAAGTGTTTTTATTATTCCTTCTCTGTGCCCCTGCCACAGCCAATATAAACCCTTAAAACCACGGTCACCGAGCAGGTGAGTTAAAGGCTCACAATGCCCCAGGAAGATGCGTACCTTTTGCTCTCCACTTAGGAACAAGTCGATCTGCAACACCTTGAATCTGGCAAAGCTTTCCAGGTGTCAGAGGGGACTGTGACGCTTTGAGTTCACAGCGTTACAAGGGAAAATGACTATTGGTTTTCTGGCCAGAGTGCACTTTATTACAAGCGCCTCCAAGAAAAATCTTCGTAGGGAATTGCAGAAGTGCTAGTGAGAACCAGGACGCTTCTCATCAAAACCAACAACATGGTCTTACTCGGAGTCATCTTGGGTTCGAATAGATTGGTTTATTTAGCTAAAAACGGAGGCGTTGCTCTTGGCTAGAGCCCAAAAAATACTCTTCCACAGTTTTGGCCGGAGCAGCAAGAATAGACTCATTTCTAAAGAGAACGGACCAGCTACTTCATCAGCAGAAAGTCAGGGCTATTTAAACTGCCTGAAGTGTTGAAATGATTTGGACAGATGTCACATTGAAAATATTTTCAATTCTTTGTCAGAATGTTGCTAGTATTTTGAGGTTTTTTAACAGAAAACAGGATTATAGCCAATTCCCTGTGCCTCTCAGGCAGTGGCATAATAAAATAATCACGCTTCTATCTCTTTTTACATAGAAAAAGCAACCAGGTGTACAGTAAAAGTCTTTTATTAAAAATCACAGCACACAGATCTTTTGGCCAATAAAGGCATACATGAAAGGACATCGATACATAGATGATACGCTGACGCAATTACCAAGAGTTTTCATCATCTTAGCTAGCTTCAGGTTTCCAGCAGGTTATTTCCTACCTAAATGCTGAGCAAATAAAGGGTGTGCCACACCGCACCCCCAAACGGTCCGGTTATGTGGCTGCAAAAAAAAATGTGCAATTTCATTCACTCGTTTAAAAGACACTCAGCACAGTACCCCACGCTAATTCTGGTTCATAAAGGCACACTTATTACGCGGTATCCGTCAGCTTCAGACAGGCTACAAGTAAGAGACTGATCAGCTTCCAAGTTTTACTAGACATTACCTAAAGAGTCTGTATTAGAAAGTAAGAACTGGCATATTATGTCGGCATAAAGTAGTTCCAGTCCCAAGGTAAAAGCATATCTTACACAGGTACATGTAGCAACAAAGTTGAGTCTCGCAGGGAGTGTGTTCTAAATAAAATATAGAGTAGGGAAGGTGTTGACAGTTTGTCAAGCGTACAGCAATGCCAAACCCGTATTTCAACTCTGATGCTGAACAGAAAGGAAGAGAAATGCAATTCTTAATCACCCCCCCGCTTCCTGCTGGGCTTTTCATCAAATCTGCAAAGCCAACACCCTCGGCCCCCAAAGCATTAATGTTAACAGATACGAAAACCCACCTTAAATGCTCAAAAAAGAGGCATTTCAAGTACGGAAAACGTAACGTTTGTCAAAAGTACGACACGTAGAAGCTGGATTTGAGCAAACTTCACATGAACAAGGCTAGACATTAAGAAATGAAAGGATTCAGTTACAGGAATAGTAATTTCTAAGTTGGGTTTGGTTTTTTTAAATCTTGAACGGACTAGGAATTCTTGGAAGCTTGAGGGTTTTTTTTTTTTAAGTATAACTGTTGGTTTATTTAGTATGAAATTAATGTTTTAGTTACTTATTTTTACACACTAAAGCAATTAAGTCATGTTGCACATAACTTTAAAAAATTCTCTGGAAAATAAAATCAACTTTGCAGTTGAGTTTATGCCGTTGTCAGCTTTAAATACATCAATATCAAGTCTTAGATATGATCCTGGAGAGGACATGTCACGAACAATTAATTTCTCTAGTGCATCTGTTAGCTCTGGCAGAATGCTAAATGCCTGATTATGGATTTTTTTTTTTTTAAATATTTTTTAAAATAATAAAAAGCTGAACAGTGTTACCGATCAGCTCAATAGCAGTCCTGAATGGATGCCAACATAGCCTTACAGACTCGACACAGTTGCCCAACTTTGAGTGTGTAACATCGATATCTAGAAGAGCCAAGGGGATAATTTTTCCTCGTACTAACAATAATATTAAAAATGCAAAGTATTATGAGAACTTGGAAACCATCAGAAACGCTACTTAAATAAAAAGGCCAACATATCGCTAGCCTATCGCCACTCAGAATGGCTACAAACAAGAAGATCAATCTGTTCCTGGATAATTTACTTTTCGCTAAGGCCCACAACAAAACTTTCCCGTTTCATATAGCTGCAATAAAGACTCAGCAGCACTTAGACATCCTCCAAAGGCTGGACCCACTGACTTTCAAGAAGGACAAAGATTACACCACAGCTTTCAAGTATAAAAACATCATATACTAGATGAGATGATGTCAGGAAATACGGGACCCGGTCCTGAGAAGGTATGAAAGATAAGCCTTTAATTACTACTTCTAAAATATTCAATTCATGTGTTGTTCAAAATGTGCTTTATATTTTGCTTTAGAAAAAATGAATTTTGGACTGAAACTGTAAGTGTTAAAACTTTGGTGACTCACTCAGGCAACAGACAGATGTTTCCTGATTATTCAAAATGACACCAATAGGTCTTTGACATGCACATTCTTTCTTGTAATATATATAAAAAAAAGAAATGCTGTACTAGTTAATGTTTTTCTGTGTTTTTTGACACAACAGGTGGCATGTCTGCTCTCTCCCAAATGATTCAATTTGCTTTTAAAATACCAAAAAAGTCTAAAAACTTCATCTTTTACTTTTGTGGGATTAACTGGGGTTGAAATCAAAGCGCTATATTTGCAGTAAGGGGGTGCCTACCAAAAACTAAACCCCCTTACCGTAAGAAAAGAATCTGCCAAACCTTCCGTGTTGATTTGTTTTGCAACTAGAGCCAAACACGGGTAACCTTAAATAGGAAAGGGAGTAACGAAGCTGTGTCAGACCCAATATCAAGAGTGTTAAGAGTGGTCGCTGCTGTTTCTGCGCCCCATGTCGCCAGCACGCAGGCAGCGTCCCCAGGCACCGGCTCTGCCACAGTCCAGGGATCTGCTGTGCCAGGTATTTCGGGGTGCACATCATATTCCTGACACCTGCATGAGAAACTCTTCAAGGGAATTTCTTAACTCTTAAGTATTTGTATGCAAAATGTCTTCCATGGGGTCAAATATCAGCTGGAGATCCAGCATTTCTCTGCCGTTAGTTTTGCCAGCAATGAAGAACACTTTTTTTGGCAAGGTGGGGATGGGGGTCGCGGGCAGGGAGAGTCAAAGTCAACAACGAAAACAACTTCCGTGAACACAGTTATTGGTAAAAATGGATAATCAGTACATTCTTATTAGCTACAGAGACATGCAGCAGACCCTTCGTCTGCAGTTCAGATCCCAGTACTGTAAATAATAGCTTCTACACCAACGAGCTCGAGCACTGCTTGGTATGGCATTCTCATGGACACTGCAGTACCTCCTTCAACAAATGTAAAATGACATTTAACTATCTTATTTTTTTTCTACACATAATACATTTTCAATAATTATAAATAAATACTCACATTACAAGCATTTAACCACATATATATATATATATACACACACACAATACTAGGGAACCCCAAATACCTAATAGGTATTTTTTTAAAATGCTAAAGCCAATTTAAATTTCCTGTAATCTTGTTAAGTTCTTGTTTTGGAAGAGTATACCCTGCTGAAAAGAACATCTGCCTATCCATCGATACGTAAGCATGCATTAGAATGGACACATGCTAAAATAACTTCTTTTTTTTCAGTATCTTAATTGAGCTTTGTTTCAGAAGGAAGTGAAAGATTTGTTCAAGTTTAAAAAAAAAAAAAAAATTATCAGCCTCTGCAGAAGACTCTTCTTAATCCTCAATAATTTAATCAAAACAAGAGAAGACTAACAAAAAACCCCATTCTTGATTCCTTTGGTATGAATTGCTAACTTGCTAATTTAAGAAGCAAAAATACAGAGTCAATGGCACCCCCTTTTTTTTTCTTTTATTTCTTTGCAGTTTGTCTCTTCCTGCAGGTGGGAACAGACACTGAACTAAGGAGGAGGGAATGAAATTGTATGAAAGTGCAGTGTGCAACAAACAGTAAAACTGATAATTATGAATGCCCTTCGGGCATAAGAGTAAAATTCTGCTTATACTGAAAGATCTGTAGCTGACAAAGGTTACTGGAAGTCAGCAGCTCTGTACTAGTACTGGAAAAAAAAGTATTTCTGTGTATTAGAGCACCTGCCATTCAAAAATGCTTGAATTACAGGCTTACCTAAAGGTTTGAAGATAAGTGACATGGTGAAACTGTGCAAGTGATCTGTTCTACAGCCAAGAATGTCCTGTCTGCTTTTACTGTTCAATACTGCATTTGATGCTGACAAGCTCTGTCAGTACTAGAACTATCTGGAGTGTAGACAGGACTAAGGGATATAATCCCATTTACTGACATTATCACTTGAGCAATTAACTTAGACCTCCTGTAAAGTTACGTTTAGTTCCACTCTAAGGTGTTATTGGAGAGGAGGGAATCCACACAACCTGGCTTCGGGCATCTCAACGTGACTGTTGGGGGATTAGTCTCCTTCGGTTGCCATGTAGCTCCTGAAAAGGGACCAGGTTCTCCTAAAACAGGTTCCCCCACCCCCCCCAAATTCCTGTCTCTCTTGACTACATACAGAATTTACTTTCTTAGCTGAGGTACCCTTCTTAGAGCAATCTTGTCTCAACTCCAAATCGTTTCCACCGATCTAATCTTCCTAATTTACATTTTACAGAAGTAATCCAGAACGACATAAATCTGAAGACTACAATGTCTGACCTCGTAGCAGTCAGTGAGGTTACTTACTGTTGGGAGGGGAAATGTTTCCTCATGCACAGTGTGCTTGGAGGATAAGCTAAAAAACACCTATGCCTAACAATTGAAGGCTAGCTTTGTAGCATAACTATTTGCCCCAAAATAAGTGAATATATTCTATATCTGCCAAACACCATAACTCATCCACCTGTCTAAATACAGACTTATTCCATAGCTGCCAGATAACTTATGTACATGATGTCTTTAAGACAACAAAAAGCTTAGAGACAAGTTACACAGAAGGTCTAATAATTCCATTTTTGTAAGTCAGAGCACTTGTCAAAGTACAGACTCTCTCTCCTTCCCCAGGGAGGGAATATCCTAGGTAAAATTGTTCCCTTCACTTGACTGCTTGTGTCAATAACTAGCCTGTTCCCACTGGCATTAGCAACTGATTTGCAGCCCCATTAGAATCTCCAAACCTTGCCAAACTGACACTTGTTCCTTGCCAAGAAATAAACAGCAGATGCTAGTTTCACAATCTTAAGAGATAGCATAAAGGCCTGTCATGATCTTTAGCAAATAAATCTTAGGGTCTTAGGTTAAAAATCTTCCAGCAACTTTTCATCCAAGTTATCTCCCCAAATTTTCTGTACTATCCATGTTTTGCAACCTATTATTTGCCTTGAATCCTGTTGTATGAGCCTTTCCGGGCTCTTTGTCATCTCTTTCTTTTTAAACATCTCTACATCATGCCACATTGGTAGCTCTTAGCAGTTTCAGGGTTTCATTGATCGTGACATAATGAATCGTGCAAAATCTTTTGAGTAATTTTTAAGCCCTAGTTACTGGGATTCTCCCCAAGTAACAGCAACCAAGCACAGAAAGTCTGACAACATTCTGCCTTTTCCTTCCTCAGACTTTCACGGGATGCCATCCTTCCTTTGGCAACACTGTGAAGGAGGCACTCCCCAATCATACATGTAGGAAAGCCTGAGCTTAACCTCCTCCTTACAGAGCTTTCCTTCTTTAGCCAGGGTCTGGTGCTTTTCCAGCATGTCCTCGATGCTTTGCTTATGAGTTACTATATACTTATTGTTGCAACCTCGGGACTTATACTCAGTGTCAAAACGAGGATCGTGTACTCTCTTCACATCGATGGGAGCCAACCAAACCCCCAGGGAGACATCTTCACTCTGCCACATGTTCAGGTAGTCTCTGCTAAGACGCAAATAGTGCACCAGATCTGCAGAAATCACGTAACCACCACCCAGAGCATATGGTAGATAGTAGTCACAGAGCACCCAGGCGCTCTCTTTCCATTTGCCGCCAGATTTCACCCGGCCGCGGCCAGAAAAGAAGCCCCAGTAGAGGCGACGTGGCTCCTTGGCTCTCAGCTCTTCCACGAGCACATCCAAGCGCACGAAGGTATCGTCGTCAGCCTTCAGGGCAAACTGGAAGTCCAGGTGCAGATCCAGCCAGACGTACGTGGCCAAGACTTTAGCAGTCAGGTTCTCATAGGAATCCCGCAGCTCCGGCAGGAGGAGGAGGTCTCTGTGACGGCTCTGCTCTAGCTCCAGACTACGAAGCTCCTCTGCCCCGAGCCCTGCTGTGCCGATCACGAAGCGGCTCCAGATGTCATCGTGAGGGGGACGCCCGGCGGCCGACAGCCACGTGCTGCGGATGATACTGCGACGCTCGCTGTACTTGGGGCCGCTGGTGATGAGCACAGCCAGGAAGGCGGTCTCCTCAGGGGAAGATGGCGGGGCGGCGGGGAGCTGCGGCCCCCTGGCACCCCGTGGCGGCAGGGCAGCGGGCTGGTTGTGTGGCAGCCCGCGGGGGGCTGGCAGAGGCCGGAGGCCCTCGGAGGTGCACTTGGCCAGGTAAAGCAGGACCATGGCGAAGAGCGATAGGCCGCCCAGGCCCAGGGCCGTCTTGTGGCGGCACAGCAAGCGCAGCAGCTTCATGGCCGCGGGGCCTCGACGGGGCGAGCCGGCCCCTGCCGCCCTGAAGGCTTATTTCGGCGGGAACGGCTTTACGGCCGCCGGGAGGAGACAAGATTCCTGTGGGAGCCCTCACCGCGCTTCGCCGTCCCTCAGAGGTGGCTTCATGTCTCCTTCCTTGCCTTTTCCCCCGTCTACCTCGGGGAAGTGCCGGCTCGGGGTGGGAGGAGAAGCGGCTCCGTCCCTGCCTACCCGTGGCGGAGCCGGTGAGGACGGCCGCCGCCGCTCCCCTCGCCGCCTGCCTTGTGGGAGAAGGGGCAGGAGGCGTGGCCGGGCCCCGCACCACCTGACGGCGCACCGCGGCGCCTCGCGGCAGCCATCTTGCAGCCGGGCAAGCGAGGCTGAGGCGCTGCCATTTTGGTTCCGGGTGAGGGCCGCGGCGGGCCGAGCGTCCATCGGGGATGGGCGCTGTGGAGCCGCCTCGGGAGCTCGTGGTCTGGTGGAAGCACTCGTGTGTTAGCTAGCTAGCTGCTCTTCTGATTTCATACGGGTTGCTGGCGGCGGCACGAATTTTAAAGACCGCCGAGCAAAACAGATGAATAAACACAGGGGCACAGACGAACGTATAGCCACGAAAAGGGACCTGCCAGGGAATTAAAAAAGTTCCTTCGCTCTTGGAGGAAAGCTGCTTTATTATAAATTGAGGTAAGGAAGAGAACGTGGGCAACTACATACAGATTTTTATGAGTTTTGCCTTCCCCCTTCACCGCCCCTCGGCAACCACCAGGCCCCGCCAGCGGCGGCCGCCCTGCTGTGAGGGAAAATGGCTGCCGTCAGCGAAAGAGGGCGCACTGGTGCCCTTTTCCAAGATGGCCGCTCCCCGCCCCTTACGCACACCCTCGCGTCGTGACGGAGTTCCTCCCTCCGCCGGTGCCGCTGGGGCGGGAGTGGGCCCGGGGGTCCCCTTTCTGTGAGGGGACCGCACGGGGAGCGAGGGGCAGGGGGGCCGAGGCGGGCCTCCTCGCCGCCTGTCACGGTTCTCCGAGGCTGCAGGGAAGAAGGGGCAGCCGGAGCTATCGGTGAGTGTGTGCGGCCGTGCCTGGAGCGGGGTCGGGACCGCCACAGCCCCTTTAGGGCGCCTGTAGGAAAGCTGTAGAGGGGCTTTTTACAAGGGCATGTATTGATAGGGTGGGGGGTGATGGCTTCAAACCGGAATAGGGTAGATTTAGATTAGATAATCAGGAAGAAATTTTTCACTAAGAGGGTAGTGAGGTACTGGAGCAGGTTGCCCAGAGAAGCTGTGGCTGCCCCATCCCTGGAGGGGTTCAAGGCCAGGTTGGACGGGGCTTGGAGCGACCTGGTGTGGTGGGAGGTGTCCCTGCCCAGGGCAGGGGGTGGCACTGCATGATCTTTAAGGTCCTTTCCAAACCTAAAACATTTTATTATTTGAGTCGGGCTGGGCAGCCCTAGCCGGGCTCCCCCTCTCTGGTGGGGAGTTAGCTGTTGCTGCTTCGTCTATGAGTCCTGGCACAAGTACTCCCAGCCCAAGGCTCCACTGTGCTGGCCCACAGGACTGTGGATTTTGTGCACCTCAGTGCTCTGTCTGTTGGTCTGCCGTCCTTTCCCCGTCCCTATGAACTCGATTTTCAAGCAGGTGATGACAGGTCCGCCCCAGGGTTGCTTTTCCTGCCAGCTGTTTCCTGTGTGCTTCCAGCTCCGCTTTATGTGGTGGCATTTGTAATTGTATTTCCCTCAGTCATCTTTTCCCCAAAAGACCTTTATATCTTTTAGCTTTTCTAAAGAGATGGTCTGTTGAGATATCTGGTAAATTGGAAGAAATTGTTTACTGTGAGGGTCATGAGCCCCTGGCCCAGGTTGCCCAGAGAGGCTGTGGCTGCCCCATCCCTGGAGGGGTTCAAGGCCAGGTTGGACGGGGCTTGGAGCAACCTGGGCTGGTGGGAGGTGTCCCTGCCCAGGGCAGAGGGTGGCACTGGGTGATCTTTAACGTCCCTTCCAACTTAAACTGTTCTGTGATTCCATGAGACTGCTGTGCTGTCAAGGTTGTTTCTGCAGCTTGCTGGGAAGTGCGGTGCTATGGGAGGGACATTGGCATAGCTAAGCTTGGGCTGCACATTGTGACAGTAAGTGCTCCAGGCACTGGACTGGCATCACAGTAAATGTTTGGGTTTCAGTTGTCATCAGCTCATGCCATAACACCTGAAGAGGGTTTTCAGAGCAGAACTAAGCAATTAAAAGATGTTATCTTCCAAAGTCCTCTGACAGAAGTTAAATTGTGCAGATTGAAAACTGACACAGTTTAATTTGTTGTCATGTATTTATTATTTAACAGGCTTTTTTGTTCTTTCATAGCAAATACTCATGTGTGTGTAAGTTCTGAATTTTATGAGATGTTTTATTAGTGACATAATACTCTAGAGTTTAATTTGCTTGTGTTTTTTCCTTTTTTTTTTCTTTTTAGAACATTTAATCCATTCACAGTAATTTAATCGGCCAATACTTTGAATAAAAAAGAAAAAATGATGTCAAGGCAGGCCTTTCTCTGCAGTTTGGGATCTCTGTATTTGTCCCTTCTGTTTGTATTTCTTCTAATGGATGTTTATGCAAGGCCTGCAAATAATTCTGCCCTCAAAGAAAAGCCAGCTGACAGTAAAGATGAAAATGAGATCTTGCCCCCAGATCACTTGAATGGGGTCAAAATGGAGATGGATGGACATCTGAACAAAGAATTTCATCAAGAAGTTTTTCTAGGAAAAGAGATGGAAGAGTTTGAGGAAGATTCAGAACCCAGAAAAAATAGGAAGAAGCTCATGGTGATCTTTTCAAAGTAAGTTATTGCCAAGTGCATCCTCTTTCTCTGATCTTCAGAGTAAAATTAGCAAATTTTTCTGTAATATTTAAAAATTGTAATGATGAGGGGGAAAGCATCATACTTTAAGAACTGTGTTTGTGTTATTAAGGTACTAACATTCTAGACGTTCTCAGGAGTGTTTTTCCCTTTTATAAAGCACTGCTTGTGCTAGATAAGGTTTGTGTCAGCTAATAGCCGCTCAAGATGTCAGTAAGCATAATGGAAATGGAAATCAAAATCAGTGCATACTTTTAGACAGTAGGTGGCAGAATTAGCCTTATTTGCATTTTTGCAGTGGAGGATTAATTTTATTCAAACACCTTAAATTACATTGGTGCTCTTAATGCTGATGGTGGTGTGATGGTGGGCGTATACTTTAGATAAAATGAGAAGGCTTAACAAAGCTTTTTTTTTCTGTGAACTTGTCATTAACAAGGAAAAAAATCAATAATAACATTGGATGTTTTTTTTTCTGGTGTTTGCTAAAGCAAATAGGCAACCAGAGTGTCTTTTTCATTAGAGTAGAATCCTTTATTACTGTGTCTGCTATTCAGACCACTCACTTCATTGGTAGGATACATACAAATATTAGGATGGTGCTTAGAAGGTTTCATTTTCTTTATTGTTGTGTGTTTGTTGGAAACGTTCAACTGGTGGTTAGTCAATTGTCATTCACAAATTGCAACCTCCATTCCTTTCTGCCTGTTTGTTACGAAAGAGGTTGTCTTAGGAAGCTTAAAGCAATTGGATTCAAGATCAACTTCACTCAGAAACTGAAAATTGCATTCTGTCAGATGATTGGATTAGCAATGTAGAAAAGCATTCTGAGGAATGTGGTTGCTTTCTAGACATACTTTTAAAGGTTGATGAAAAGAGAAATACTATAACATTCTGTGTAAAGCTAGTAAGCCACAGGCTTCCAGATGCTTTGGGAATATTTTCTTTGAAGACATAAAGAAAACACAATGTGTTTTTAAGTAACGATAGGTGAGATTCTCTGGCATGCCAGTATGATATAAAGTAGTCAATTCAAAGCATGCTTTATTGTCTATTAGGGTTACTGAAAATAAAGTTGAAACATGGAAGTAAAGCTCCCCAAACCATGTTTTTCTAGGCAAGAAGTTATCTGTGACTGAAAGAACATGTGGTATTTCATACTTCTGTATTTCAGTTTTGGAAGTTACTCTTTACTGGGAAGACAAACCTAACTTGTCTACAGAAGGGGGTTTTTTTACAAGTTATCGAGTACTTCCAATTTTCCTTGTGAAATTAGGGCAAGCGGCAGGAAATCCTGGATGCATCTTTTTAGCCGTCTTTCACTGCCGAGAGTAAGTGTTCAGGTATCCTCAGGTCAAGAAAATGTGTGAGAGGGGCTTACTTGATATCCTTTCTTGTTGTACTTCTTGTAAGTGACAGAAAAAATTTGCTGTAGTCTCCATTTAAACAGTTTAAATTAGCCCAGAATCTATAGAAAATTCTTTCCTGTATGGTGTAGTTTAGCTTGTGTGGGTGGGTCTTGATGGGAGGGAAGGAGGAAGGATATTGAAAGCAATCAAGTGGAGGATTAATTTTAATGTGGTGACATTGATTTTGCTATATCTGTGGCATTGGGTACTAGAATTCAGTTTGAGGAGCCTTGCTTCTAAGGGTCTGTTATCTCTTCAATGAAATTACGTGTACTGAACAAAACAGATAAATGCAAGTACAGAAGAATGTGACGTGTGGCTTTCTGTCAGGGTGTTTGTGGTGTTGGAGTTAACTCTGTGAGTTTGACAGTTGAGTATCCTCCTAGCATTTGCATTTTGCTGATGTTTTCATCTGCTTAGAGGAAGCCCTAGTTGTGATTTAAAGATTAAAATCATTGTGTTAGCTGAGTGCCTTACCTTGATGGCCATTCATCAGGTCACAGGTTTAAATACACCTTCTGTTAACTACTACCACATACAGGAGCTTTTTGATTTGGTTTTTTCCCCGTGTTTTAAAGTTGTGAACTTATCCTTTTGTAAATCAGAACTCGTTCTGAATCCCCCAGTGCTCTCTTGGACTTTAGAGCTGTGACTATTCGTGCACATAGGGCAAGTTCCATGCTCCCTTTCTTAATTTCAGGTTTGTCTCGTAGCCTAACACAGTATTCATTTCTACTGGTATGTGTTCTGTTTATGGCAGGAAGATGCTAGTAGTGACAGCTGATGTTGGACAGTAGCAGGTAGAATAGAAAATGAGAGGGGACATCTTATGCTCTCCTGTTTTGATATCTTCAGTTTAGGTTACAGATTTGTATTATTCAGGTAAAAAACTGTTTATGCTGTATGCCATTGGAAGGTTTTAAGTAATGTGTACACCCTGACTTATGTTTTTTCTAACCTGTACCTTTAAATATACATCTGATAAATTTTCTATACCTCCTATTGTGTAAACTAGAGCTTTGCTTTTGTTTCTGTTATTAAAAATTATTTTCTGAATCTGCTTTTTATTATTTGGATGAAACAGAAACTAGCTCTAAAGCGATACGCATCAGGTGCTCAAGGATATTGTTATCTGTAGTCCTTTAGGTAAGAACACTGTCTTCCTGTTCCCCCCAGTACCTCGGGCAGCATTGCACGGTTGTCATTTAGGAACCTAAAAAAGTGCATCTGAAAACCTGAGTGGCCAGTGTTTATCAATAATGCTTTCATATGTGGACCTTTTGACAGGTAGCCACAAAAATCTGATTTTTAATGGTTTGTGGTTGAGAAACTGGGCTGAAGTGTTTAAAACCTGTTCTTCCAGCCTTGACATCTGTATTCAATGCAACCCTTACAGAGGTTAAGGAAACCCTTATAGGCTTTTATTAAGGAAAAACTTACAGTTATCCTACAAAGTAGCATATTTGCTTGTTCCATACTCAAAGGTAGTATCAACATTTAGGCTGTGAATAGGTAATGAAACATCGTTTGAATAGTCAGTGAAGTGTTAATCTTGAACTTAGCCATTATAAAGAGCTGTTATGCCTGATGCTGCCTGTTACTGAAATGTATTAATACTGATGGTATTTATCATGTTGCATCAACTACTGTCTGGGCTGTGGTTTATCTATAATTTTCTTTGGACTGAGACAGCTAAGCAACAATGTGGTTGCTCTCTGTGGTCTGTTTTTTTTTTTTAATTCAAATTTCTGCTAGTGGTAGTCCCTGCTTTTACAAAATCTGTCTTTGCTGTCAGTTCAGGATATACATCATATACCCAAGTTTTTCCAAATTTGAGATAGCATACTGTATCAGAAAGCTGTGCTTCTTGGAGGAAAAGAGCAAGAGCAATCAAGATTATTTTTTTTTTTTTAATTGGAGCTAGTATATCAGGAAGTTTGAGAAATGGTCACAAGATTTCTGTACACAGATTGCCAAGGAAGGTTTGGGCAAAGTTGTAATCTGAGCTGATATTCTTGCTTGGATTCATATTGTTTTCTTGAACTTAAATTCTTTCTTGCCAGTACTTGTTCTTTGGCAATTATTTTAAAGGACTGTATTAGAATGTACCACTCCCTACTAACATCTGTTTGAGTGTTCTGGGCTATCTGCCTCAGAAAACTGATTGCCCATTGCTGTGTTATAAAACCAGTTTTCCATTATTTGTGAGTATTAGCTTGTTCAGCAACACGTAATTATCTAAGCTTGTTGTATTTAGTGGAAATGTTTTCAGTGATCCATTCTGAATGAGATGCTTATCTAAGGAAGCACAGACAGTCTTTTGTGTTTATTGCCTTAGATGGTAACCTTGTGTCAGGACCGTATCTTGTATTTCATACAGTGGTTAATATTCCTCTCAAAAGCAGAAGTGCTGGTTATGGACACTGAAAGGATTTCAGCTCATGTTGTACAGCGGATGCCTGCTGGCTCATGAAAATCTGAGCCATTGGAGGCTTCTTGTGAACTCTGGTAGCGGCACAAAGGTGTACTTTCATGAGCTAGAATAGCAATAAATGGGATGTTTGTTACCTTTCTCGCTAGTTACCATGTGATTTAGATGGAAAGTACAGCTTAGAAGCAGTAAGTTTGATAGCTTTGATTTAAGGACACTAGAATGTTCAGTGTTGAGGGGGAAAAATACTTTGTTTTCCCTTCTCATCTTTGATAGTAGTTATTCCTTCTCAAAACCCACATTTGTTCACCTGCAAGGTGGCACGACTGGAACATGACAGTTTTGCTGGTCTTCTTGTTGATACTGAAAAGTTGCTAATACTGAGCCTGTACATATCTATGTGGAAAGATGCAATACGATGTTTAAACCCGCTAATATGGCACTTGTTAATACAGCTAAGTGTTGTAGAAGATTAGGTGCTAGGGATGCTATTTGACTTAAGCTTTTAACATTTAGTTGACATTTAAAGGCAAATCACATATTTAATAACTTGAGTTTCAGTGATAACACTTCAGTCCTGTTAAGACAGCGATACAAACAGATAAGAAAGCCATAGTCAAGCTGGGGGTTTTTTGTTGTGCCTTTCT
The DNA here is from genome assembly GCA_013400035.1 of Rynchops niger. Lineage (NCBI taxonomy): Eukaryota > Metazoa > Chordata > Aves > Charadriiformes > Laridae > Rynchops > Rynchops niger. Next base: position 335,879 of record VXBH01001372.1, on the reverse strand, counting down.
TTGTTGTTTTTTTTTTTTTTTTTAATTGAACAAGAGTGGTTTTGGTATGCTTTAAATAGAATCTTGCCTTCTGAGTGTTAGTGATGTCTTTTCAGTTTTAAATATTGGTATGTCTTTTTGAATAAATACTTAATGGTATGCTAAAAAAACCCATCAAGTGACATGTTATTGTTTTTTGTATTGTTTCTTCAACTGTATTTTATATTAACTTATTTTTAATGAAATAAGCATTAATAGAATTGATGGCATGGCAGTGTATCTTAATACAATAAAGCAGTATTTGCAGTACAATAAGGAGAAGAGTGGATTTTCAGACTGGACATTTACTGATAATTTTAGGCAGGTAGAAAAAGCTTATTTTTGTAGCTCAGTAGCTCCATAGCACTGAGTACAAGCATGTCCTTTGACAAAGCAAAGTAAGCCTGATAACTCAGAAACCTAATGGGGAACAAATGTACATGCAGAATTTTTAAACGTGTTAAGAATTAAAAACTATCAGCTGTAATGTGTTAACAGGTATCAAGGTATCCCAGATCCAGAGATCAAGGTATCAAGATATCCCTCAATCCCCAAACGTAAATCTTGTTTGCTATTCATCCATAGGGTGGATATAAATAATGATAAAAAGATAAGTGCGAAAGAGATGCAGCGCTGGATCATGGAAAAGACAGACGAACATTTCCAGGAAGCTGTGGAAGAGAATAAAATGCACTTCCGAGCTGTGGACCCTGATGGTGATGGTAAGATGAATGATTCCTTCATCTCCTGATGACATCTTAAGTCAGTTGCTCGTGGCCAAGACTACAGGTTACTCTTCAGATATGCTGTGACAAAATCCAAGTTCCTTTGCACTGCATGTAATCACAACAGTTTTGATCCATACAGAAGACGATGGAGCAAATAACTGACTCGCTTCACTCAGCATTGTAGTTCTGTGTTGACTGCTATGTTATTTCACTTGCAGTCATAGGAAGTTGTAACAAGTGGCTTTGCCAGGGATGGGGTGAGGATGGTGACATAAATAGGTTATTTTCACAAGGCCCATCTGGTCTAAAGAAACAGAAAAGTGAATCAGGTGATAGCTTTCGTATTGCCATTCATAAAGCTTAGTGTGATGGTTATGGTGCTGAACCAAAAGATTTTAGCGCGTACTGTTTTACGTAATGAAACCAAAAGTTATTTAAGCATACTATGTCATGTCTGAGATACGGCTCTTTCTTACAGGTCATGTGTCCTGGGATGAATATAAAATTAAATTTTTGGCAAGTAAGGGCTTTAATGAAAAAGAGATTGCAGAGAAGATAAAAAACAACGAAGAGTTGAAAATAGACGAAGAAAGTAAGTGCAGACAGTTGGCGTGCGTCGTTTTTTCTTTTACTTCCCTATATCCTGAATGTCAAAAGTGTTCTTAATGTAAGATGAATGTTTTAGTTGTTCTGCTTCTACACAAACGTAGAATGTGTAAGTCATAAGACAGAAATACTATATTTCTTTCCAACCCAAATCTGCCTTCCCGACACTCTTCGTGTAAATATTTAATGCTGAAAAATCTCAGTTGCTTATTTGTTACTGCCTATTTGAATAGTTTTCAGTTATTTTTGTTTAACGGTCTGCTAAAATTGGTCAGACCTGAGTTGTCTGTGGACCATTGTAGTGTTAATGCAGGAACCAGGTCCCCTGTTGCTCCAAATGAAGGGAAGCTGCTATACACGATTCCTGTGCTAAAATTGAGGGGTGTATGTGCTACCAAAGAGTGCTGTGTTTAAATAGGTACATGCTTAGGCACTGCAGAGCATACTAGAAGTTAATAGCAGAAGGTTGCTGAACAATTGTTTCATCTGAGCTCTCTATAGAGATGGATTGACTCTTTAGGTTAGTGAGATTGATCATTTCTTCCTTATTACTTTTGAAACTTTCATTTGACTCTGGCTTGGCATAGACATAGCAATACTTAACAGAGTAATCTCCCTACTCTCCCCCGTCTGAAAGCATTTAAATTTACTGTTAAGTAAAACACAAAGCCTTAGCCTTTCCTTGCAGGAATTAGTCATTTTAAAGTGGGTTATGTTATATTTTCCATTTATCAAAAAGCAACTAAAATGCAAATGGGCCTTTGAATTTTATGGCAGGGAAAACACCTGTGCAGCGTGTTCTATGGCAGTGTGGTTAACTACAGTTTACAGGAATGCTCATCAGATAAGATTTGCTGAATAAGGGAAGTGTGTAGATAATCATTTTTCTACCTAGGTAAAAAGCCTTGTTTGGGAAAATCAGATTAGTTATCTACCCGCTTCCTGAGGATGATAGGCAAAACCTATTTTCATACTCTAGTGCAGTGTAAAGTACTCTTTTTCGGTCTGTATAATAAAAAGTAACTGAATATGTGGATCTTAAGGCATGTTCTGAGTCTTGCGCAGAAGCACATTACAGTTTGTATGCCAGGCCAAAACTAGTGACACAACTTTTTTAATTTATGCAGATAATGACAGTTTCAACTGATGATTGACAGTTGAGTTTCATTTAAGACTGAGTAAGAAAGGTAGGAAAGGAAGATTGACTTGTGACTTCTAATATGTGGGGTTGGCTATAGTGGAAAACCGTAAGCAAGTAATTTGATTAGTCTGTGTTTACTTGTGTCCTTAATAAAACTAGAATTTGCCATTTACAAACTTGCCCTAAGGTTCGTATTAAGACTGTGAAGGATTTCTTTACTCTTCACAAAAAAACATAGCTTAACTCTTAATTGCAACAAGCAGTTCAAAAAATGTACACGTGACTGTTGGGTTTTTGTTTTTTTGTCTCTTGTAACTTAACAACCAAAAGCATGCAGGACTTATTTAAGACGGTTGATTAAATATTTTTTTTTTTTTTTATCTGAAGACTGTAGTCTTTCAGAGTGTTTTTAAAACTTTTGAAAAGCAAATGCTTCAGGTTTGTGTTTGTTAGTGTATTTTGCAGATGGCAGGGCATGCTACAGACAATATTTTTTCCAGTGTGTCATTTAGAAAATGCCTACACCAGAAAGTGAATATATAGGTTTCTTTTTTTCTGTTTGGTTGTGTTCAGGACCACTAGGTGTACATGATACTCACTTTGTGTGTTGCAGGGTGGTTTTTTCTTCAAATCAGATGCATGGTTTTAGTGGAAACTCATGTACAAATGATGATTCTCAGTTGAGTTTAGGAAAAACTCACTTAAAAAGTGCTTGTCTGCATGCTGTAAGACGAAATGAAAGACGTGGAAACGTGAAGTGATTTTGGTGCTGATGTATCTGCTCGTACGCGGGTAGTTCAGCTCATGTTTGCTGCTTGCAGCAAAAATACTTCCTTTTAAATTATAGCGATAACTAAAACATATGCAGGGTTTAGGTTTGGAGTTAGAATGCTTTCTGATACAGAATAGACAAGGTAGTAGGTAAAGGTAGCTAAAATACTACTGGTATTCAGGCAGGTGAAAGGTTTCTATTTGTAGTGGGCTTCAAAAATCTAAAAATAAGAAAGGAGAAAAACAAGTACCAAATGAAGTTGGATTATTCATGCCTCCTACCAGAACCAGCTAACAATACTGGTACGACAGTACTTTTCACTTGATACAGTGAAGTTTTGATAGAAGTGTAGCAAAACCTTTATTTTTATCTCCTAATTTCACTTCAGTTGTTTGGTTAAAGGATCTCTCACAGTGTTTCAGCGCAAACTAGATGATGCTAATTGCACTTGTTTCCCCTCAGGACCTGCTTTCCCTGAGAGTTGAACTGTAAAATAACTGATTCATAGGTCATCCTTGTTAAAACAATTGAGTTAGCAAGGGAAGGTATATTTTAAGACCTTTTAAGCTATCATGTTCATTCTATTTAATCTTTATGTTAAATTTCTAGCACAGGAAGTTTTAGATAACCTGAAGGATCGGTGGTACCAAGCTGACAACCCACCTCCTGATCTGTTGTTGAATGAAGAAGAATTCTTGTCCTTTCTTCATCCAGAGCACAGTAGGGGAATGCTGAAGTTCATGGTGAAAGAAATCATCCGAGATTTGGGTATGCCATTTTAAAACATGTTTCTTGGGAGTTGTTTACTTGCAAACCGTTTTATTTGGTAGTTGTTATTAGGTCACTGCATTGTCATGGGTCAGTCTGAAATTTTGGCACATCTTGTTTGCTCTGTTCTACACAATCTTCCAGTGCGATGAGTAAGAAAAGCAAACTGTTAGTACACATGCTGGCATCTCTATGGAGCTGTCTGCATCTCAAGACTAAATTTAGTCTCTGGTTGTTAAAGAACAGCACAATATTATACGTTATAAAGATATTCTGAGTACTTCATACAAAAAAGATCAGCTGATGCTACTTCACACTGAAGTGCCGCTGCATTGTAGGGTCATAGTAGCAATAGTAGAAAAGGTTGGATGAATAGTAAAATATTATAAAATATACTGATGTGAATGTTCCGTGAGGAGGGCATTAATTGCTTTGTACTTCCCCAGTACAGCAGCCATGTAAGAATTGTGACGTACAGTCATGAAAGTGGAAATAAATGGTTGAGGTTTCTAAGAAAATAATATTTAAAAAAAAAAAATTCATAAGTATTGGTACACATGGGTTTTTTTTTTTCTATTGAGTCAATAGTGATGCATATTTAAAACTGCTACAACACCTGGATTGAAAAAACCCCAACTACTATGACTTTGCTAGTTGTTAGCTTAATAAATATGAAGAGTTTCCAGTGATACTTGAGTGTGTGACATGCACAGACAGAACAACTCCAGTACACAGTCTTTTATGAGGGTTAATTTACCTGAATGTTAATACAAGGGAGACTGGATACAGCTATAAGAAAGTTTCTGTTGCGGTAGATTGTTGTTAAAAAAAAAAAAATCCCAGCTTACCACCTGATGTGTCCTTCAGGTCCGGTAAAATTCTTTTTGTTTAGTGTATTGATGAGTGTATGTTTTTTAGCCTTTTAAAACATTGCGTATGTACCATAATACAGACAGTTTTCGGCTAACCAAAGATATAAATGGTAACTGTTCTTCTCTGCTAGAGTCAGGATTGTGGACTGCTGAAACCAGGCGGACTGTACCAGTGACATCTCTGACAGAAAGGAATTTCTCATTTTTAATGGGCATTAAGCAAATACTTCTTAGTTACTATGTGCTTGTGTTGTAGATCAAGACGGAGATAAGAAACTTACCCTGTCAGAGTTCATTTCATTACCTGTTGGTACCGTAGAGAACCAGCAAGCTCAAGATATTGATGATGACTGGGTAAAAGACAGAAGGAAGGAATTTGAGGAGGTCATCGATGCTAACCACGATGGTATTGTCACAATGGAAGAGCTGGAGGTGAGTCTTCCTCAGGTGGTTAGTCCTAGCGATTGTAAAAACAACAGTTTACTTTTAAATACAGGATTGAAACTGCTTTAGAGAATATGAAGTCCAAAAATATTTGAATTAATCGTACGATGTCTATTGTTACTACAATAGTAAAGTACAGTTTACTATTACAATAGTAAAGTGTCTACTTTACAAAACTTTGGAATATAGTATTGTTCTATACTGCTTGCAGATAGTGGTGTTAGGCTTTTTGTTAAAGAGGAGGGGGAGTTTTCCTTGCATAACTGTTACTCATAGGTATGCTTTTGGGGTTTTTTTGACACGTAGACACTTGTATGGATATGGAGTGCATGAAAGCAAGTCATAGACTTCATTAGGTGCGCTGGTTAACGGGACAATGAGTCATACTTTCAGTTGCAAAAAGAGTAACTGGCAACCTATATATTAATTAAAAAAAAAAAAAACCCAAAAAACAAAAGCAACCAACCAAAAGTAAAACAAACCAAAAAAATCCAACAACCAACAAACCCTGGGGTCCCAGTAGCATAGAAAACAGCAGAGATCTCTTGTCTTTCATGGTGTTTTTCTTTTTTAAAAAAGCAAATGATTAGTGTGGATTCTACTGTGTGGCCTTTCTGGACTTTGATTTGCAGGAGTAAGGCTTTCTTCTAATAATTCTGCCTGCACAAGTGTACCAAATGACATGAAATATTTTGCACCCTACAGTTGTGGCAGTTTCGTGGCCAATGGAAGAGGTTCATGGCTCATTTATGGCTTTTTTTCCTTTCTGGGTGTAAGAATGTACTTTGTCTAGCAGAAGTCAAACTGCAGCGTAGGCAGTGTGAAAGGAGAGCCTCTAAAATGTTGGCTTTCTGCCTGAGACAGGATGAATGTTGAAATTCCTGCCTTTCTCAGTATGCAAATATGTGGGTATGAACGGTAGCGGTAGTATGGATAAACAGTTATATTGTGACATAGATAATGTTAATAGCTTTTTTTACTGAGAATTTTCTTTTAAAAATAGCAGTTTTATTTGTGAGGTCTTTGTATACGTATCCACATGTAGACGCACCCACATGTGTCACGTCTTCTGGGAAGAAATCGAAGATAATCTTGAGTCTTCTACATCGTGAACTAAAGTGCGCTGCTTGAAATCTTTTAATCTATTTCAAATTAGGTGAAGAAGCAAAATGATTTGTTTCTGAGACTTCTGACATCCGTAATGTCTGCCTGGTGGTTTAAAACGGAACAAGAAAGTTCTAAATTGAACGTGTTCTAAAAAGATTATTTCCAGAAACAAAAAAAATGAGGTTATACAGATTGATATTGTGCCACTTTTTAATTTTGAACTGATATTTCTTCACAAAACACACTAGATTTGATAGCCAGTTTAGTTTGCAACCAAAATGTCAAAAACAGTTTTATTGTAGACACTGGCATCAGCTGAGAAAATCTGGATTTATGTTGGAACAGACAAGGAAGCAGTGAATGGAAAAATAGCTAGGATACACATGTAAGCCTGTTAAAAAGATATGCTGACACCTTTTCCCATGGCTTATATTCACTTTCTGAAGGCTTATATTCGTCTCATAATTGCTGAAGGTTACCCAGAGCTAAGGTTCATAATTCTGATGTGTGGAAATGTGTACTTAGTAGTTAAAAATTATTTTCTTACTTGTTTTAGGAATATATGGATCCTATGAACGAGTACAATGCCCTAAATGAAGCGAAGCAAATGATAGCAGTAGCAGATGAAAATCAAAACCATCACTTGGAGCTGGAGGAGATCCTGAAATACAGTGAATACTTTACAGGCAGCAAGCTTATGGACTATGCACGTAACGTCCATGAGGAGTTCTGATCCTGCTCACTTTTCCAGAGCTCTGAAGCACTTTCTTTCTTTCAAAAAAAAAAAAAAAAAAAAGGGGAGAAAAAAAATCCAACCCCCAAACAGTTACCAACCCCCCAAGTTACTTTGCTGCTATCTGTGTTATATGCCTACAGTGTGTTGTCCTAGATTTAAAATAACTTCCGTCCATACATAAGATCTACAGCTCTGTTGCCTTCGGTATAAGGGGAAAAAAAGAGGTCCATAAATAATGGGGCAGGTACTGGACTACATCAGTTTGCCCTTGTTTGTAACAGTTAACCCACCTGAAATTTCGGCTGCTTTTGGCTAATCATATTTGGTGGAGGCTTCTTAAATATTTAACTGTTCTTGTTGCCCTCATAGCTGCTGATCCTTGGAAATCAAAAATGACACTGAAAGGTGTTTGCTTTTGTAAAGGGGATTGGGGTTCAAATACGTGTATTCTCACCTCGTGAGAATATCCGTACATAGACTGATTGGCTAATCTTCCAGCATCTCAACCTACTTATGTATTGTTGAGGATTTAATGCAAGTTCTCCCTCCATCACTGAACTGTCTTTAGTAGCTGTGGGGAAGAACTTATACATCTACTTTAAAAGGAAAACTGGTTATAGTGGGACAGGTTTTGTGTTTGCAGCTGCACTGGGAATGTGAGTGACTTGAGATTGCTTATGTCGTAAAAAATCAAATTGCATTCTGAAATGAAACAATCGGAAGGTTTCTTTGTGGACTTAAAGATGTTGGAGACAGCAATGTGGTTCACCTCAGGAGCATGGTTACTGCTTAACTAAAATTCATTGTTAAAACTAGTATAATTACTTGCCTCTGTGCAAATTAATGATGCTGATGAACTCCTGAATGATGAAGCTGGGGGAAATACAGGCTTTGCTTTTGTATTGCTTTTGCCGGAGCAATGTACAGTCAGCGCTTGGGAAGCTTTTTAATCAGTCTGGTTTTGGGTAATCGCTAAAAAAAAATCTTGCAACAGAAGGGTCATATCCACTACTGTCTAAAATAGAAAATTTATTTTTACTCTGGTTCCATCTTTACTGTAAAAACTCCTCTTTCTCAAGGGTTGCCTGAAAATCCAAGTGAGATGTTATATTTGATTAAATTTATTCTCTTACTATAATGTAAATATAAGTATTGCTGTCTGTTTCTGTTCTAGTATCCCTCTCTCCTTTTTTTTATTTTTTTGTTTTTTGTTAAATGGCTTGTATCAGAGTCTTTTTATATACGTATCTTTTTTTCATTAAATATTTTTCTCCATGCTTTGGAAATGTTGCTGTTTTTAGGTTTGTCGGTGAGTGGGGGAAAAATTGAAACTCTTCAGAGGACAGACAAATTAAAATATGATTTTGAAAGAACTGTAAGTTATCAGTTCAGTTGATAATCTTGTGTTAAAATGAATTTAGAACGTCTGCCACATTAGTCAGCCCCCGCTCCCCTCCGCCCCCTACCAACGCCCCATGTGTACTTGATTGCAGGGTGGTGAGATTTTAAGATGGCTAGAATCTGGAGTTGTTCATAACAAAATCCTGTGTCTAAAAATGCGGTGCTTAGCGGAAGTCGTAAGTACAGCTGGTTTAGATTGATTGGCAAAAGCTTTAGGTTTTGCTTTGCTGCTGTTTTAACTAGGGCTTCAAAAATATGGAATGACCTGCACTTTGAACTCTCACAAAATTATGCATGTAAACATATGTTTTTGCAATGTGGTTGTTGCCAATCTGGTTAAGGCAAAAGTTTTAGCAGTATTAGTTGATAATTATATAAATGCCCTGCCTGCATTCTTGTATTATACTCTAGTTGTTTGCACAACTCAATTATTTAGATAGAACTTGCCCATTCAAATTATATCTCGTCACACCTGACGCTCAGAAAGCAAGGGCTAGTTTGCAGAGGGATTCTTCAGCAGCTGAAATATGATAATGAAATACGGGACTTTATCTGTCAATAGAGGCAAAGATTTGCATACACACTCTTAGTTTAATATTCTGGTAACGTGAGCATGGAATCCCTTGGAAAATACAAGGCAACACAGTATTTAACTAGCAACTGCAAAAATGTTGAAGTATGTACTGTTGTTGCAGTATTTGCCTTGTAACTGATAAATCTGAAACTTGAGGAGCAACTGGGAAAAATTAATTTTTAATGTCTGCATAGAGTTCTGCCCCTTAACATGTTTTATTTTTCTCTGCCAGAAATCAGGATCACATGTTAACTAACAGCTGTAAGGATAAAGCGGACTGCGTGGTGAAATTTGGAGGTACATGAGCTTATTCCTGTTTTGAAATTTTAGAAGTTCAAACTATTCTAATTTGTCCATAGGCTTATTTATTTTTAAAAATTCTTCAAGTATTTTATATGCACTCAATCTTTCTCGGATTGTTTTAGGCCCTTTTCTGTAGGGGAACTCTTACTTGGCTGTAATCCCTAAGGAATCTAGTGACTCTGTCTTTAAAGCCTTTTATTAAGTTTATTAGTTTTGAATTCCATGTTTGATTGTTTGGGTTTTTTTTGATGTACACAGGCAATCTGCCTCCTGTTAATAGAACTTGGTATCTGAGAGCTACTGTCTCGCGGACATGTTTCATCTTTCCAGAATTCAAAAGCTTGCATGGAATATCTAGGATAAGCATCTGTAGTCAAAAATGGTACATGTATATTAAATAAAAGCAGAGCAAGGTCTTATTTCTGTCCCGTAGCGTGGCTCAACTCGCCACTCCGGAACTCTCCTCTCCTACTACAACCAGAGTAGCTGGATCCAGGCTGATTTTTGGAAGCAGCCCATGATCCCCACAGCAATGCCAAGCAGCATTTGGGAGAGGTTAATCTGCATTGGTAAAAATCCAGCCAAGGAGTGTGCTAGATACCGAACGCTGTGGGATTATCACTGTTCTCTCCCTGTTTTAGTTACTTGCATAATATAGCCACGTAAAGGAGTCTGGCAATATGAAGCCTGTCAACGCTTAAGGTTGCTATACATGAAAGTTGAATTCTCAAGGTGGTTTTTGAAGTTTGTGTTAACTGCTTTTATTAAAAGAGCATTTAATTTGTATTAAAGTATCCTTGAAAAGAATATCGGTGTTTCATCATGACCGCGCTAGTATTGAGTTTTCCATTTAAATGTATATAGCAGAATTTAACCTTACCTTGTTTATGAACATCATAGGAGTCTGTATTTTCAGTTTCTTACTGAATAATTGACTTACTGAATAGGTGAAGTCTTCTACTGTTCGTGAAGGAGAATTGGGGGAAAAAAAAGCCTGGTTAAATATTGCTGAGGGAATGACTGAGTCATGAGGCATAAAGCTACTTCAGTGGCATTGAGTGTGATGCTGCAATGGGAAGAGATTTGGCTATTTCCTGTGTGCGGGTACTGAGTGTGAAGGTAGTTGAAATTCAGCTGGGATGGTTTACTTGCTCTGTCAGCTTTGATTCCTTTTGGAAAGAGTAGCTTTAAGGTATAACTTCTTTTCCATAGCGGTTGTTTTCCAAAATGCTTGGAAAATAGAAGTAGAAAAATGGTTACTGTTTTGCCTCACTTTTGTCTCCCCTTCCACTCTTAAACAGTCTTAGGGAAATTTAAGAAAGAAATGAAAAGAAGCGGTTCTAGATAAAGTATGGCAGGATATTGCTGTTCAGTCCTCCCAAATACTGCAGCCTAATTGGGATTCCAAATGTACTTCTCTTCCAGTCAAATCTCCTTTGCATTTAGATGTACCTTGACTGTAGATCTGCTTTGTCTGGGAAGTCTGGCTGTGTTTTTTAACTAACTTAAATAAAACATCTTTGATTACTGTAGGATGTCTTGTTTCCTTGTGCCTTTGCATAAGAGTTGCTCAAGTCCCTTTGAACGGGAAGACTGAAAATTTACATCCTAGATCCGTAAGATCAAATTAGTAAAAATCAATAGTGAGCCTGGAAAGTTAAAGCATGCTAATTCCTAGTGTGACCACTTTTTTTCTCTGCTCTACATGCTTGTGTTAGGGGCGGGCAGGACTGCTGTGCCAGTGTGCTGTTCGGCCTCCTCCATTGCTGTCCAGTTATTGCTGGCGTGCACACCTGGATGGAGAAGCCTTCTGGGGCTTTGAATTCCAGAGTTACTGTGCTTCTGTGGAACAAATTAGCATCAGAAGTAGCTGGTACATGAATATTGCTTCCTTTGCTTTCATAGAGCACACCTCTGCTGGAAGCTGTTATTTCCTGGTAGGGGTAACACAAAGTCTCTGTTTTGGAGTCAGGTGCTTACTTTTCTTCAGTGGCAATGCAGGGAGTCTGATGTTAAAGAGTCGAAATGGAGACTGCAGACTCTTCTCGTCCATAGCTTTTGCTAGCTCCTGAGAGCAATAACGAGATGACTGATGATTTGTGATTACGCGCTTTCCCTGAGAAGAGAAATGTATTAACAACGTTGGTTTTTATACAGCAATAAAAGTCATGGGTCTGTCGTTACCTTGACAGCAAGGGGAGAGCATCTGTCTGTACTTCTCCTTTTAAGGAGCAAACGTGTGAGCTATGCTTCATTTTACTTACGGCTCTCATCCGTAAAGGTTTTCAGGCATTACCTCTCTATTGCTTTAATACTTCTCTTTACAATAACAAGGATCATCTCTTCTGGTTCTCCTGGCACTCAAGGCGCCTGTGCTTTAATACAATGTGGAGAGGTATGTACCTGGCTGGAGGCACTCTGTTTTACGGCTGTGAATAGAAACCTTTTCATAATGCTATTCAGCATGCTGTCTTGTTGCCTGTGAATATTTTAGCTGTGAACTGCAAAAAGCAGGTTTGCAGGGTGTGGAAAAAAGGATGGGGGCGTGGAGTACATGCTGGGAGTTTCCCAGCAACTGACATATGAATTTGTTCTCGTCGCCAGCAGTTTAGAATCACTTCTCTAAAAGTTTGCCACTATTAGAATTTTGCTGGGACAACAGGGCTGCATTATGGTAGCTGTAGGTTTTTACTTGTATTTTTCTACTGTTTCGTTCTTGCTGCTGGCAGTCCCTATTAGCCATTGCTTGGTATTGAAATGCAAAGAACATCACTATCTTTTCCGCGAAAAATGCTGTAAGGACTGTGCCCCTGGTAAGTAATTTTCACTGGATGCTGGCTATAGGTGCGCGATGTAATATCTATCAGTTAATAACCCACAGGTGGTAGAAAACAGCGTGATGGAATTATTGTTCAAATGTAGGAAGCATAACATGGAGAAAAAGCATTTGAGGAGACTTTCCTACCAGTCTGGACTGACGGAGATTATTTCTATAACATACTAAATTTAGGAATCCTCCTTTTTGAAAGAGCTTCGTGTTCTTTAACTTATTTTGTGTGGCTCAGCTTTCTTAATGTGTCGGTCCGGTGCGTTTTCATTGTGGGAGTATTAGCTGAGAAAAGATGGTGGCATTTATGTTACTACCCTTTACCTGTCACATAAAGAAGTTCAGAAATCTTGCGTAATACTGGAAAACTTTAGGTAATTAATTCTATTTCTAAAGATGGCTTGTTAAGCTTTCTTTTGTAGCAAGGTTTTACTACTTAAGACTTTGTGGTTTTTTTAAGGAAAAAAAAGTGTTTCTGAACTCAATTTAAAGAAAGGCATACTTGTATGCAGGTAAAGATATTCCTTTATCTCTAAATTTTTTTTTTTTCCTCCTTAAGCTGAAAGAACTTTTATCAGGTTTTAGGCTTTGTTAGCAAATCTGCTGTTGTTGGGGAGGCATTTCTTCATAGTCTCTTCCTGATTGTATAAATGGTAAAAAATGTGGAAGTGTACTGCATATATGGTCATCACTAAAAGTCTCCTGTATTTTGATAGCACTTAATAAAATGCAGAGAAAACTAGAGTGATCAAGAGACTTGGTGCTCATTGTTCACCTACAGAATGGGAAAATGGAGAACCAAAGCGAAAGAAGTGGTCTGTGAGAATGAAGATGTATTTAAGCTCAACTGTAAAAACCCTAGTTGTTAAAGCTGTCTATATAGTTCCTGCAAGCTGTGCTGTAGTGGAGGGAAGCTGTGAGATAGAAGAAACATATCTGACTCCTTTCTTTTCCAGAATCCACTGGTAACTTGCTGTTTCGGTTTGGACAAAGTTCATGAGCAAAGTAACTTGCCATCCTAGCGCATCACTGTGAACTTCTGTGGAAGCACTGTGTATTGTACCGGTCGGAGGATGTGGGTGCAGGCATTCAGAGCTTGTTTCTAAGTGCAATGTGTGGTACAGACATGCTGTTTGGAATAACAAATGCCTGCCTTACATTTTGCACTGTGTCTCACTGTTTATGAAGTGGAGCTAGTAACATCTTTGATGTTGCTGGGTGCCAATGCAGATGCATATCAAAATACAAACGCATTCTTTCATGCCTAATGGGCTTTCAGAATTCCAACAGAAAGGTACTACAAACATATATTCTTGACTGCTTCACTAATGTATTTTCTGAAACCTGAGCAGTCCATTGCCATCGTTTGTACCTGTTTGGGATTACTTTGGGTTGAATTGCATGATTTATCTCATAAGGGAAGGCAGGATCTGTCATAGAGCCATTGTATTACACTGGAGATCAGACCTATTGCTGTGCTTAAAAACCTGCTTTTTTTTTTTTTCCTAACCAATCCTGGCTGCAAATTGTGATGTCTAAACCATATGAAAAGGTGGTCTGGAGAAGTGATATTTGGAATCCACTGTGAGACTCATTTGGGGCATTGCCTCAACTCTCAGCCAGTCATCAGGCCCCTACTAGCTCATTTTAGCTGCTTAATTTACAGTGATGCTATGGGCCAAAGCTTTTAGGGATTCTGGTGTATCTAAATCTGCTGAATGTTTTCAGTCAGAGTTGTAAGTGGAACTGTTGCTTTCTGGGCACTCTTTCATTCTAATGCGTGAAAATGAAGAGGATTTTTTTCTGATAACAGTCAGTTCCTCCTTCTATGTGGTCTTTGTTTTAGGTGAAAGAATGAGAAGCCGCTGCACAACAACAACAGACACAGTCTGTGCTCCCTGTCAAGATGAATACTTTAATAGTGAGCACAACCACAGCTTCTGCAAGAGTTGTACAATCTGCGACACTAGTAAGTTGGCTGTATGGCGGTCATTTCTTGATACAAATTTGGGAGACAATCAGTCTTCATATCTTTGCGAGCTCCTCAAAGGCTGATGTCATAAAGCCTGTCACTTGAGATGACCAAGTCCAGACACTGGGTTATCACTGCAATAGTGATAACTCCTGGTTGGTACTGGTGGTAGAGCCTTCAAAGGGAAGCAGGCTTGCACTGCCTGAAAACTGGTGTCTTCAGAATTGTTAATAAACTCTGCTCTCCACAGTTGTTTCTACGAACAACAGATAGGCACAGAGTAATTAATATTTTGTGCCTGCCTCAACTTATTTCTTGTCTCTCACTTGCCCTGTATTCTGTTGTTGCTAGCAAAGGGGAGCAAGGAAGTGAAGAAGTGTGAGAAGACCTCTGACAGAATTTGCATGTGTGATGCAGGTTACATGCCAGATGACAGCCATCCACTGCGAAGCGGTAAGTTAGTGATATGTCAGACTCTCCAAACTCTTGCCTCTGCTCCAGGTGAGATGGTTTTTATTTCTAGTGTGAAAGCTGTTTGTCTTTTGTCTCACTGATGTCTCCCCACAAGTGTTAATAGCAGAGTAGTTGTGCAAACTGTTGCTTTGATTCCTGAGCTGTCAGAAATCTTAATGCTCTCCTTGTTAATATCCGTAGCCAGTAGAGAAAAAGGGAAACCTTGCCAGTTGCAGACTAAAATGAGCCTCTGAGCATGTTGTATTACTTCTGACCCAATGAGTATGGTTTGTAGAGGCTACGTGAGTTTTGTTTGGTCTGTTCCATAAGCTAGACTACTAGAATAAGGTATTAGTATAATTAATGTGTAGTTATCATACAGTTATGTTGCTAACTGAACTCAGATTCTCTCTCTTTCTTTTTTTCCAGCATGCTTACCATGTCCTGAAGGGTCTTATTCCACAGGGAGAAATGAAAACTGCAAACCTTGGACCAAGTATGTATCACTGATCTGAACGTGCTCAGAGCAACGTTCTTGGGTTTATCTCGGTAGCAGTTGATGCCCAAATCATAGCATATAGAGTAAACCTGCAGTAGGTGTGACAAAAGAGTTTCTCATGGCTCTCAGGAGCCTTGAGCAGGCTGTGTACTGATTTGAAGCATCTGCCTACCTTCCGCCCTCTCTCTCTTCGCCTATAGCAACAACAGTATTCTCAGCCTTTTGGTTTTTTTCAAGGTCTGGATGTTTTGTTTCTGTAGCAAAAGGTTCCCTTGCCAAATGCAGATGGGCTTCAAGGCTGTTAGGCGCACAGTTGCAAAGAAAAGTCATTTTTTTTCCAGTAATAACTGATTAGCGTAGTTGTTCTCACATATTCTGTAGAACCTAGGAAAGGTGAAGCCCGAGTTTGTATTGATAAAAAAAGTATTGTAATATTCACTGGCTTTTTCCATGGAGATTACTTAAAGTGCAATACTGCAACTGTTTGAAACTGTACCCTAATTTATGTTATGTCTCTAGCTGCAGCATTCTTGGGAAAAGTACTCTTCGACCAGGGACAAAAACAGCTGATGCTGTTTGCAGCAACCATGGCACACAGACAGCTACCTCACAGAGTGCAACACCTGCTTTGAATCTTTCCAATGCTGACCACAAGAATAAGATGTCGACTGCAACGTTCTCACCATCCAGATCTAGCGTGATTCCTTTCATTTGCGCGGATACGAACAGCCCCACAGAGACTAACTGGGGTAAGGAGAGGAAATAACCAAGTCTGGTCTATTTACTAGAGCTGCTCAGAAATTTTCACCTGAAATTGATTTCATTGGAAATGAAATCACACTCTTTCTCAGAAGCCATATCTGTATTTTATACAGTCTTTCAGTGAGACATGCACAGGATTCAGGAATTCTTGCTAGTCTGCTTGGCAGCTGGGATTACTAGGCTTTGTGGTTCAGGGGTGCTTCTGGAGTTCTAGGTTCCTTCTTTTGAAGCTGGAAAGCCATGGAAACTCCAGCTAGAACCATGCACATTTTTTAGTGTATTCTTCTATTTTTCCTTCCAGGGTCTTTATCACTTATCCTTATTTGTCTGATATTGCTCATGGTGAGTGGAATGTCCATCCTTCTGTTGATTATCCAAGCAGCCAAAAAAGAGACCAAGAGGAGGAAAAACCGTCAAGGTGAGTTTCTTTTTACGGTGAAAAATGTACAGAAAAGAATAATCAGGGCCCTGTGTTTGATAATTGTTTCTAATCATAATGAAGGCTACCTAACTAAGCAGCACAGTGTCACCTGCAGTTAATGCTAGTGGTTCATCCTCTGTGTAGTCCTGATGCACTGGAGGTCATAGTGTCTTGAGTTTAGCGTTCTTACAGAGCAAAGATTCCCCAACGTGTTGCCCAGCAGAAGGATTCTCTTTCTTTCTCTAACTTTAACTCCTTGTAGCTTTTTCCTCCCTTAGTCCCTGCAAAAATGACGTAATGATTTTGTGCAGGGAATTCTATTCAGTACAGTCAGGATCCAGAATCAACAGTCTTTTAAAGAGTACATAGTGAACTTTTTTGCCTACGTAAAGTGAGTTGTCTTGAAGTGTCACCTGCAAACACAGGAAATGTTTGACTGAGAAGAGCTGAACTATAGTGAGAATCAAGTGGCAGTCTGGCTCTTGAATCAGCCCACAGCTGCCTCGTGTTCCATTGACAGAGCAATGAGAAAGTGTATTTTCACTGTTCCCTACACTTAATGTTTCCTAGCATTGGCTGGAAAGGCAAGCACCGTCCCAAATGTCATTCAGGTCCCTAGTCTTTTATGAAACTAGAAAAGTCCCTGACTTCCCTTTTCCTGACCTTTCTACTCTGTATAGTATTTTTTTTATGTTTTGTTATTATCTGTCTTTCAGGAGGAGGGAGCTGTCGATATCCTGTCCAGGAAGAACAAATTCACTCCAATTCTAGTCTCATCAAAAACTGACTCCACGTTACATTTCTGTTTCTTGCATTTCTGAGCCGATCAATTGTAACAAGTAATGTGACGGAGCGTTCTGTGGCTGTATGCGTGGATGTGTGTAACTGTTTAACTCGGTTCCTTTGGGTCTCGTTGAGTGGCACCCTTGGCATTAGGACCCATGGGAGTAGCTGTTCTTGCTGGAATCGTGTGATTCTTTCTCTTTGGCAGATCCTGTGCACAGCATCCCTGTTGCCAGACTGAGTTGAAAATAGTCTGCTCTGCATTTGTACCCAATTCTGTATGTAGTGATGGGCAGTTGTCTTTGGACTGAAAGTGTTTGTGAAGCTGTAAGAGCTGATCACTGAGCAGACAGAAAAAAAGGGAAATCAAAAGACTTGCTTTATGTCTGAGTTTATGTCTTGTCGTACAATTCTGAGATGCTGAACAGAGCATGTCTCTCTTTTCTCAGCGCAGGTTTCTCCAGCGTTTCAAGTCTACTTCCCAAATGAGCTCTCCTCGTGTTAGGTGGAGAATCTCCCCGATGAACCCTAGCCAGTGTCCCTTGTGCTTCCATTTTTTTCAAGTTATTTCTTCTTGGTCAAGTTGAGTGGCATATGTCAGCTGTGCCTCCAGAGGCAGTTGTCACTGCTGGTAACTCTCGTGCTGGCCGTGTACCAGAATAGCACCAGAATTCTGGTGCTAGTTGTTAAGTGACTGGTAAGAGATGGCTCTTCAATGCCACTTGTCTCTGTTATGCATTTCTTCAAACATACCCACTGAGAAATTGTCATGTTAACATACCGAACAGTATATCCATTATCAGGCAAAAAAATGGAATTACTAATGATCACCAGGTAGCTCCAGATCTCCACGTGTTTGGAAATCTCCATGGAGGTCTTCATGTGTGTGGAAAGTAGAATATGTGGATTGCCAAAAGGCAAAGGGGATTGTAATTTCTGATTTGAACATTATTAGTGGAAACAGTAATTCAAAATATAGGGGGAAAGGTAGAGTGCCAGTTGTCTGCACTGTAAACTTCAGTAGTTGCCATGTATAACTAATGTTTTATCTATAAGCCCTGTGCAACCAACATGCTGTGTGCTTCCTCTTGGTGGACGTCCTGTTGTGTCTATCATCAGCAAGGCTGCTTCAGTCCAGCTTGGACATTTCCACAGTAAAATTGTTTAGCTTAAACCCCTTTTGTGAGACTTGATTGCTTGGGACGTAGGGAGAAACCCACAAGCAAGTTTGGTTCCAGACCGTGCTCTGGATTTGGGGAAGGTCTGTTTATGTCTTAGGTTTAGGAGCGTGTACATGGACATTCAGAGTTTTTCTGCTGCTGAATGACTATTTTGTGATGGTTTAGAAAAGAGTAACTCCTTAGACGTTCTCTGTTGATAAGAGGCAAGAGCTGACCTCTGAACACAGTGTTGACTCTCTGGGCCTTCAAGGGTTGCGTTTCAGCAAAGGCATGTAAAGATCATGTAACAGTGGATAGATGCCTAGACTGTGCTCTGGCCATTCATCGGGATGATCACCTTGTGCGTGCTGTCAGTGGAATCTGCATTCAAGAAGTGTTCTTGATTTGGTCTCTGTGCAGTTAAAAATGCCTGGTTGTTTGCCTGTACACTGTATGAAATGAATTTTACTTCTGTAACGTTTTACCACAAATTAATCAGTCTGTAGTTTTGGAAAGCGTTCAAGTTTTAGATGGCAAGTGCAACATCTGAAGTGTCTGAGAGAAACCTGAAGTCTTATTGTCAATAGCTTTTGCTGTAATTGAAATGCATCAGTGTAAAAGTTCAAGAAGTAATAAAACTTGGGAGTTGTATAATTGAGAAGTGTTTTTCACTTCAAATGTGACTCCTCAGTAGATTACTCATTAGAGATAGGTATTTTATAAGCACAGTACCAAAGCATATGCCCAAATATGCAATAGGAAATGTATTCAAGAATACAACTGGTGTCTAGAAACATGTTTTTAGACATATGTTTTCTTATATGTTATACATATGGTGTACTTAGCAGTGATTTCCTATTTTGAAGCGTATATACAATGTATATAAATATTTGTATTATATATGAAGTGTGATAGTGACTTTTTGAAATAAATTGTGGTAGCAGCTAGATGTGCTTGTATGATGTGTATGATTGGAGAGTACAAATGAGCAAAAAGTTATTCCAGTGCGTATAATTCTCACAGAAAGCAGGATCACCAAATGGTCAATCCTGTGGCTTAGCTGGCTTTGAGTTCACATGCTGCCTTGCCCCTTGGCTTTCTGCGCGACTTGGAAAAAGTCGCATGTAGTGTTTTATCTCTATGAATCTGTCCTGGCAGCATTTCTGTCCTGAGAGTTGCTGGGAAGTTCAAGATCATACAATCATAGAATTGTTAGGGTTGGAAGGGACCTTAACGATCATCTAGTTCCAACCACCCTGCCGTGGTTGATGCCAAGAAGATGAGGCTCAGCCCCTTCAAAATCATAGAGCCCCTGTTGTGAATGTAGAGGTCTTCAGAAGTGTTCTGTGGCCTAAGTGCTGTTACCTTGCAGTGAATTGGATGGCAAAATGATGAATCTGAGAAATGCATTCCAGGGAAACCCCAACAGATTCTCAGAAACGTATCAAACTTCCGAGGCAATAAAGCAAGTACCATGTTTCCATGTAACTGAGCAAGGCAGAGATAACCAGTGAGCTATTGTAGGTTGTGGGTTATACCGTGAAAACAGACCACAGGAGCAGATGAGCTGTTGGCTTGACAGAAGTGCTGCTGTGGCAGCAGAGCTCCTCTGTGGTGTGGACTCATCAGCTGTTTCCACGAATCTTACTTGTTTTCTGCCCTCTGGCTCAGCTGCACAGGAAGATGCCCTTGTGCACTGACTGTGTTCTTGTGCCTTCCTACAGCCTCCCCATCAGATGTCCTGTGAACTAGGGCATGGGTTCTCTCTGCCTGAAGAATGAACTGACACTGGCCCCGGAAGTGCACAGCAGGGTAGCGGAGAACAAGTTGCATTTGCTCATCGTTTGGAAGACTCAAGAACATCCAATTCGGTGTGCTGTGTGGCTGAAGGTCTGTAATAGCAAGTGCTCCCAGACTGTGATTGCTGGTTTTCATGTTAATCCATACCGGTGAGCCTGTCTGTGCCGGCTGCCCTGCTGTAGGACTGTATCCAGTCTCTGTGCCAAGACGTATAATCCGATCAGAAGAGTTAAACCATAATAACATCTGATAGGATTGGAGGCATTTATGATTTGATTTTTTTTGAGGATTTGTGTGTTGGTAGACTGACAGTTTAAATAAACTGATGTAGATATTTCACTCTAAATAAAGGTATAACTTTTTTTTTTTTAATTACCATCTTCAGTCTTGTCACTCTTTCTGTGAAAAACTTGCTTGGATTTTTTTGTTCCAATCTTCCCTAAAACGGCAGGAAGTACTTAAAAATAGGCAGAAAATCTTGAACAAATTGGTGCTGCCTTCTGCCCACGCTTGCCTTCCTACGTGCCAGAAATGAAACTTTCCCTTCTCAAAGGTATGGGCCTGTGTCACAAAGCAAGTTCCTGTTTTTCAACCATTCAGATTTCCCCGTTTTTGGGCACTTGAGAGACACAGTCTGAATTGTGCAACTTCAGCTAAGCTGATAAAGATAGGGCTGTACTGGAAACTTTTTCTGGTGTAATGCAGTAAGCTGAGGTGTCAGTTTGTCTTTTGTTCTGCAAAGCAGTGCTAACTCTGGTTTTAGTGTGAACTCTACTGGCAGTTAGAGTACTTCGTAAACCGAAGTGATTTGTAAATTAAATGCCTCTTGGTTGCCATAGAGCCCCGATTCAGGAAGTTGTTTGTGCAGATGCAAAACTGTCTGTATGAATGTTGTCACTGAAATTTGACCTATCGATTGTTTTAAGAACCATCTGTAAAACTGACTAATATCTGTGTAAAAATGAATAATATAACTTTTCAACTGCACTATTCATGAGTTACACGCTACGTGGCCAGCCCCTTATGCTGTTTCTAATTAGCTACAGGAGGGAAACCAAACAAAAAACCAACCCCTTTTGTCTTTGGGATTTCCAACTGCAGTATTTTTCCTCTCTTACATGTGAGGCTATCGTGTATGGCTGCCTGGAGTTTTAACAAGGCATTTTATTTAAAAGGGAGGGTTTTTTTGCTAATTGCTTTGCTGTATCCAGTTTTGGAGAAGGATTAGGACAAGAACAGGTGGTATTTGAGAGCCACGTTGGAAAAAAATTATATAAATGAGCTGGGTTTTGCAGTTCTTGAACGCTCCTTTCGGACTGCAGATTTGGCAGTTAACATACGTATTTCATATTTCAGTAGTTGTTATAATAAAAAAAACCCAACCCACAAATCCGTAAGTTTATGCTTTTATGTTCACTTCCTCCTTTGTCTTTTTTGGTTTTCCCCTGAAATATATGACAAGCTTCTGCTACTGCGGCTACCCTAGATCCTTTATCTCCTGCCTTTTCTCTTGTTTCATGTTCTCCTGTGACTTAGAAGTGCATCAAAGTGACTCAGGTTTGCCATGAGAGACTTAAGAAAGGTCACATCCGCTGATAGACGCCGTGACAGGTGCTAAGCTGGGAAGGAAATACACGGCTTGGTAACGTCAGGGACTTGAGGTTTTTGAGTTCTGTCTGGTTTGGTTTCCCTCTATGAAATGTCAGTTATGGTACTCCTGGCCTTTGCTCCATAGGGATTGTCTGCGAGGAGTTGCCACACTTGGTGGCCCGGCTGTGCAAACTACCCCCAGAGGTAGCTGCAAGACTCATTCCATGGGCTAAGGCAGGGCTTCCATGGGTACATGCTGCAGGGTCCTTAGTGCTGCGCGAAGGAAGGATCTGGGGGTCTTCGCAAAGCCCT
The DNA here is from genome assembly GCA_013400035.1 of Rynchops niger. NCBI lineage: Eukaryota > Metazoa > Chordata > Aves > Charadriiformes > Laridae > Rynchops > Rynchops niger. The sequence goes on along the minus strand of VXBH01001372.1, from coordinate 313,830 downwards.
AATTGTTTTGGGGTAAGAATTTAACTGATCTCAGGAACCCACCTGTGGCACTACCTGAATCACACCTGCTTCTGCCACGTTGTGTGACTCCTGTGCCCCCAGCCTTACCTGGGGCAGGTTTGCAGGGTAGTCATTCTCCCAGTGGGCCAAAAGAGGGCAGGCATCAGACAGGTGCTGCAAATACTCCCGGATCTGGAAACCCCCAGGGGAGCCAGTCCTTGTCACTGCAAAACCCCAAGGCTGGCCTAAAGGTCAGCAGAGCTCAAAGGAACACAACAATTCTGTCTGCTCCTTTCAAGCTGCAGATAAATTATTTGTCCTTAAGGTTTGGGTTGGTTTTTTTGTTTTGTTTTGTTGTTTTTTTTAACACCAGTCTTTGGGACAGTACTATGTGAGCTGCCACCATTCATATGGTGTCCTTCTGGGGAGCTGATGTCCCTGTGTCCCCCTGGCGCCAGCCTCACTGTCTGCTTGCTGCAGCACTGACCTGCACCCCATGCACTGGCTGTTCCTCCACGCTTTCTGCAGCCCATCAGAAGAACAGCTGTTCTACCACTGGTTCCCTGGTGTGAGGAACATTTCTTGTAGCTGTCATGACATAGCCAAGGGCTCTTTAAGTAAAGACAGACTGACAGTTGTTTCCTAAGTTCATAGACAGGTTCTGTACAATGGAATGTGAATCCTGTAGGTAGCAATGGAGTAATTTTTTTTTTTACAGTGGGATGAAAACAGTTTACGAGATGGAGCTTACAAGGCAATTAGTACCTCAGTCTTACATATTTGTTAGTCATTCAGAAATGACATACATTTCATGTGAACAACCTCTTACATTTAGGAGAACTGCATGGCTTCTTAGGTCACTCATGGTGGGTAATCAGTAAAATCACAATGTCAGGAAACCAAATAAATCTCCCTGGCAACGATAGTATATCGTTAATGACGTTAAGTCCAAGGAGTGCTGGATGAGGCTTTGAGCAACCTGGTCTAGTGGGAGGTGTCCCTGCCCAGGGCAGGGGCGTTGGAACTAGATAACCTTTAAGGTCCCTTCCAAGCCGAACCATTCTGTGATTCTGTGTGTCAGTAAAGCTACTGGACTTGCAAGAACTAACTGCGTGTCTGAGAAATGGTGATGCTCTTTTTTTGGGGGTTTGTTTGTTTTGTTTGGTTGGTTGTTTTTTGTTCTTTCCAACAGGTTAGTAATTTGGACAGTTCAGCAAACTGGCGGCTCTGGTGGCCCCAAGCAAAAAGGACACTGTAAAATGAGGCTCCTGGCAACGTGCATAATGTTCAGCTCATGGCTGCATATCCTTAAGGTGAGCAAAAGCAGAATTCTCAGCCAGTTCTGTAAATACTCTTAGGAATGTGGGCCCTGAAGAACAGAGGTAGAAGTTGCCTCATCAGTGCACTTTGGTGGGTGGAAGAATCCACTGGTTCTTCCTTCAGATCTCATCCTTGGGCACTCCTTCTAGTGTCATGTGTGCGGGTCATGGAGCACAGAGGAGGGAGAAGGGATTAGGAGATCTGTAACACTTTTTCTTCTCTTCCACCACTGTGTATGCTTATGTTTCAGCCTTAATCTGCCCTGAGCCACTGCATTTGGGGTCTTTTGCCACATGTGTTTCTGTACCTCCCTTTGCTGAAGGAAGGAGAAAAAAACCATCTTCCTCAGTTCTCCTGATAGAGTGAGGCACCACACTCAGAACTGGGCTCGTTTATTGGAGACAATCATAAAAGATAAAGACCTCTTCATCCATGTCTGAGAAACTAGAGCCTGGCACGCAAGAGACCCTTTGGTTCAAACTCCAGCACACAAGCCCTTGCAGTCTGTCTCCAAAGGCACACCAGCATCAGCGTTTGGATGCTACTTTTTAGTGGCAACTGGGAACTCTGAACCCTGAGGCATTTCTGAGCATCTCGGCCCCTTGCTTCTTCTCTTTGCCTCTTCATGTCTGTGCTATGTCTTCCTGTTTTGTGCAAAGGAGAAGGCCCTGCATGATATACGTGCTCAGACAACCCCAAAGACCACATTGCCTCCAGTGGCTCGTTGAGATTGACGTGGATTGAAAGAAGCTGTGCAGGCCACAGAACCTCTGCTTGTGTGTGAAGGTAAAGACTGTTAAGGATTCCTTGTTTCTGAAAAGTCTCCGTCCAATATTGTCTAGTTAATCCTGTAGCTGCTGCTGAATGAAACCATCAAACAGGTTACGAGGAGGTGAGAATTACTGCTTATTGATGAGTGAAACGGGCATTTGTTCTATCAACAGGTGCAGAGAGAGCTGGAAGCCATACCAGATCAGGCAGCAGCATGGAACCTGGCAGCATTGACGTACATCACATGCAGGACTGAGCGAGAAAGGGATTGACAGGTGAAATGTCATTTCCTTATGTCAGAGACAGGTAAGGTTAGCTTTAGAAAAAACCCCTAAAGATTTTGCAGCCAGATAGTCAAGTTGTCTCTGAAAGGTCACTGCTGACTCTACAGATTTAGCCTTGGCATGTACAACTATTGTCTGTGATCTGACTGTAAATTTTCCATCACCTGGCAGTATCTGTGCGCGACTGTGGTGCTTGAACAAGAATGAAAACATGTAGAGACCAATTCAGAAAACACCAACATTGAAAAAAGATAGAGGGTAATAAATTATTAGTTCCTATTCTGATAAACACCAGGTATGAGATATCGCATACGCTAACTGCCTGTCTGCAACCAGGCCTGGGGGTCCCTTGCATACCAACTGCCAGTTGTCTTGGTAGGGCCTTTTCAGATCCCTTCTCTATTGCTGTGTATATGACACTGAGCAAATGGCTGATTAACGTTCATATTTGGTATTTAGGCAGTGCTATTTAGTAATGTCCATCTCTGAGCTTCAAGGGCATGGCCAGTTCCTCCGTCTAGAAACTAAGCTGTCCTTGTCCCTTCTGGTAGGCGTGGTCTACTATATTGCTACTGCTAGACTTCTAAAGACAAAGAAAGTAAGGTATTGGGAGACTTAAGTGTGGCGCCTAATCAGAGACCTGGTCTTTTACCATTCAAGTCTTTCTGTTAGTTATAAAATGACCCATCCCAGCTATTCCTGGAAGTAGCAATTCTTCCTGTTGGTTATTCAGCAGCATTAGTTATCGGTGGCTGGTGTGCCAGGTTTTCTGGGGTATGGCCTTGAGGTGTAATTTCCAGAAAGTGAGGCTGAATGACTCTCAGCTCTGCAGGACCCCAGCTTTGGCATCAGAGCAGCTGTCAGCATCCCCAGAGGGTTTGCCTCCTCCACATCAGTACTGGCAGTGGGACTGCACCCCGAGTCCATGTGCGCTTAACAAAGCCTTGGGGAATTTCTGGGGAGCCTGAGCTGCACCCCTGGGTGAGTCTCTCAGCAACGCACAGAGCTGATCCCATCTATTCCTATTCCTGAGTTACGTTTTTCTCTGCACACTTCATGAATAAATGATTTGTCAGTGTTGCTCCTGAGACCGTTTGTGATGTCCCACAATTTGTGTCAGTGTCGTCAGCTACTGTAAGAGGGTTTGCAGCCCTTTTATATTTGCAGGGAGCCTACACGCTGTCTTTTAATGAAACTGGAAGCACCTGACCTCAAAGGCAGGTGCTGCTGGGACAATGAAGAAATCTTGATTTCAAGTAATTTGGCTTTCCTTTATGGGTCTTTTGTTCTTGCTTTCTTCATGCGGTTGAGACTAAATACCTCTTTCACAGACTCTGAGAAAGACTTGCAGAGCCAGGGGAAGTGGTGGGCTGAACGGGAAGCTGTATAGGTGTATCCCCTCCTGTCCACAATCACTTTATGCACGCATCGAGAAGCTTCTAAAAGTTGTTGATGCCACATTTCCCCACTATACCAGCCTGTGCTGGGGAAGGGACAAAGGGTTGGAGAAGGTGTAAGGGAGAGCTTGGCGTGCATGTTGTTTACAAGAGCAGGAGCAGCACTTTTTACCAGGGCCGATGTGGGGTGCTCTGCCCCCAGGAATTCCGGCTGCAGCCACAGTAAGGTGGCGGGGCTGAGTGTGCTCCAGGTATTCCTTGCACTATAAGGTGAGGAGGGGTATTTTCAAATGGTATTGCAGCCAGCATGCCCTGGGGTGAATTTTAACATAAAGGTCTTGAAACAAGTTCTCCTTATTGTTGGCCTATTCTTATAAGAGCTAGGAATAATAAAATTATCCTCTGAGTTGGTCAGGGCTTGTGTGCAATTCAGACATGGTCATAACTGATGGGTCTGCCTAGTGTGTTGCTGCAGTGTTTTGCAATTAGTGCTTTGCCTAATAACTTGTCTTCATCGTTTGAGTTCTGAAGAAGGTGAGACAAAGTTCTGTATGCACCGTGTTTTCTGTACAGGGCCAGCACCCTGACCAGTACCTGTAAAGCTTCCCTGTGTTGCCCAGGTGTTGTGGTTATGCTGTTTGGAGGAACTGGTGAAAGTAATCCTGACGTGGGGGACTGAACCCAAGAACTGTGGTGTCCAGGGCCCTCGGAGGCCGGCTGGGCAGCAGCAGGCAGCGTGTTTTTTCCAGTACAGCGTGAGTGGTACGGGCTCTGACGAGTGTGAGGAACTGTGCTGTGTGGGAAGAGGAGGGGATCTCCTGTGTGGCAGAAGTACGGAGTAGGAGGCTTTTTGTTTCTGAAACATAGCAGTTGGCCTTCTAGGCCATTATGTGGGAAAAAGTGACGGCAGAGATCTGTGTCTCTTGCCTGCTTACAGCTAGTTTGGATGTCATCTTTTGATAGAAGGGTTTCACCTAGCACATTTAAGAGTACACGCTGCTTTGCAGCATACATTTTTAAAACTAGAAGGGTCTGTTGCATACCAAACCTATCTGATTGTTTCCAACCCACGATAGGAACACAGTGAGATTCCTGAATAGACCAAAGACTAAGTGAAGGGTGTGTTGACTAACCTACTCATTGAGATCCATAGATGAATCTTCAGGAAGAAAGTGTAGAACACACTGAAGGAAGAGTGTTGGTGTCTGTGTGGGAAGTTAATTCAGACTTTATTGGCTGTGTATTAAGCTAAGGAGAATTAACGGGGCAGGTGTCAAATTCTGTCGGCATAACATTTTCTAGAGGCGCTCATGTCTCTTCACGGGTCTGTCTCTCCCTTGCCTTGACCTATTTGTCATCGCATGCAGTGTGGAAAAGAATCCATTAAAAGCTGCTTCTGCATCAGAATTCTTCTGTTCAGTTGAGAATGAGGTTGGACGTAAAATACTACCCTCACTGTGCACACGTAAGAGCAAGCACAAGCTAGAGGAATAGAAGCAAACCCTGGGGTGCAGTGGAAACAGAAGGGAGTGGGGGGGAAGGAAGAAAGCTGTCTACACATAAAGCAGATATGGAAGTTTGCATATGGATTTGTAAAAGGCGAGACATTTTGGAACTGAAACCCATCAGCTGGTGATGATTATAGGCAACATCTCTGTGCCTATTTACAATTTTACTGGGTCTTTTGTTACCTAAATCCCAGAGAGCGGGGGCTCAGAGGAGCTGTACGTGCCCCTAAAGACCCCATTGCAGCCATTTTCAGTTTTGGTACCAGGGCTGATTTTGCAGCCTGTGGGGACGACGGTATTCTCTCTCTTGGTTTCATGGTATCCATATGGAGTTACATCAGCTCTGGAAAGTAATTCAAGAGTTCTCCTAATCCAGAGTGAAAGAAGTTGAAAACAATTAACAGAATGAGAATCAGAAAATCCGAGTGGATGGATGGACTTACTATACATTGCAATCTGATAGTTAAATCCTTGAAGGTTTCTAACTTTATTAGGAACTCTTAAGTCAGAATGAAATAGTCTGAGAGCACTGAAGTTCACACACTAATTTAATATGCATTGATTTTCAATTGTATATCATCTTGCAAAATCCTTTGAAAATCAAATGCTCCTAACCTGCTGCACTCTTAATGGAGTCACTGGTGTGTGGTTGCTTAGCTCTACTTTTTTAAGAATTTGATGACGTAAAATAAAATCTTTTCCCCGCCCCTTAAGAAACAGGAAGAGTGCAGCCACAAAAAGCACAGTGCCTTCCCACGGTGTCAGGGGAAAAGTCAGAAAAGTCCTGATATAAGCCCACCCTAGGTGTGCTTTGGGGTTGTATAGCTCAAGACATGACTCGCCTGGCAAGTGAAGTCGGTCACCTCAAGATTCAAGCTTGCTTGCTGCTGCTGGTGTGCCTATGGCAATGGACACAGCAAACTCTGGCAACACCGTGCCAGGATGGCGAACTGAGAATAATCGGTAAAGACGAAAAGAAATGCTGCCCCAAATGCAGCTCAAACGCAGGTAAAGGAATGATGTGTCTGTCTTCTTTCCGTTTGTCAGTATTCTTTTATGTCAACCAGGGTAGTCGAGTGTGGGGAACAGACATGTGGGTATGTAAATGTATCTTGAGTAACTGTATATGCAAAACAAAGCGGCACGGGCTTCCCTCCTGCCCCCAAAACTCATAATGTGCCTTAGCTATAAACTTCAGAGTGGACTCACGTTTCAGATCTGTTATGTGCTTTTACTTGTTATTCTGTAGTGGGAAAGGGAAAGGAAGTTTCTGGGCTGGTCTTCCTCACAAGGAAAGAAGGTGTTCACTTAACACCGATTCTGAGCCCTCACTCCATTCTGACGTGGTTTCCAAGTTTGTCTGTGCCATTCAGACTACAGAGGGAATACAGGGAGTGATGCTCCCTGTAAGGCTGTCCTTTGCAATTTGCGGTCCTGAAGAGTAGGAAACATTCCACTTCAATCCCTCCATTACAGTGTCCTGTGCTTGTCCCAGAAGTGAAGGCACAGACAAGGTCTCAGGTGATCATTGGTTTCAACAGCCCGTTCTAACCCGTATCCTTGCCTGATCTTAGGGTGGTGGTGAGATGGTAATGGCTTCTCACTTGCCTGTAACTTTACGTCAAATTAAGACACTAGAGGTGGAACAGGCTAGCTGCAGGACTTGCTGGGTGATGTTTCTGTGCCTGTTAGGCTGAAGGACAGTGCAGGTGAGATTCTAATAGCCTCTGCCGTAGTCGCAGGAACAATCATACTATTCTTCCTAATCTAGTCCGTAATGGTAGCCAGAGATGAACAGCAGGGAACATGCAGCTGTTTGTATGACCTATAGCAAAGAATGCACCTTCCTTTTCTGCTTATCCTGAAACAGGGTTGCTGGAAGCCTTGTCTAGCTAGCATGGTAGTGCTGGTGTCCTGCAGGTTAGCCACAGGACTAGCTGAGAATTTACATCTTTCATTGGTGCCTCTGTAGGAGTCAGCCTCCACCTATTGGTAGCTTGAATATATCTGCTTGAATATATCTGAATTCCCTGTGGAAGGAGTGGACACTTGAGATTTGTGGGAATGAGCAATAAATAGGTGAAGAGCTAGAGAGTCCTCGGGAGCGTGGAGACCACAGGGTATAACCCTTCCCACTGAGATAAAGTGGGATGAGCATGAGGTAGGAGAGTCATCGCTTGGTGGGATCACCTACAGAATCACCCACCAGTAATGCACCGAAAGAAGCACCTCCAGGCTGTTTCCTTTTTGCTAAACTTCACTAAGTTTTACCAGACTTCACTAGGCTTTGGGGGAGGCCAGTGGGCTGAGGAGGATGTGGGTAGTTTCCTGGTGGCCCTGTATGTTCCATGAGCAACGTCAGGAAATAATCTTTTCTTGATCTTTGCTACTCACTGTGGGGTTTTAAGCATGCTATTGAACTACCCAGCATTTCCCTCTATATTTTTTTTTCCTTTAAGTTGTACAGCTTCCTGGTTGAACAGCACTTTTCTTCTAACTGGTCTCCAACTGGCGGAAGGACTGCTTGATACTGTTTACTGATGGCATCAGTATATGTGATAAATCCTTTGCTTTCATGAACTCAGGAGTGTCTCAGAATTAGAGATGATATATTTTGAGTGAAAGCAAAGTTCACAACAGAACTCTTCTAGAAACACAAGGACAGAGGGTAGGAAGGGTGCCGGTTTTATGGCGTGGATTTAGACTTACTTCTGCTAACAGAGTGTAGGAAGCAGCGGCTGTTGTTGGGAAGAGCATGAAAAAGGAGCTCTAGTTTCACTGGCCCAGGATCTTTTGGGCATCCCTCCTCTAACATGTGCCTAACTGAGAAGAGCTCTGGCAGTGTCCGGAGAGCCGACTGGATGGCTAGTTAATGTGTAGTGCTTCTCTGGGGCACTGGCAGTGCCCTCCTCACCCCACAGTGTCTAAACCTGCACAAACCTGCTAATGTAAACCGGCAAATCTGCTACCTTACTTCTGTCTGCCGCAACCTAACGCTGGTTTTCCAGATAAGAGAGAAGGGTTACAGTGGTAAGTCGTGCAGTCCTCAGATAACCACAGGGTAAAAATCTGAGTGGTGTGAATTTGAGTACTCTAGACTTTACCCAGTATGCACGGGAGTGACATCTTTGTTATCCATTTTTTTTCTGCCACAGCACAGTAAGGAACTATTTCACCTGTGTCAGCGGGTAAGACTAATAGTTAAGTTAATTTCTGGCCTCTATGACAAAGGCAAATCTAACTTTTTTCTTCTTGACAGGAGACAACAGCACGTGTCAAAATGTTGAGGACCCTGACTGCAAATGTCGTCAGGGATACAGCTGTATTGATAGCGCATGTCTCTACTGCGAAAAACTGCCTGAATGTGCGGAAGGCGAGGAGCTGGTTAAGCTCGGTAACTAAAGAAACACAAATGACTCTAAAAGGCCGAATTCAATATAAGTGGGTAGCGGAGCAGCAGTTTCCTTCGCTTATTACAACCTGCTTTTGGGAAGGCCCGTGATGCAGACAGAAATGTCATTTGTCCTGTGACCTCTGTGACTAAAACCCTTGTTTCCCAGTTTTATGAGTCTTCCCTTCCTAAATTTGTGGCTTTCACTTTCATACTCAGACTTTCAGTATTAGTGTTTTTCCAAGCTGCTAGAACTGTCAGTAGAAGAGTGTTTTATTCTGTGTTGCGTCTTAACTTTACACCCTCTGCTGTCAGATCAGACTATTCTGTACCTCTTCTGTAAGGGGTCCACCCATACATTTCCCGAAACAAAGGTGGCAAGAATTGCTTACGTGTTTCTCCAGGGGGGTGATTCATAATGATGAAAGAGCGTAGAGGGAATGCATTGTGCTCTATTCTGTTCTATTCCCATCTTCCAGTAAATCACTGACCACTAATAATTCATGTTCTTTTTTCTTGTAGGAATTTTAGACTTCACATTCAAATGTAAGCCGTGCAAGATTGGAACCTATTCTAATGTTAAGAATGGCTGGTGCCGTAATTGGACTGAGTATGTATTTATTGATGCTTTCCGTCTTTGGAAAAATGCAGGATCGAATTCTCAAATGATTAATACTTAAATTAGAAAATTAAATTGGATCAAAGGTGAGATCACCAATAAGATTAAACGATGAATTTTTTAAATTCAGCAATAGGGTATTTCACTCTCCTTTGGTTTTATAAATAGTCAGTCTCAAAGCAGAACTCAAGACAAACTGCTATGTATTCAACTTGCTTCCAAGTCAAGCTTAAGCTGATGCAAAATTATTACAAAAGTGGACATTACTTGAAAGAGAGACTCAAAAAATGTGCATGTAAATAATTGTGATGTAGTGTTAACTTGTTGGGGAACAGCCATAATTTTACCTGCACTGCAATAAAAAGGAAAAAAAAGAAAACAAGTAGTGTAAAGAGTGGAGGGAAGGAAGAAAGGGAGCCAAGAGAAAGACTGGAGAGGAATGAAGGGAAAGGCAGGGATGTTCTAAATGTGATTCTTATTCTTCTTTTAGTTGTGAAAGTTCTGGGTTTCTAACAATCAAGCAAGGCAACAGTACACATAATGCAGTATGTGGTTTCCCTTCTAAAGATGTGGAGCAAGGTACCTTCTCACAATGATTTGTTTCTTTGAGCCTATAACTTTTCTCTGTGCTTCCTTAGTTGGTGATTTGCTGCATAATTATCATCCAGAGTTTGCTATCATGACAATTTGCTTTGAAAATTACTGTTGTATTTCTTGTAATATTAATATAAGTAGAATTGTTGATGTGGGCAAAGGTTCCACTATTAAAGGGCTGTCAGTAATAAAGGTAGAGAAAATCCCAGCAATTGTCCTTAAACAGAGTACATTTACTTGGCAAATTGTCAGAGTCTTCCGTTGAACTGCTCTTGCTGTTTTGCTAGATTTTCTTAGGAAGACAATAGCTTAGTTAGTTATCCAGTTCCTTTACAAGTATTGGTTGAGTCCACAATACCCAGGATTGAAATCTCATGTCTTATCGTGGATCCAATTAGATACGAATAAGTGAGTACAGGCTTTGCAGATACTGAGTATCTTAACAATTGTCTGGGCACATGATTGCTTAATCTTTATTAAAATATTTTTAATTGTAGTTCCTATTACGAATGACTCTCTGTATACCACCATCCTGGCCATCCTTACTGCAGTGGCTGTATTTGTTCTCATCTTGCTGACTTTCTTCTTGCATTTCTGCATATGGTCTCTGAAGAAGGAAAAATACCACACCGCTGATGGTAAGTGCACCTTTGTGGACTTCTATAGAATCATAGAATCGTCGAGGTTGGAAGGGACCTTTCAGATCATAGAGTCCAACCATCAACCCAGCACTGCCCAAACCATCACTAAACCATATCCCTCAGCACTACGTCTGCCCATCTTTTAAATACCTCCAGGGATGGTGACTCAACCACTGCCCTGGGCAGCCTGTTCCAATGTTTGACAACCCTTTTGGTGAAGAAAGGTAGAGAGCGATAAGGTCTCCCCTCAGCATCCTCTTCTCCAGGCCGAACAACCCCAGCTCCCTCAGCCACTCCTCACAAGACTTGTCCTCTAGACCCCTCACCAGCTTTGTTGCCCTTCTCTGCACTTGCTCCAGAATCTTTCGCTGGAGAACGATGTCTCCGTTGATCCAGTCAGAATGGAATAAATTAAGTTGAATAAATAGAGTAAATACGGATTTACTCGGTGATTTTGGGCGGGTTACTTAGTTTGGTTAAGTAAGACCCTTTCCTCAGCGAGACGCTGTGCTGGTAAAGGTCATGGGCAGCTGACTGACATGTGTGAAGACCTCTTGTATGTGCAGTGCTTTTGCTTATTCTCACTGCAGATCTGGAACATAACTTCCCTAGGCTGCCGGGGCCTCCACAACTGTCACACCATAGAGAAGAGACTTACAGCTGCCAGTTTCCAGAAGAAGAACATGGAGACAAAACACCAGAAGAAAAGCCTTGCTTTTTCCACCCTCAGAGTCCATAATGAAAACAGATCAATTGCAATATGCTGTGAGAATGGGGAGCTGAGCTCAGCTTTTCAAGGAAAAAAGAAGGGAGGGGCTGGGTGCATAAAGCATCATTATATAGATAGCAGCAAGGAATGGCTTTGGAGGGAGTTTCGCTGTGTTTCTTCTCAACAAACCTAGCATTTAGAAACAGAAAAACCGCTAAGTCAAGCTGACATGCCGTTCAGCTGCATTGCATTATTGCAAGTTTCCTGGGTTGTTGAGTTGTTTTTTTTTTTTCACTGATGCTCTCTTCAACTTTCTTTGGGACCAAGGACCCTTCTTGTCATTATTCCGCTTTGCATCTTCTGCACACGTCTCTGTGATGCTCCCACAGATTGATACGCACGTAGAAGGCTGGCGTCCCACTACAGGAAATACAGTAGTTCCTACAGGGCACTCTCACAGCTTTTGCAGGCTCTCTGTATTTCCAAGATGTGTCCTGATGCTCATATTAAGGGAATAAGGCATTGTGCCTAGCAACCCTATCTACTACTCTTCTCTAAGCAGACAGTGCCATTCACTCATGTCAAATGGCTCTCTTTGTTGTGCAGCAAAAGGCCATCACTCTTCACCTATAAAATCCTCTCTCCAATCTCGACAGAAGGTGTTGGTTTGGCCAGTCTCGGTGCACAGAAGTGCCAGGGTGAGACTGCCCTGGCCACATCACTTGTGCTTGCAGAGATTTTCCTATGCAAGTTCTGTCATCCCCTCATCCCCTCCAGGGACATTAAGGGGAGAAGGGAGTAACATTTATCCTCCTCCTCTTCTGTAACTCAGCGATCCTGGGTACTTGAAATACTGAATTACAAAAGGGAGACATCTAAAACACTCAAATGAGAATCACACTGTTTAGAGAATGACATTTGGTTTAATGCTCTCGTCTAACCTAGTTTATAGAGGGGGGAGAAGACAGTGGAAAACAGAGGAAAGCCCAGCATTTGTTCTTCATGCTTTTTTTCCTCACCCCAGAAGAAAAAGAACCAGAGCATCTGCTGGTGTGTACCAGCATAACTCCAGTGATTTCATCATCACTGAAAGATGTTTTCCCTTACTGAAATTCTACCACGGAGGATTTTCATTAATGTTGGTTTAGTGCTCCTCCAGTTTCAGAGCTCTAACGTGGCTAGTATTCATTCTTTTGCCCCAATTTAAAGGGGCAGGGTTTCATCTGGAGTTGGTTGCTTTCTGTGAACTGACGCTGATTTCAAATAATCTCGCCTGTGGCTTCAACTGGTTAAAACTCAATGCGTCTTTTTTATATAATTATTTTTGTGTTATGTGACCACAGTAATAGCTTCAAAGTTCTGAATGCTTTCTGGTTTGTCCTTCTGGTGAAAGCTGCTTGGAGTAGACTCTTTTATGACTGAATCAGCTCTGGCCAAAAATGGGTTTTGACTCGGCCTTCACATGCAAGGTTATAAATATCTGACAGTACAGCCATTACATCAGCTTCCTCCTGATTTCTTAGAGATAACCTAAACTGTACAGGGCTTCTAAATTAAATCCTAACAGAATAATGAAATTTCTGTTAATCACCTTACTAAATGCTCAGAGGGGATTATTCCAAGTCTGAATGACATGCTGTTTTAAGTAGGGCTCTGTGAAATTACAGTAGCTGCAGGCAGAAGTTATTGCCTCCACAGATGTGTGTTGCGAAAGCACTTTAACAGAGAATCCTAGGAAGTGGGACAGGTTATTCCCTTGGTAAGCAAGTCACATATCCTCTCTGCTCCCAGGCTTGGTGAGACTGGACAACGACCTACCCGTTAGACTTCCATTGAGGCGACTCCACGGCCTCCCTAGGGAATCCAGTCCTGTGACTGATTTCAAATCAGAGAAGGAGAGATAATTTCTTAGTTAAAATTTACATTATCCATTATGATGGATCTATCCGTGGTTTCTCTAGACTCTTATCCTACTTCACAGGCTGTGGTTTCTAGTACTCTTAGCCTCTCTAAGCTCTCTCCTGTTGGTCTTTCTCAAAGCCTTCTTTGGAGGAGGTCTTGGCAAGCTTGAGTAAAGCCAAAGGATCAATTTTGTGATTCATGGACATGGTTTTATTGCTGAACATTTCTTCAGTGATTATGTCAAGAGGAGTTATCCTGTCTTTTTTGCTTTGTGCCTTTTTTTATTTTTGTGCGTTATAGAATCTGGTAAGTGGGTGAAGTAATTGTAAGGGAAAATGAAGTGCACAGGGTTATCCTTATTCACTCTAATGTATTCCTCCATAGTCCTAGTTTCAGTCTTCAAGCTTCTCTGTTATTGTGTTTCCTGCAAGAGACATCCCTATACCTTCTTTGATCCTCTTATTGTTAATTCTTGTGTTACTGGTAATTTTTCGCATAGGTATCCCTACGTGAAATTCACTTCCAGAGTGAGTTTTCCTCCATTGCTTTGAGAAATGTGCAGATTTTTAATGGAGGTGAACTGGAGGTTCGGCCAAGGAAAGGTTAAAGCATTGGATTGGATTAAAAAGGATCACTTTTTTAAAGTGTAAGACTGTCACTGTCTTTTAAGGAGTTTCTCTGTGGGATTTAATATACTCAGAAGACTAAACACTGGCTAGTAAAGACACTGCTCCTTCTATGTTGGCCATGTGTAGTCCTGGCTCTGTATTGACCCTTCTTGGTTTTTCAGTTTTCAACAAGATTTCTGACTGTAACCTTTTGTAAAGGTAAAATAAACTTGAAAATTGAGTTAAGTGCCTATGTGATATAATTAAGCCAATTGGAAAGGAAGGGGTTTATTTTTTAGATTGTCCCAGTGTTCTTAGTTTTACTTTTGCAATTCACTTCCCCTCTCTTCCAGAGCTCTGGCTATTTCAGCAACATGCCCCCAACCAAATTCTTCTGTCACTGAATTTTAGATTGGTGCACTTTCACTTTTTTCCCTTTTTAAGCAAGTTGCTAAACGTTTCCTGGCTAAACCAGCTTTTAAGCTACCCACTACCAAAATAGCAGGAAACCCTTGGCTGATGGTTCTTTCCGATCCTGACGATGGCAGANAAAAAAAAATTCGACCAAGCTTATTATTTGAGGAATGAAAGATTCGAGTGTCTGGTGGAGTGTCTTGTGCCTCTGGCAACATGTGGCAAATCTTGGTGAGGCGTACAAGGTTTTCTGGGCTGTGGGTGTTGAGTAGCCGACGGTACTGCCAGTTAACATTGAAACAGGATGAGCAGAGCCGTATTATTCATTGGAAATTTGCACAGTGGCCTTTGAGTTTCTATATGCCTACCTTGAAGAACAGTTCCACTTCCTGCTTACCTAACCACCTGACATTACGGCTGCTTATTGATGGGAAAAGCAACCAATTTCCTGACTTCTTAAAGCTCCAATTTAGAGGGAAAAACCCAATGTGTGAATCATTTAAGCCCCGGAGAATTTCAGTAAAAGAGCTGTTCTTTGCATCAAAGGAAATGAAAGCCATTGGCTCAGAAAGTGAGCTTGTAAGAAAACACTGTATATAAGTTTCCAGTCAGAAAGAACAATAGCTTTATTTTATCAGTGTGCAATATTTGAATCAGATTATGGCTGAATTTTCAGCTCAAATCCCAGAGTTTATGGGGTTTTTCAAGTTCTGATTTGAACTTCTTCTTGATCTATGCGTATAGACGGTGGGTTAAAAAAAGGCTTCTCCCTCAAATCATTTACATCCAATGAAATGACTCTAACAAGATTTTGGGTTTGCTTGAATCTCTTTTCGAAAGAGAAAATGAAATATCCGTGAAAAATATCGCAAAGTTTCTAGAGGCTAAGCGATCAAGCAAATTCAGAAATGCGATGTTTCATTAATGTTATTGTCAAATAGTTAAAATATGATACGTGGTTATATCTAAAAAAAACCCCAAGAAAAAGTTCCTTCGCATTGCTAACAAAAGGCAAATATGCAGGCTCCAAAACAACAATATCAAATTACGGCTTAAGTGAGGACATAATAAGTCTTACACTTTGCGTAGGTGAAGCTTAAAAGGTGTATTACATGTTTATGGAAAAAAAAAATGCAATTTTTTTGGTAGGACAGTTGGTAGCACTTACTCCTTGTTTTATTAGAGTTGTCCAGCACTTATCTTAAACTTGCCTTTGAGATGTCCTATGAACTGAGGAATCTAAAAAAAGTTCTTGAGCTGCCAGTGACGAGTAAAGGCTTTTGCCGTTTAGGGGGGGAGTCTTTCTTAGACGTGTATTTTGTGATATCAGTCTGGGGCGTGCTTGCCCTCACCAGAAATCCTGATGCTGTCCCTGACTTGGCAAGTCGTGTCCCTGACTTGAATCCATCCCAGAGGTAAGGAGGTGGATCACTCGGCTGAGTGAGAGCCGGGGGTGGGAGCTGGGTTTGTGCTGCCACCGCTGCTGCGGCCACGAAAGTGCCAAGGTCCAAGGGAGCTGCTGCTCTGAGGGCTGCGTCTGCCCCATGGCAGGCGTGCGCTGGGTGTCCCATCGGGTCCTGCAGATCAACCCTGGCTCTGGGGTGACATGGACCTCTGCTGGCAGTGTCCGACTGTGGCTGCAAGAGAAGGAACTCTTAGGTAGTGTCTTGGGTTTGGGTTTGGTGGTGGTGTCCGTCTGTCTGGGAGGTTGGGTTATGTCTCTACACACCTTCTGCTCCACAGAGGAGGGCTGTCTGCTCCCGGGCTCGGAGGGCTCTGCCTCCAGCTGGCACAGCGTCTCCCAGGGTTTGCCTGGCCGCGTTGTGCGGCCAGCGCTGCTGCCGTTGCTTGTTGAGGAAATGGTAGATAAAAAGAGTGTTGGGCACAGATGTGTCCTGCTGCAGCCTACGTGTGAGTGAGGACTCTGAAAAGCTTTAACTAAGAAATTTCTCGAACAACTTCTCTGTTTATACAACAGAGATGGAAGAAGTCTCTTACGTGCTGAAAAGTGTGCCCTTTCATTCTGCTTTCCATCCTGCTTGAGGCAGCCTCGCAAGCTGAGTGTCTCAGGCCTGATCAGTCAAATCTTTCACTGGCTTAAGAGCCATCTTGTTTAACACATGTGCTTTAATTATACTTAGAAAGGAACACCATTGACAAATTTTAAGAAGCTAGTAATCTAAAATATTTTGTGATTTCTTTGAAACTGAGTGTGCCCGAGGCTCCCTTGCCTGCGCCCAGAAAAGGGACTGACCTAGCTCTGGAGTTACAACCAAATTTAGCAGCTTTTCTCTGAGTGTTGTATCGTATTTTCCTGATGTCAGATCCAGTGTTATCGTTTAGCATTTTGTGCTTCTAATCTGGATCTGTATTCATGAATTTTAACTTCTAAAATGAAAAAAGGTAATGATGGCAAAATTTCAGGGCAGGGTAAATGGCATATAGCAGAGGAGAGGAGTTATCTTTGGTTTTGTGCACTTTCTCCAAAAGTTTAATAAAAAAAAATTATTCTGGATCTACAGTTCTTCAGGATTTGATTCAACCTGGAGGTTTTTGGGTTGCTCTTCTTGCAGGGTAGTAGACAGAAATGAGTATTTGGGGAAACAGTTTTTGTTTTGTGAAAACTTCCAGGATTAACCTTTCTTCTTGATTTGGGCAGAGAAGAAAAGCTATAGAAAAGGGACTGTTCACCATCAAGAATTGCGTGGTGCCTGTCATTTCAAAGGAAGGCAATGGATCTCCGAGCCAACGGTTACCTGAATGCTGCTTTTTACGCATGGTTTAAGCTCAGGTAAATGGGTTTTATTTGTACTATTTACACAGTATTTTACAATGTTTCTGATAAGAATCAGGCAATAAATATAGTAAGAAAATGGAGAAAGATTTCTCCTTATGGCATATGTACAGCTGAGATTGGAATTATAAGATCCAACACTGATTGCAACGGCCCGTTCAGAAGAGTGGCCAGTGGAGAACAGTTTGTGTGCAGACCTTTATTGGCCTCTCAGTCTGAAAGAAGCTTGGTTTCCTATTTACAGTTCACTCTTACTCATGCTTGCAGCTTCCTCACTTTCTGTCAGGATCATATTCAGCATCCCTTCGCCTTATCAGTGCAGGCTAACGTCCTACCGATGTTGCCGGGATTTCTTAGGGATGATTGGTGGTGGCTGGAGAGTCAGAGGATCAAGGATTTTCCGTGGCTGGAACATATTTTCAGCACGTGAATACCCTAGCTCTGCCAAGAATTTACACGCTAGATAAACGTAGCTGTGCTTAATTATAGAATAACTGTATTGATTAATAAATACTCACAGCCCAAATCCCTTCTGCCTTTAAAACAACCACTCCTGATTCACCTTTCTCTCCTCTGAGCCTAAGTAGGGTTGTCCACGGTGTAGGGTGTGCTATGTGTGCTGGCCAACAAAAAATGATTGACTCTGAAAAGCAGAGTTTTTGAAGGACCTACTAGGAAATAACTCCTGTTTAGATGAGTATAACTTGCAGGGAACCAGGTCATAAGCTGGTAGTGCAGTCATGGGTATTCTAGGAGTTAGTGTGACATAATGTCTCTCTAGCTTCATAAAATAAAGTCCAATGGCCTGCCTCCTCCCCTCAGTAGTTCTACTTATTTCAGTATGTAATTTCCATTGAAATCAGTGCAATTCGAGTGCTTAGGTATCAGTCTTTCACTCCTAGAGTAGGTAGGTGTTTTGTCTAAGAGGACCCAAATGCAGTCCCTGCTGACTGTTCCTTTTTTGTAAATACCCACTGATATTTTACTGGCCAAATGGATGTGTCTTATCAGAAGAATCATAGAATCACAGGGTTGGAAGGGACCTCTGGAGATCACCCCGTCCCACCCCCGGCCAGAGCAGGGTCACCCACAGCAGGTGGCACAGGAACGCGTCCAGGCGGGGTTGGGATGTCTCCAGAGACGGAGACTCCCCCACCTCTCTGGGCAGCCTGTGCCAGGGCTCTGCCACCCTCACAGCAAAGAAGTTCCTCCTCATGTTTAGGTGGATAGGCTTGAAGACAACTCCCTACTCAGGTGAATCTTTTGTGCAAACGGAGAAGAAAAGTCGGGAGGTTGACACATCTTAGATCAATCTATGGCTGGGAAAATCCCAGGCTTGAAAAGAGATATTGCTGCAGAAAAGTTTGCAGTATTGCTGCTGATTATAAAGTTCTCTGAAAAATACCTTCTGTAGATAGAAGAGGCATTTTTCATAGTCCTCTGCTGTGGAACAGGTGATAAGGATTGGTTCTGTCAGCCTTCCTGCAAGACATCAGCAGGGAACAGTTTGGTGACGGAAAAGTGTGCAAAGTTTGCCATGACACACAATTTATTAGCCCATTGCAAGGAAAGTCACAGGGACTGTCCCCTGTGGGCGGACAACTTCAAAAGACAACCAACCCTTCCTCAAGGCAAGCCTGAGCAGTGAGTGGTATTGCACAGTTTCTCATGAGAATCGCAAAATGGCTGAGGTTGGAACGGACCTCTGGACGTCACCTGGTCCAGCCCCGTGCAGGGCCACCCAGAGACGGTTGCCCAGGTCCATCTGCAGGCAGCTTCTGAGTATCTCCAAGGTTGGAGACTCCTCAACCTCTTTGAGCAACCTGGCCCAGTGCTCAGACGCCCTCACAGTAAAACACTGTTTCCCAGTGTTCAGCTAGAAACTCCTGTGTTTCATCGCTGTCATCTCTCTTTTTCAGTTACATACCTGTAATTTCAAACTGTAACCTCCCCAGCACAGCGGGTTTCTCCTTTGCCTGGATTCCAGTTAGGGGGAGTTTTCCCTTCAAAGAAGAAAAGAAAAAACGTGCTTTTCCTTTGTCTCCTCCCTTTTCTCCTTGCTATTCAGATGTTTCCATCACCCCGTGCTGCTCACTAGCTCCAGCTCTTTTTAGTTCTTCGCTTATTTGACCATTTCCAGTATTTCCTCTGTTACCTTGTATGTGATTGCAGTTCTGTCCTTATCCACAGAGAGGAAAAGCAGATCTTCTGGAAACAGGATCAGCAGCCTTTCCTCAGGGGCCTGTGGAAAAGAGGCACCTTGGAGACAGCAAAAACTTTCAATGACGTCTGCTCAGTGCGTCTGTCTCAGTCAAAGGCAGAATATGGAGTTTAATGACTATGACAATACACCAAAACTTGGAAGTCTCTGCAGCACCCCCTTGCTCTGGTGCCAGCCACACATACCCTGCTTTGTATTTCTTAACTCAGGTTGGCTATTCATTGCTTAGAAAGTTGATAGGGTATCACAAAGTGCTGAGCTTTTTCTTTCAGAATAGGTCACTTACACGTCTGCAAGGAGGTGTTTAGAAAATGGTGAGACCTTTCTGTGTGATGGGAAAGGGGGGGACTGTCCCTCCCAGCTCTACTGCCTTGGGAGTTGAGTGCAACTCTTTGGACACGTTGTCAGAAGCAGCTTTCACACAAAACATTTCCTTTTGTCTCTTTAATACTGTGAGTCTTTGACATAATTAACCTTTTTTTTTTTTTTTTCTCCTTTTCTTTAGGCTCACATGATACTGTTGCTTAAACTTTCACTGGTTCCAGCCTTCTTAAAGCCACCCACACGTCAGAGTGGTATCAGTGTACGTTACCCCCACGCAGCCACTAGTCACTTGCACCATGGTCAAATACTGGATCCTTCCCAGATGCTGAATAGGTTTTCCTTCCCACTTCAGAATGGTGTTACACCACAGATGTCTCATCAGCTCCCTTTTCTTCCACTGTTCATCACATGGCACCTTTTTTTTTTTTTTTTGAGACAGAATGAAATAACATAAAACAACAAGTATGATGTTTTTCAGGATTATACGGTCATAAAAGAAAGGTATTTAGGATATACACTTGGAAATTGGGAAACCCATGATGAAGTTCCTAGTTTGCTGTAGGTTTCCTGCCTACTTGAAGAAAATCATGGGTACTGTGGTTTCATGAGCAGCAACTGAGACAACCAAACAGCGTTAGCTATTAAAAGGGAAAGCTCTCGTTTTCCTTCTGCCCCTCAGAGGAGGTTGTTTGAGACACTGGTTTGATTTGAATTAGAATTTCATCTTAGTTCAAAGCACTTTTGGCTTGCTATTCAAGTCCCTTTATTTGGGGACTTTTTCCTTCGAAGCAGTGCTGTCCAGCTAACAGGAGAGTGGGGTTTGATGTGGGCGCTTGGTATACGTGGCCATGCTCAGTCCCGGATGGATTTCTGCAATCTATATCAAATCCTTAGAGCAGGACCACCTGGGCTGACTACTGTAAAATTAGCTTGTGTCCGCTACTGCAAACAATTACGTGAACTGTAGGGAACATCAGAAATCAGCAGCTCTTAAGAGATGGCTGGTCTGGGTTGTAGTTTCTCTCCCCAGCCTGAAGACAAGCGTTGGACCTAAGGTGCAGTGTTGCCCTAGAGTCTGTGCCACGCTAGCCAACAAGGACAGAGGAGGGGATGTTTAAAAAAGGGGAAACCTTAACAGAACTGTTAGTAAATAACACTAGGGAGAGGGGAAAGACTGGCTTTCCGGTTGGTTCTTACCCTTAGGAATGTGAGCATACCACCACCTGGGCAGAGGCTTTGGAGGACTGGTTGGGTTGGTGTCTGAATTCCCTACGGCACAGCTGCGTGGATGTTCTCAATGGCAGTGTAACCCTGCCATCTTGTGACCCTGGTGGATGTTGCAGTGTGTCGCTTGTGTGACAGCATGTATCGAAGAGTAAAGTCTTTATTTGGTGACTGTAACTAAGAGGAAATTCGTTTTTTTTTTTAACCAGTGTAGTAGTGACATCCCTACATCTACTGCTACATTTGTAGTAGAACAAAAATGATCAGCAATTTTTCTAAAATCTCTCAGTTGTATATTTGCGTGCAGCAAGTTTACTTGCCTAGAACAGCATCCTCGAGTAACACCACTGTTCGTTTCCACCCTGCGTTCTAAAGATCCCTGAAAAACCCTGTCCACTTTCAAAGCTGCCACTGTTTCCTGTTTTCATCCCGTTCTCTTTACGTCTCTTCTGCAGGTACTCACCAGAAAAGAGATATTATTGTTGGGACTGACTGGGCAGTGAGCGTTTGCCATCTTGATTTGGTGCTGGAGATGTTGAACCCACATGTCAAAGTCAGCTGAATTCTGGCAGCAAACGAGCCTGGATTCTATCATGGACCCTGTGCAAAGAAACAGAGATCCCCTGGGTCTGAGGCAGGGCAGTTGGGATCTGCCTTTGACCCTAGTTGGGTGAATTCGGTGTGCTGCCCCTCCACTCTGTCGTTCATTATCTCCATAGCCATATTCCACCTGTGCTGTGATATCCCATGATGGAACATTTCTCGCATTGTTCTTGATGGCAGACACTGGGTTGGCGCTGGGACAGTTTCTTGTTCTACATGCAGACATCAGCATTTGCCTCCTGTTTAGTTTAAGTAAAAAATTAGAGTCAAGGGGAACCCATAATTTATGTTGCCTTGCACATGAGGAATTCTAGTTAACCCAAAGGCATTCTTGGTTTAAGGCTGTGCAGCCGTTGTGTCTACCTGTAAAAACTAAGATTCTGAATTCCTTCCATCTAAGCTACGTCTCATCCCTCTGTGCCACTGTAGCGTGTGCTGCATGTGAAAGTCCAGTGCAGAAAGGCACGGCATATTCTCCAGCATGGCTGAATGCTGGAGAGGAGGCACGTCCCTTGTTCAGTAGTCCTCCGCGTGGCTGCGTAACCCCTCTCTTCTTCTAGCCATGTGGGCCAGTCCTTGAAGGCTAGAGCATGGGTATCATGCTTGTGACCTGCTTTGGGACTATCACAGGCCTTTCAGGAACTGGCTTACCAGAAATTTCAAATGTGTGGCTGATTGCACTTGCAATCTCTCTCAGACGCATCCCAGCAAGAGGAAGGAGACCCTGGTACGGAAGGGAATTGTGTTAGAAATCGGTTGGTAACAACAATTTCTCTGTGTCCCTCTGCAGTCCCTCTGATGCACAGCGAAATGCTTTTCTGCAAGCAAGGCTAAAGAATTTCCCATCCTTTGAACCTTTGACTTTAAGGAAGTCTGTATGGGATGGCACTCGGCTCATTGGCTCAAGACGTAGGAAATGGGGAGTTTATTCATGTTTCCCTACCCGTAAAATGACTGTCCTCCTTCATAAAGTGCTCTGAGAGATAGGAGTTAGTGGCACCGATAGACCAAGGCTGGTGTTGAAAAGTACTTTGTATGAACTAGGTGGACTTTCGTCTGCCTTTGCTATGAGCAAATAGATATTTAGGAAATCTTGACTACGAACATGAATGCAACAGACACAAAAGGATTCTTGTGGTTTACCTCATAAACGAAGGCCTTATTTCTGCGATCCACTGAAAGAATCAGCAAGTGGAAGGAGGACAGCACAAGGTAGCATTCACACATCTCCTGGTGAAATACGATCAATTACATCTTCCCTCCAAAATGTTTCCAATTCTTTTTTTTTTTTTTTAAAGGGAAATTATATTTCCTCAAAGTTCTTCACCTTCCCTTCCTTTCTGCTGTCACCTCCAGCACCGGTGGAGAAGGCTCGATTGTTGCACGTACAAATTTGCAACCATAATAACCAGTCCTTATCTCTTTGGGGAAAAGAATACAGAAAACTCATGGCAAAAAAAAAAAAAATGGTTTTGTTTCCCCAGGGAATGAATGAAAAGATTCATGTTGCTCAAGGAAGTGGCTATGAAACCCATTCAGCTTTTGCTGGCACTGGTGCAAAAAGTTGAATGTATTAGAATTAACTCTTGAAAACAAAGGTCAGGATAAATTATAGCTTTAGTCAAGCCCTAGGATTTAACAGTAATTTGGACAGGATGTGTGAAATCCAAATTCACCCCCACCTTATCCCTTGTGTGTTACTCCGTGGTTGTAGTAAAAGGATGA
Organism: Rynchops niger; assembly: GCA_013400035.1. Lineage (NCBI taxonomy): Eukaryota > Metazoa > Chordata > Aves > Charadriiformes > Laridae > Rynchops > Rynchops niger. The sequence continues at coordinate 290,781 of VXBH01001372.1, read as the reverse complement.
TTACCTCCATGTAATAAGTTCTCAGAAAAACCAGGGAGGACCAAATAATTTCCCCAAGAGAGCGAATGCTCATCCCTTCCCAGCCACTGACAGGCTGTGTGCTCAGCAGGTTCGCTAGTTCCTCCCGTGTTCTTCCCCACGGTACGTCTGGCTGAAACAAAACCAACACATTAATGTGCATTTCTTCTGGTAATCTTACCAGACAATTAGACCTGGAAAAATGGAAACGAGAGCCAAACAGTTATTTATAACACTGGGTAAAAGACAGAAGGGGTGGTTTTGCAGCCCAGATGTTGACCAACCGTGTGAATTAGCATAAATCACTTCCCCTCCCTCTGAGCATGGTCTCTCAACAATGGTGATAAAACGTGGTCCCAGGAAAAAATCCCAAACTGCCTTGTGACGGCAAACTTTCTTGCATGTGAATTTGTAGAGCAACGGCCGAAAACCTACACCTGGGCCTCAAAACAGAGAGACCTGTTGGTTACTTGCTTTCAAAACAAAGGGCATGTCACAGCCTCTGGCACTTTCCTGTAATGGGATCCGGCATCAGGATGATGCCGTGGTGGGTGAGGTAAACAGGCCTCTGATTTCTTCCCTGGCTCTATGTATAAATCCTTGCTGGCACGATCCTGCTCATACTCACATCTTCTGTTTCTGCTAGGATTGCAGGGTCCCTAGGATGGAGGGATGCCTCACTCAGGCCGCCTGAGTTGGACCACATTCTGAAATGGAAAAGAATATGAAAAGGCACAGAAAAGCAGTTACGTGAGTTGTATTTTTTAAAAAAAGAGGGAGAGAGCGATCAGTGCTCAGTGAGCAGATAAATGTATGGATTTCTGGCATAAATTTGGTGTGTTTTAGAATATGCTGTTTTTGACAGGAATATTGGTAACAGCTCAGTGAACTCTAGGGAAAAAAACGCAGCAGATGCAGAATCAGAAAGTGGGCATGTCAGGGAATAACACAGCTGAACTTTTGGGCAACGTACCACTAAATGTCCCCTCACATTAAGCAGGTCCTAAATTCAGCAGAGTGCTTAGACCCCTGGTGTTACACAGGAAAGAGCGTAGGGATGACGAAGGCACTCTCAGTGTGCCTGCCTTAATGGACAAAGAAGGAATAACACCGTTTCTTGGAATATGCTGAAATTGTGGAAGGAAACGCATAATGTAGCTCAACACTTGGTGTGAAGTAAAGAACAGAGCGGTGGTACGGTCTTCACATATGTAAAAGACTACTGGAAGGAGGAGGGGATTGATTTTTTTTCTTTTTGCCTGTGGTGTGTAAGATAGACAACGGCCTTACCTGCGTTAAAGATTAGCTATTAGGGAAAAACAACAGCTTGCCTGGGACTTTGCAGAACCTTCATCACTGGAGGGTTTCAAGGACAGGTTAGACAAGAGTCTGTCAAGCAAGATTTAGGAAGAGCTGAGGCTGTTGTAGAGGTGGAAGAGGACTAAAGGCCTCCTGAGCTTTCGAGGCCTCCGATCTGCCTCTGACATGTGAGAGTCTGATTGAAAGCATCCATTTCTGACAAAACACGAGCAGTGCTTGCCAGAGCCCCAGGAGTTAGTTGTGATTGCCCGCCCAAAACGGAGTTACATCCAGGGCAGGAAGGAATGTTTCCACCTTAGGTTTCTCAAATGCTGACCCTCTGTCTTAAAAGACTGCGACACCTGGGGGGATATGTTGAGGAGAAGTAAGCAGGCTCTAGTGAGAAGATTAAACGAATCTAACACTTAGCATTATGGTAAATTCTGGCTAGAGAAAGGGAAGAAGAGAAAGCTTTGCCTTGAAGGGAATCGTATTTGGAAAGCAAATACAGCCACCGCGTTTCAGTCTCCAGCACCGAGTATCTTTCTGTATGGCTGGAGCTGACTGGCTTTTTTCATGTGCCCCCAAAATCTCTACCTACCTGGTCCTGCCTGTCTCCAGGAGCTCCAGCTCACCCTGCCCTGCCCCTGCAGAGCCCGTCTGCCCGGCGCTCAGGCCGCAGCATCCCATGCTTGGCCACAGATGCTTCAAACTGATGCTGCAGTCGCAGGATCGCATGAATGTGCCTGAGCTGCGGTCAGTTAGAGTAAGCGCAGGAGAGGAAGGAAACACGCATGTACCCTTCAACTTACTGCTCATTTACATGCCTCTTGGGTTAGAAGCAGCAGTGTCTGAGATGTAAAAGCATTTCCTGTTGGTTTTAAACCTCTCTCCCTTCCTCCCCGTCTCCTTGGTCCCCCAAGCGTCACAGTTTCCTGCTGAGATGGTGGCCTGATGCGATAAGTACGTGCTGCTGCTCAGCTGTCACCACAACCAAATGAAAAATGAAGGAGAGTCTTAATATAACAAGGTTAAACGTGCGAGGGACAGAGGATCTAATGAGTTGATCTAGCTAGATCTTAAGGGGTCCTACAGGAAAGCTGGGGAGGGACTTTTTAGGATGTCAGGTAATGGCAGGACTAGAAGGAATGGATTAAAACTAGAAATGGGTCGATTCAGACTGGACCTTAGGAAGAAGTTCTTCACCACGAGGGTGGTGAGACACTGGAACAGGTTGCCCAGAGAGGGGGTGGAAGCCCCATCCCTGGAAGTTTTTAAGGCCGGGCTGGACGGGGCTCTGAGCAACATGATCTGGTGGGAGGTGTCCCTGCCCATGGCAGGGGGGTTGGAACTCGATGATCTTTAAGGTCCCTTCCAACCCTAACAATTCCATGATTCTATGAGTGAGGGAGCTGGAAAGGGTTGTCAAGCATTGGAACAGGCTGCCCAGGGAAGTGGTGGAGTCACCATCCCTGGAGGTATTTAAAAGACATGTAGACACGGTGCTGAGGGACCTGGTTCAGTGGTAACTTGGCAGTGCTGGGTTAACAGTTGGACTTGATGATCTTAAAGGTCTCTTCCAACCAAAACAATTCTGTGATTCTATGACATACAGCTACAAATGACAGGACAAACTGGGGGATTTCCACTGCGAAGCCTTAGGTTTAGTCTTTGCAGCTTCTCTCCCTGCCTTTTTCTATAAGGGCTTTGTGTGTAATAAGTCTGGCCTGTTTCTGGATTGCACCCATTGATCAACGTTGTTTTTAAAAGGGATGAGTTTTCATGTGGTAACAGTTGTCTCATTTTCTGTAACTTTCCTATAATTTCTGTCTGGCTGGTTAAAGTTTAACTTTCCACAGAAGAACTAAGAACATATAGAAATAGTTACGGTTTTCCAGTTGAAGTTGATAGCTCTTTGTTTCTCTAAGGTGAAAAAAGAGGTCGACATGCACAGCACACGCAAGTTTAGCTTTTATTTTCTTTTTATGTTTTCTGAACTTGTGAAAGCCTCCTTGCTCTGTAATGGTTCTGAGGGGTTTTCCATGATGGTCGAAGAGCTGCATGTGTGGTGCAGTTGGGACAGTTTGTTGACTTTCTGGGCAAGAAGGCAACTTTTTTTCTAGAGCAACCAAGCTTCTTGGAAGAGTTCTCCAGCCTTTTGGCAGGGCTCTGACCGAAGGGGCTGGTCGTGCTGGTTTGCGGCTTCAGAAATCGGCCTGTGCACGGTCCAGTTCTGAACGTCAAGGGCTGTTTCTGGCCCAGGTCTGCAGCATCCTCATGATAGAGAAGCACAAAACGGCCGAGCGTCTCTAAAGGCAAAACTCTCTGGCCTTTGAGGCGCTTTTTGAAAACCTCGAGAACCAAATCTGGAAAAGAAGATGTGGTTGTGAGATGGTCTAAACGCTCTTACACTGAAATACACCCGAGCTGTCATGTGGGAGGGGAAGTGGTTTCCAACCTGTGATCTGTGGCCTCTGTCAACTATTGCTATTAAGACTATTTTTTTTTTTTTTTAAAAAAAGAACGCTACACTTTTCTTGCATTCACTTCAGCCAGCTTCAGCTCCACTGGAAACATTTTAGGAGATTGGTAGGAAAAATATTGTAAAATGGCTTACAGTGCCATGTAGGATACCAATAAACCCCAAAATAAACATGCATATGCCCAGGTAGGTCACTGTATGAAAGGAAGCATCAGTAGGGTATTGCTAATCCTCTTCATGCAGACATAGACTCTCCCTTTACTACTTCTTGCAGGGATATCACAGAAAATCAGAGATTTTGGTCCTCCAGGCAGGAGCAGTTCTAGTTAATGTATAGCAGACTACATAAGGATTTTTTCAGTCTTTGTATAGTTCACGTAAGAGCTGCCAGCTCTATTTGTGAAGTATAGCTGTGTCAGGCACGCTGTAAAAACCATCCCAAATTCCTGCACATTCAGAACAACAGGCATGAGAAGAATGTGCAGGTGCAGTTTATAGGGTCATGTATTAAGATTTAGTCTTTTGTAGGCAAATACGTAAGAAAATATTCTTGAAAATAATTATAACAAAAAAAATTTTAACAGCTTATTTCTTTCTAATGGGGGCATGGCTAAAAAGACTGTGGCTTTTCCAGGTCTGCATGGATTAGAATTTTCAGTGCCTTCTAAATTGCTTACAAACTCAGCAGCGAGTTATCTTTATTCAAAGACTCGTTTTGAGCTACAGCTGATATAAACAGGAGTCTTTCCTCTGACACGCAATGGAGTGATAGGATTTTCTGCTGCTGGCCACCCCGTGACTTGTTCACTCACCAAGACTCTCGTAGACTACGGTTGGGATGATGTCTCTCAAGACTTGGCAGTTGGTATGCAGTGCTGGGTTTGCGTTCATCTCCAGAAGCCACACCTAGGAAAGATGAATGCCAATGAGGAAGCTAGGCTGGATCTCCTCAGAGTCAGAGCGATGCCCTTTTACTGACTTAGTGAGCACCCTGAGAGGTGGGAGTACTAATAAATCCCAACAAGATCCCATAACACAAAGCGCAGGTAGGGCAGAATTTTCATAAGGACTGGGTGAGTTAAACAAAATCTGGTTTTGCATACATTTACGTCCTTGAGAACAACACTACACATTACTTTGTGTCTCCAGATGATTCTCTTTAACTCTTGCTCTATAGGTGTGTAAAGGCACTGTCGTTCTTAACATATGAGTTTCCATAACAATTTCTAGTTGAGTTTTTTGGATATCATGAAATAAAGTTACAAGGAATTTAGGAATCATCTTGATTTGAGATGGATGTGGGATCAACACTAAGTAAACGTGGCACTGAGTTTTCAATGAGCCCTTGCCCTTGATTTCCTGGATAAGCTTTAGTTTCAGGTAGAAGCCATGTAAGATACTGATTTTCCATATCTATACTAGTCTCATCTCCGTTTCTTTTCGAAATGCCGAGCTCTGAAGCAACAAGTGCAGAACATGATGGTCCAGTTGCAATCTGTGTGAAACCAAACAACTGACTTGCACATAATTCTGTTTACTATTTCTTTTCCCTGTAGCAAAAGAAACTCATCTGTTCTTTTCCTGCCTCCACCATATGGTGCTGCATCATGCATGTTGAGAGCAGCCCGGAAGAAAAGGACTTGGGGGTGCTGGTAGACGAGAGGCTCAACGTGAGCCATCAGTGTGCACTAGCAGCCCGGAAAGCCAATCGTATCCTGGGCTGCATCAGAAGAAGCATGGCCAGCAGGTCAAGGGAGGTGATTCTCCCCCTTCTACTCCACTCTCGTGAGACCCCACCTGGAGTGCTGCGTCCAGTTCTGGAGCCCGTATTACAAGAGAGATACAGACGTGCTGGAACGTGTCCAGAGAAGGGCCACGAGGATGATCAGAGGGCTGGAGCACCTCTCCTATGAGGACAGACTGAGAGAGCTGGGGTTGTTCAGTCTGGAGAAAAGAAGGCTCCAAGGAGACCTTATAGTGTCCTACCAGTGTCTTAAGGGGGCCTACAGGAAAGCTGGGGAGGGACTTTTTAGGATGTCAGGTAATGGCAGGACTAGAGGGAATGGATTAAAACTAGAGATGGGTCGATTCAGACTGGACGTTAGGAAGAAGTTCTTCACCACGAGGGTGGGGAGACACTGGAACAGGTTGCCCAGAGAGGGGGTGGAAGCCCCATCCCTGGAAGTTTTTAAGGCCAGGCTGGACGGGGCTCTGAGCAACGTGATCCAGTGGGAGGTGTCCCTGCCCATGGCAGGGGGGTTGGAACTCGATGATCTTTAAGGTCCCTTCCAACCCTGATAATTCTATGATTCTATACAACATACATAGGAACTATTCAGTGTTTTTTACTCCATTTTAATTGTTTTAAGAAAATAATTTTTAAAAATGCTTCTTTTTTTTCTGAAGCAGGAATGAGTTTGCTTGCAAGTACCTGTGAAATGAAGGCTAAGTGTTTGGTATACTTTGGCAATATGATATATATAACAATAATTTTCACTTCTTTGAAATACTTTATTAAACAAATGAAAAGACTGGTAAGTGAGGGCAGTAAATGGTCTTTTTTTTTTTTTTCCAGAGAAGTGGAACATCTGATCAAAAAAACCTGCTTTGCAGATGCCAACAGAGGGCACCTGAGTTACATACATTTTTCTTGGCAAACTCATTCATCTTCTGAGTATGTGTTCTTTTTCCTATTAAAAGTTCATAAGATTTTGTGCTGACAGACAAACTCAGTGAACCTTCATAATTGTCTTGATTAGGTTTTGGTTTCTTCTCCTTTGAAACAACTGAAACTGACAAAGAGGAGGAAGAAAGTTCTCTGTTCTCAGGCTCTTCATCCTCTACGTTCCCCGTTATTGTACTATCTGAGTCTCACAGTTTTTAAATGCTCTTAACCTCTCAACAACCAGGGCAAGTTCATAAATCCCCTAGCTTCTGTTTCAGGAAGAACAGAGAATAAGCATAATGAAATATAAGAGAATAAAAGAGAATAAGGCCAAGATTCAGCATATCTGTGTGAATATCAGTAATTTCACGGGAATTTCATGTAGAATGAAAATTCCTGTGCTTCTCCCTGCATCTGGCACGCAGGTGCCTTGCTCACAATTTCCTAGCAAAAGAAAGGAAACCAAAACCCAGAATATCTGTCCTCGACTTCCTAACTGTGGATGGTCCTTTTCCTTTAGGCATCTCAAGTGATGAGAACAATAATGAGTGCCTTGTGGCTTTGGGCAGAAGTGCTGCTCTGGGTGTTACCCGGGGATGAAGAGGTCACTGCTCCCTGCAGCCTGCCAGTACAACTCCCATCTTCTGTCGCATCTTAAACTCGCTCTGTCAAGACATCACAGGTAGGCTTAAAACGTTTAAATATTAGGATTTTTCCATAGGTTCTTGAACAGCATGCCGACTGAAACCGGATCATGCATTTACACCGGGATCTGAGGTCTCATTTCTCCTTCTTTGTATGGTGTTAGATGCAATATTAGCATCTGCCGCATACGTTTTATTTTCATCTAGTTTAATTACTATTGTAGTCTCATTGGTCCGTACAGCAGCAGCTCAATGTCTTTCAAAGGAGCGTTGGGTGACAAGACTGGGCTCTGTCAAGTGTTGACATGGTGGCTAACAAACAGCATAAGACTTGTCTCAAGGGTCCTTTCTCTGCCGACATGGGCAGACGTAGGACGTTTTGGTGTGCAGGAAATGCATGATTGAGCCAGAGTTTTGTTCTGTTCAAAGCATTTAGCTTATTTAACTGTATGGGTCTTTGCTGGAGCTCACCATGTGGACATGGAACATCCTGCTGGGGTCTCAGAGAGGGAGGGGGCATCGGTCCCTGCTCCCAGAGGCTCCGAGTGATGTGATAGCCAAGACTGAATGGGAATGTCTGTATCTGTCTCCATCAGAACTCGTACCTAGGATGGTTGTACCATGCTTCAAAGCCTAAAGCTATCCACAGCAGGGCTGTCTTGTTCTGCGTTTGTGTGGCAGCAGGTGTCCAGGGAGCCTGACCTCTGGCTGGAGCTTTAAGCAGCACTGAAATACCAGTCAGAAATAGAAATAAAATCATCTGTGTGGACGTAGCTGAAGCCAGGAGCACAGTCACAAACCAAGCCCTGGAAGGATGTTGCTGACCCAGAAAGAGACCAGCTTAGTGACACTGAAGACCACAGCCCAAGGCAGCAGGGTTCTGTTCTCCACAGTCTTAACAAGCTGTTATCAGATTTTTTTATCGTCGTGACCTGGAGTGGGCACAACCAAATCTTACAGTATCTGTGTGGTACCTCCTGCTCCAGGGTGAATGAAAAGCCATGTCATTCAAATCAAAGGAGCCGTCCCTGCTTTCACTGGGGATTTGAGTGTTATCTTCATTTACGTACATCCACCACAAATTGGCAAATGGCTTATCTCTGTTCAGTCTGTTCTCTACTGGTAGATAGCTGAATCCCTTTATGACTGATAAAAAAAATGTACACATCTGTCTTCCCAGCATACCTCTGGAGAGAAGGCCTTTTGCTCGGCTGATGCAATGCTTTCTGAAAACAGGTTCCTTGAGCATTTAAATGGCACTGTCCTAAGCTGTGCGGTGACTTCAGCATTTACAGCACAGCACAAGGAAGCTCCAGAAAACAGCAGGAAAAAAGCCAACAACAGCAAAACCACATCCGTCACTTTCCCCTCCTCTTCAAGTACTTCATTCTTTTCTCAGTTTACGTCTGAATATGCAAAGCTCTACAGAAAGCTGTGGTTTCTCAGCAGGCCCTGCTTTCACAGTCTGTGCTTCTAAGAACTCTGAGGCAGGAAAAACACCTTCCAAAGACTGAATCAGGATGCTGCAGGGCCTTCAAGAATTATTAGGAATGGTGCTGGGGGCATTTATATCTCAGACAACTAAGGAAGAGGGAATGGCACGATGAGCTATAGGACTGAATGTATAAGACCGTGATAAATCAGTATAAAGCAGATTGTACACGTGTTGTGAAATAGGATGAGAGGGAGAATAAGGCTGTTGTGTATCACAGGTGGAGAAAGCAGGATGTCAGACCAGGAATTGTAATTTCTGGTCTAATTGCCCACAGAAAACGGGGAGTTTGCTGCTCCGACCAGCGTTAACTGTGGGTTGAAGCTGCCAGTCCTGCCTCTGCGGGGAGTGTGCAGGTATCTCTCGATGCAGCACTGTGCCAAGAAAAAAGCAGGTTTGTTGCTCCCCAGCAAGGGCAAGAAAACATAGACAAACATAAATGCCTAAATTTCCACATTAGTCTCTCTCAAAGGGAAGTTCCAGGTTCCAACTGACTCTGTCACCACCAAGTGTCCAGAAATCCTCATCATTCATATAAATAATACCTGTCAAGAAAGAGATTTTGTTTATCTCTCCATATGTAAAATACATGGGGACGTAATGGTCTTTAAATGCTGAAGTTTTTAACTAGCCAAGTAGGAATTGCCACAATAGAGTGATACTGGATCTTCTATTCTACTTAAAGTTTACACAGCCAGGGCTTTGCATGCCGACATTGCAAAAGACAATTCCCACTGAAATCCGAGAAGCCCCAGTTTCTGTGTCTTTGCCATTTACTCTCCCTTGCCATTGACTTCCTGTACAAAGGAGCCTATTGTCCGGGTGCCTTGCCCACTGCTGCATACATTAATTCCATTCTTTCATAGGGTTTGCTGTTCCCACTCTGCCCTTGGCTGGAATATGTTTGAGTTCCTTTCTGCTTTAGCAACAGCAGAATCTGCCAGATGGCTTTCTGTTATGTTCAGGCCAGGTGGTTTTGAAGGACTGTGCTGCATTGAAACCACCTCAATCGCTGTGTTTAACATTTCCCTTTCCCTTTCTTCTGGCTTTTCTTGCCTGTGTTTCATTCACTCCTTACAAGTTTGAGTTGTAATTCTAGCAGATTTTATAGACTCAATGGGCTGACCTATTGCTAAATGGTGAACCCGCAGCGAACGCGGAGATGCTGATGCTGACGCCTGAATCGATAACGACTGATCTTCAGCATGGTGAGGGCAGGTCCTTCATTGCCTTTGATGGCTGCTCAGCCAGCGTATATCAGTATATTTCATGTGATGTTGAAGGCATTGCACACTGATTTATGCTGGCTGATCATCTGGCATGTTTGTGGAGAAAGCAAAAACTGTGTGGGCGTAAAAATTCCCATACTTTTTTGTCTACGAACTCCACTGCCCTGTGAAAATTCTGCCCAGAACAGTTTCAGCTGCAGTAAATACTTTTCTTCCCATCCTGAGCTGTTAATGCCAGGGTTTCTCTGTGCAGTAAATGCTCAGGCAGTGCAGGTGCCATGTCTTGATGCTGGAATATGGAACTGGAGAAAAACAGTGAATCCTGCACTTCACACCTGAGTGACTGAGTACTCTACTTAATTCCTAGCACCAGAGCCTGTGACAACCATGCTATACTGCTGGCGTCAAGACATCTGGCCAGTATCACACTTAGTATTTGACGATATGGCATACGTACCTTGAAGTTTTCATCAATTAAAAAGTCACAGCCGATGAGATCAAAGTAGCCCAGTTTGCGGTCCAGTTTGTGCTTGGCTGCCAGGAAGCACTGCAACATGATCTGCTGCATCCTTTTCTGAAAGGGAAGGCAGGGAACGGTGGTAGCTGGTCGTTGTGAATGCCAAAGGCATGGGAGTGACTGTAAGTCATAGGTGTCCTCTTGGTTTAGGGATGCTTTTTTTCTTCCCCTGCCTCCATCAGAGCTCCTCTCTAGACTTGGGAGGATGTTGTGTTTTGCAGACAGTATATCTGTCCGCTTTGAGTTGATTGAAACCCCCTCTTGAACTCGGCATGGTGTTGTGTGAAGAAATCTCGGCCCTTGTCCCTTACTCAGAACGAGCTGTCTAAAGAATTTTTAGTGGTGTTCTTTCATGTACTCCTATGGGGGTACCTAGATGTGAGCTGAACACAGCCGCTGCTGACAGTGATGACTTACAACGCCCTCACAGCTCTGCTGGCCATAGTGTTTTAAAGAAGGCTGTGCTGGCCATAGTGTTTTAAAGAGCTACAGCAACTTGCAGTAGGTGATGCTACGTTTCCTTCAATTTGGAGTTGAAATGCCCAGTGGGGAATTTCTGCATGAAGAGTGATACCATGAAGCTGTCCGAAAAGTTTCTGATCACCTGAGAAGCTTGGCAAACCCAACTAGATTTGCTTCTGAGCTGTTTTTCTAAACAAAAATGTATTTTAACAAAGTTTTTAGCTTTTTATTTTTCTTTGTATTTGACTTTAAACTACAGCATTTCCAAAATTAACCTGAGAAAGCTGTGTCCTCTCCCCTTTTCATTTTCATGCCAGCAAGTCATGTAGAGAGCTGATGCATTTTAAGACTCAGGCTGATGAAATGAAGTCTCAGGGACTCGGGTAATTTCTTCTCTGTTTCTTCAGTGAGACAGGAAGATGGTAAGAAGTCAGGCCAGTTGAGTCTTCTTATCTCTCCTCCATGATAAGAGAAGATCTAGGGCCCTGACATGGTTTTCATGTGGCAAAATCAGATGGAAAGTGAAGGGTAAGACCAAGTGAGACATGAATGAGACCACTGAAAGTGTAGTCCCTTTTCAGACTAAGACTGTCAGGCTGGAGAGCTCTCTAACGTCTACTTTATTTTTTAATGCAGGATCACAGCGTTAGGCAAGGAACGTGAAGACCATAATTGCATTTTTGTAGCTAGCGTTTACATTCACACTCTCTTTGTCCGCAGTTTACCCATTTTATTAAAGTTAATCTCTTTGTGTCTTCACTTCTGTGTTTAGCATCTGCAGAGAAATGGTTAACATGGGACCATCAAGACTTTCTCACTCAGTGTATGTGTTTCCTTAGGGGCTCCGGTGACCTGACGGGGTTTCTCCCTATTTCTGTCACCCTAATTAGGCAGAGTAGCACACCATGCACTTACGGTAAACACAGTGAAAACCCAGTCTTTGGGGAGGCCATTGGTTTTTCTGAACTTCTCATTAACGTAGCTGTTGAAGTGCTCCATCCGCCAAACTGTCTCGTCTTTCAGCTGGCTGTACAGGGAGTTCTTCTTCTGCATGTGCTGAGAGGTGGGGAACAGAGCAAAGGGAGCGTTAGATTTCTGGCAGTGAAGGGCAACTGGGAACCAGCTTGCATGGCAGACATCCAACCACCCTCAGTTGTTCCAGGCATCTGGAGCTGCGAAGAACCCCAGGATCAAGTTATAGAGGGGGAGGGAATAGAGCCCCTCACTAGCAGAGCTAAACCCGAGGAAATGTGCCGACTCCATCGTACAAGAGTGCCATAGGCAGAAGTGTGCCTGACCCACGTGGCCCTTGGAGAGACAATTTGCCAAGGTCACCGTCAAAGCGGTGTTTTCTCTGTGTGTGTGTGACACACCTGGACCAGTGGCTGGCAGACAGGGAAAGGTGCTTTCAAGTCATAGTCATGATATTTGAACTAAATATCCAGTGCCTGGTCCTCTCCTAGAGGAGACCACGTCTGGGAGAGGTGTATGGATGGATCCCCAGAGGAAACCAAGGTGAGGGCTTCTCTCTTCCACCGTCTCATTAATCCCTATGTCAGCTGGAGTTTATCAATAATGGGGTATTTATATTGGTCAGTCATAGGCAAGTCCCCTTTCCCTGCGAAACAGCTGGGCTGGGCTGCACGTCCATCTTTGGGTTGGTCACTGCAAGGTTTGTGATGCTGCCTCTGCTGCCTCTTGTCTTTTGGAAATACAGTAGGAGAGTGGCTGATTCCAGGTGGGATGAAAGGGTAGGAAGGGAACGAGAGCAGAATCAACTGTAATTTGAAGGAGTCTGGTAATAACCAGCCACTCCTGTAAATTTTGTTTCCCTCCTCCCAGCAGGAACCCACATAATTTGTGTTCTGCTAATAAACACCTGTCCTTTGTTTAATATCACTTGTGCCATGGGATCCTGCCCGAGCACCTGAATTCCTGTGTGGCTAGCTCTCTAGCTGAGCAAACAAACTATTCCAGGAAAACAAGTGGCAGAGTGATAATAGCATATATTGTGATAATAGCATATATTGCAGGAAGCAGCCGTAATCTGCCGTCCTGAACTGCACTTCCAGAGGAACCGTAAAACTCCAACTGAAGTGGGCTTGTCTGATACCTCTCGAATGTGTATTTTGCTCATTCTCAGAGCACAGCATGACACTGGGAGGAGAGAAGGGCATTAAAAGCAAACTGCTTTATTCCTTCTGATTCTTTTAATTCTCTTTCATCAGGGCCAGTTCTAACTACAGAAGGGCCCCATTTGAAGCAAAACCGCAGGGAGATCTGAGCAAGGCGGGCTTCTATTTTGTGTGATAAAAGATGTACGGGGGTGCAAGCCTGAGCAGTCTTGTTCTGTTATAGCTCTCATTTGAGAAGCAAGAGAATCAAAGATGGAGATTTAGGAATGATGGCTCTTGCAGAACACATCTGCATCTTACATCGTTATGATTATTGTGTTTAAGTGCAAAATCCTTCGCCAAGATTAAGGCTCCTTTGTGCTAGGTAGCTGCAATCAAAGGCTTCTTCCCCTAAGAAGCTTATGGTCTGCAGATACATGAGAGAATAACGGCAGGAAAAAGAGATCCAGGGAAAAAAATTGTCAGGTTAAGCAGAGAACTGGTCCGTGGCAGAGAATGGAACCCGATCCGGTACTGCTTCTGTTCACTCCTGTTGCCATGCCTGACCATGAGCCCCATGCCCTTTACTGGGGGCATGGATTTTGCTTACACGAGAGGCATTTATTTTTAGCCTTTCTAAAGTCTTTTTTGCTTCCCACCTCTGTTAACCACAGCCTCCCTTTCTTCTGAACGAAGTGCGCTTCATTTACCTGATTGGTCAGATGGACAGTCAGATCATCAGAAGCGGCATCATAATTGACACAGGTCAGCCGGACATAACCCTGGGCAAAAAATAACACGTAGGGCACTGTGCAGGCAACGAGGAGGTAAGACCGGACATCAAACTTCTTCCCTTCCAGGAGCAGAGGCTGCTGAATATACCTGTCAGAGCAGTATTTCAACACGCGTCACCAAGAAGTAGCCATAAGACGTGGCAATTCCAAGCTCACACAAAAGCCAGTTCATTTCTCACCACAGAACTCATCTGTTTGTCCCATTCTCAGCACTGGTTTTAAGGTGAATGGCAGCAGAGGGCGCTCGTAGGAGAGGTTAGAAATGACAAGAATAGCTCCTTTCAAGAGGAAGAGAAGCTATGGGTCTTGGGAGCGGGAGGTAATTAAAGATTTACTAATATTTACTGGAGAATATACAAAGTTTATGTCTGAACACAAAGAGCCCTTCATACAGCACCATTGCTTTTATTGCCAGAGTGATGTCATCTGGGAACTGTTTCCCTTTATCATCAAAGGTTGCTGGATGTCTACATAAATAACGAGGATATGCTGTTAAAACAATCAACGCTAACAACGGTTTTCAAAGGAATATGGAGCCTCGTTCTGCAGAGCATAAGCCATTCTACTAGAAATCAAGGTGAGATCTAAGATAGGGTCCAGCCACTTCTTCCCCTGGCACTGCTGCTTGTCCATGTCAAAGAATTGGTCTAACGAAGGCTCTTGGTCTAATTTTGTCAGGCAGTTGTTTTGCTCCATATACTGGCTGCTGCATAAACACAGTCCAGCCTATTCCTGAAAGCTTTTAAGGTCATCATTCGAGTTTACCATTTTACAAATCTCTCTTACCCTTCTCAATGAGGCCCACCATGCTGTTGTGATGAAAAGAAATGTTTGGATGAATGTAAGCAGGGAATATTGTTTGTTTTGGCTAGGGCAGCTCTTGGGAAGGCCGCTGTGTTCTCTTGCAAAGCAAAGGCACCAAATGACAGCAGAGTGTCAGGGAAGTGGCACCGGCTCAGCGCGAGGCATTGGTATCACCACTTTGCCAGGACACAGAATGATAGAATTACAGAATGGTTTGGGCTGGAAGGGACCTTAAAGATCATCTAGTTCCAACCCCCTGCCCTGGGCAGGGACACCTCCCACCAGCCCAGGTCGCTCCAAGCCCCGTCCAACCTGGCCTTGAACCCCTCCAGGGATGGGGCAGCCACAGCTTCTCTGGGCAACCTGGGCCAGGGGCTCACCACCCTCACAGCAAAGAATTTCATCTTGATATCTCATCTAAATCTCCCCTCCTTCAGTTTGAAACCATTACCCCTCGTCCTATCATTACAGTCTGTGATTAAGAGTCACCCTCCCCTTTCTGTAGGCCCCCTTTAGGGACTGGAAGGGGCTGGAAGGTCTCCCCGGAGCCTTCTCCAGGCTGAACCCCCCCAGCTCTCTCAGCCTGTCCTCACAGCAGAGGGGCTCCAGCCCTCCCAGCATCCTCGTGGCCTCCTCTGGACCTGCTCCAACAGGTCCACGCAGTGATCACACTACATGGCGAAATGTGCTTTTGCTATGCCAATACTACAGTGTTGTCACGAGCGTATGGCATTGTCATTGCTGGCATGTCGTGACAATGCCAGGCAGTGCCATGCATGTACAGGCACCTCAGAGTGCCCCGTGTGCCTGGCTGTGCACACCAAAGGCAGCATCAAAGGCATCAGGGAGCTGCAGCTCCTAGGATAAATAACGAAGCCATCTGTTTTGCATGTCTCTCTTTTTATTCACTCATCTCAAAGCACTGAAGTGATTTAATTGTAATCCATTCCTCAACTGAGGGAGGGCCACTGGGGCGAAGGGAAGTCAAGTGAGTTTGTGTAAGAGTATGCAAGTAACGTCCAGTGGCTGAAAGCATTCTCATGGCTTTTACTGCCTTATTTTTCCCTTCCTCATTCTGCTACTCTACAAAAAGTTCTAGCAGTGGCTGAGAGGGTATGTATTCTACAAAGAACCTTCATGGTTCTTTTATTCATGAAAGGAATAACAAACTAAAACAACCCTAACCCAAAATTTTAAGGATTTTTAGCCATCGCCTGTTGACTGAGGTATAGCCTTTTGCAGCACTGAGGCAGAGTTAAGAAGATATTTGGGAGGCTTTACTAGATTGCATGAAACAGATACTGTAGCTGTACAATTTGTAAAATGCCGGCTTTGTCTAAGAAGCTGGGATAATATCTAATCAAATTGCTTTGCACAAGGCTTTTTGTCTAGCGTTCGTGTACAGAACTGCAGCATCTGGCCTTTTGAAGTCGTTCTTAAATTTCCAGACAAAGGGAAACGCAAATCTTTCTGATGACAAAGATCTACTTTGAAAGGACCGAAGTGTGGATGCAAGACAGACTAACCAGAGAAATAGCCTCCCTCCCCCAAAATGAAATCTCATAGGTTGATGAGATGTGGGTGCAACCACATTAAATACCTATGGGAACAATTCGGCTCGCTGAGGCCAGTGTTCTTCATCAAGCACATTACTCACACGTGAGTTCCCAGGCTTCAGTCTCTACCTTTGCACTATCCTTGCCTTGGGAGCCTTGCGTGGTACCCTCTTATGGAGGAGGTGATCTTCAGCGCCGTGGAGCTTGGCTTGAAGGGTGTTGACGGAAGCTGGATTTTTAAGCAGGAAAATTCCTCGCCCTTGGTTAGAGCAACTCGGTTTGCAGATCCAAATCTGTTCTTCTGCAGAGAGAATGAGTCCATTACAGTAATTTGTGTGCTATGAAATGCTGATGCGCCCGTTAGTGGGCTCTGAAAACTGCTCATTTGAACAACTGTCTATGTATATAAATACACATGCATATAGATATGAATTATTTTTACTACTTCTATGAACGTTTTAGAGGATCATTTAGCTATTTAAATTGGTTGCCACCACGATTAAGACAATCTACCTTTGCAAAGCTCAAAAAAGGCATTTCTCTCATCTTCTAAGTCCAGGCGAAAAGATTCTGGGAAGAATTCTTCCATCTTCAGGAACCTATGGGAGAAACAAAAACAAGTTGAAAACTCCATCTAACACATTCATTCCTCTGTTACTTTCAGAAAGGATGGGTGCACGTAGAAACTTAAGGAATGCCTTTTTTTTTCCTGCTTGTAGACAGTTGTGTGTTTGTTGTATGTTTTTGCTGCGCTACCTCATTCCAGAAGCTTTCAAGAACATATGTTAGCCTTAAGACATTCTTCATATGCTCAATTTTTTGAAAACCAGTTGAGATGGCTGCAGGTAACCACGGTACAGGATTGCCATTTGGTTTTTTGGGTGGTTAAAAATATAGGAACAGAAATGGCAATAAACTTCTCTTATATTTACAGTGTCTGTGGCACAAGAAATTGTGGCCTTTCCAGTAGGTCGATGTACCCAAAATAGGGGAATTACTGTGACTATGGTCTTCGGGGGACCTGGCACTCCTGCGACTCCAGACACAGAAAAGGAAGAAATTCTGTCTTTGATGTATGTACTTCTGGAAAAAAAGTGATTTTTCTAGAAGATAAGAAAGAAATAAACCCCCAATACTTTGTGTTCTGTACTGTTACGCGTCCAGAAGAAACTGGTCCTTTGTTTATGTGCTCTCACTTTTTGTTGGCACGTTTCTGGTCAAGGCTCAAAGGTGAGAGTTCTTACTTGGAATTAGAGCTCCTACGGATCTTTTTCATCACTCGCTCTTGCTCTCTCAGGCAGCATAAAAGCCCTATCTTACTGGTCAGCACTCCATTGTTGGGAATCTGATAGAGAAGCTGTTCACCTGCATGAGAAAGAAAAAAAAACCAGCAGCTTGCCCTCGTTGTCCCATGCAGCAGAATCTGCAGGACGAAGCTGACTTTGTCACTGCTGACTGTCACCGATTTGCTTTAAGGCTGTAGTGACAACTCACAGAGCGGTGAAATCACGTGTTGTAAATGTATTTCTGTCTGACCTTGTAGCGGAACAGACCGACCTGATGGGGCTTCATAAATTAGCACGTCCCTTGCCTGCTCCAAAGGTGCCGCTGCCCTCACACCATTCCAGGATCGCATTGAAACATGTCTGCACAGCTGTAAATGGTGCAGCCTGGCAGAAACAGCCACCGCTTTGCCGTCAGAGCTGGCAAGAGGGGAAAGGGGGCTGGTAGGGAAGAGATAACACATTCCTCTGCCACAGGAAAGCCAGCGGGTCTGTGCCCTGAAGCTCAGGCTTGTCACGGCACAGGTTTTGACCACCTCCCAGAAGTAAAAGAATGGCCCCAAGGGCTGTGCTTTGGGAGTTGTACCGCTCCAAGGGCGCCAGCCAGAGGTATTGCTCTGGGAGTCCTTGATTTTATGCTTTTCTGGTAGGAAAGCTGAAGTCAGGATGTACTGATGAGATGAAGGGTAGAGCACAATTCCAAAAGTTGCTGGCTAATACAGTGGAGTAGTTTGGCTTTTTAGTGACTCTGTTCTCCCTAGATGGAGATAGCTGGGCCTGGGATGTGTGGGGTGACCCATCTTGAGCTTACTTGACTTTTGTCTCCAGGTGCACCCTTCCTTCCCTTTCTCCTCTCCCCACCTCCACTGTGGGAGCATCTCTAACTGCAGGGCACCCTCCGTAGTGCTTGAGAGATGCCAGAGCAGGCTGGGTGCTGGTCCTGTGCTACAGCCCTGTGTCCGTCCTACTGCAGCCTCTGCTCAAAGAGGGAGGAGGACGGCCTTTCAAAAGTGATTGTGATGGTTTGTGTTTAAATCTCCACGCTGCTCATTTTACTATACGTAGTTTGTTTCGATGGTATCTTTTCTCCCAAAGCTGTTTTCTGGTCTAAACCCCTTTCTTTAATCACCACGGCAATCCAACTCTGATATCCCTCCCCTCTGAGGTCTCCCAAGGAGTTGAGGTTACCTGTTCCTCCTACCCCCAGGCGACCTCCTCAGCCCCGGGAGTTAAAAGTCCAGCATTCTCAAGTTTTTCCCACTCCCCTCTCCCACCCAAGGCCCACAGGCACCTCTACCTTCTTTGAAATGGTAATACGTCTCTCGGCACTTGATTTCACACCATTTGAGTGCATAATCCTCTCTTCTGTTGTCATAGATACGCTGCCAGCCTCTGCTCTGGCAATAGATGCTCACACTGCACATGGAAAACAAAATAGCAAAGTAGCCTCCCTTCTATTAATAAATACTTAGCGCATATCCCTTGAACTCCTAATAATTTTCTCTGGGAGCCTGACCTAACATGCCCAGAAGCCCCTGGGTAGGGGATAAAGTGGGAAGCACTAATTAGGATGCCTGCTGGTGGACCTGCTGGTCTGAACTCAAGAAGGCGGCTGGGGAGTAACTGAGGATGGGAAGAACACTGTGATTCAGCAGCTCTGCTGAGAACTTGTACCGATTCAGCAGGGTTTGTCCAATTAGGATGCAACGGGTACCCATGGAATAGAAATGTACAGGGTCTAGTCTTAATAAGGAGCCTCTCCGTGGAGGAGTTTAGGGAGAGATGACAAGTAGCGAGAGGAAAAGCTGTTTGTAGACAAAACCATGGAAACATAGCAAAGAAAGTGCTGTTTGCAGCAGAGATTCTGGTGACAACACCTAGAGAAGAATGCCGATATGCTGGAAAGAACCCAGAAAGGAACGAATGGAACTTCTGATCTGACAGTTTTTCCTGGGCAGAAATCTCTTCTTATTTTTCGCTTGTTTTACATTTAGCATAACAGAATGTTATGTTCAACAACAGTGGTGCCTAGCTCTAGGGATGGTGCTAGCAGATTTGCTATATGGTGTAGCTAAGTGATTCCTGAACAGCCCCGACAGAGAAACTTATAATAAACAAACAGAAGTATTTCATTCTTTGCAAAGACAGAGTAGTTAGCTGCTTTACCGCGGGTGGCCTTCCAGTCAATGCTTTCTATTTGAATTGTCTTTAAATGGTTCCCCGGGTGTACCCCTCCAAAAAGACAGCAAATCAAAGGAAAATTATTTAAGGCCAATGGATAACATTGCATGACTTCGTATACGGTCACACTGCTGTACATACGAGTCCGGTAAAAGGACCTACTTACAGCCCCGCTCCATTAGATCCACTGATATAAAAATATGGTCCTGGTCCCATTGGTACTTTTCGTATCTCTTCTTCTGGCTGTTTTTCTTGAGAGCATGCCTGCGTTCTCTTCTCATTAGCCTGGGCTTTGTCAAGCTCCACTTCAGAGTTGGGAGAAGTGCCTGCACAATTGGAAATTGAGAAACTTCAGATGATCCAGGAACTTCTTCATAAAATCCACATCTAGAAGGACAGCTGTTACAGAAGAAAATACTGTAAGGTAAGGGACCGCTTCAGTTGGTTTCATAGCCATCACTAGGGGCATTGTCTTTAAACAGTTCAGAAATTATTGCTAATGATGTAACCTGGTAGCAGGTATTAAGCGCTTACGACTACTTATTTAACTAACATTTGGGATATTGATACCCAAATCACTGTCTCCAAACCTATGGAAGACCTTAATATTACCAGGGGCTGAGAAGCTGTGCCTCTGGTTTCTCTTCAACTTGGTTATGCACAGAACTTTTGGGAACAGTAAAGCGCCTGTGAATAGAAGAAAAAGTCCACTCTGTCCTGGTTCTGTTCCCGCTGGGAACAAGGAAGGAGGGAGCAGGAAGCAAGGAGATGACAAGACTCTACTCTTTGGACTGTTCTTTTATTTGTTATAGTGATCACATGAGTAAAACCTTCCATCTCAATGAGAAAACTCTTTTGACTGAAGTGGAGCAAAGGTATTGGACGTTGTTATCTCTCATTTTACAAGCCCTTGTTTTATGTCTTCGCTGCGCTCCACCTATGAACACGGGTGCAGCCCACAGGGAACTGTGTGCCCATGGTTATTGGATTTCCCAGTAGGCTCCCACACCTGGGTCCGTTTGCTTTGCAATAAAGCTAACACATTGCAAACGCTTTGAGGCGGGACTTGCTTTAAATTTCTGCTTTGGGTAGTACTTGGCACCAAAGGGTTCTGGCAGCAAAAGCCTCAGCGTTGTTACAAACTGCAGCATTATCAGTGCTAACCCCTGGACTCCTGCCTTGAATTTCCTCCTTAAATTAAAACCAAAACAAACCAAAAAAACCCCACCATACTAAACAACCAGTTTGAACCAGCCAGGGCACGATGTCCATGGTGGAGAACGCTGCCTCGGCGGTGTCGCATAACCCACTGAAATGAGCTTTTTCCACCGTGAATTTCAAGCTGCCCGTTACTGGTTGTGCGGAGCCGAGACCGCGCTCGCTCCTTGCGGGACGGTGGGAGGGCTGCAATGGGGAGGAGACTCCGGCAGAGCGCGGTGCCTGGCGCCTTGGCCACCTTCTCATTTTGCCACCACAGCACCAAAACCGGGCGAAAACATCACATAATTCGGTTCTTCCTGCAGTAGAGACTGTCGTTTGCCACTCAGTGTGACAGAACAAAAGTAGCTCGAAGACAGGGTTAATGCACTATGCGTAAGCGTGAGGCAAACTGAAAGACGCGCAGAAAAGCGCGACACAGCTCAACTCTTTCCTAGAGCCGCTGTGTTTTCTGGAAAGGTTGTGCCGCAAAGCGGTGCCACCCTCCGGCTACTGGTATCTCCCACGAGGGAGGCCGATCCCTCTCCTCTGCCTTAGGACAGGGTGCTCTACTGCTGCTCTTGTTACTCTTTGATATGGCAATGTAAATATTTATTTATCTATTTTTAACCTTTAATTGCTCATTCATACCTCCTGCCAGAGCTTTTGCCTCTTTTATCACCTCCCTCCGTGCCTGGATTGCTAAGAAATTAACTCATTTTAAACAGTCCCATTTATCCCGAGACATGGACACATGAAATATCCTGCGATGATTGAAGTGCTGGTAAGATATTCTTCCATTAGTCTGAAGACATACTTGTCTCTCCCTCTCTAATCTTTATAGAGAGACTGAGGGGGTGGGAGCCTTTTATCTTCTTTTCTGTCTAATTATGGAATCTCCCAGTATTAAAGACGAACCTGCATTTCATTGCATCTTTCGACATGTATTATTGAAGCGTGAGTCCCCTCAGCCTTCATTTGTTTGCGTGGTTTGCATCCTTACATGGCTAATTATTAAAGAGGCGAGGAGAAAAAGG
>VXBH01001372.1:255151-268966 GCA_013400035.1 Rynchops niger | reverse complement strand
GTATTCCCGTTGCCTGATTGCATAAATTTCAGGCCTTTTCACTTGTTTATCATCAGAGGTGGGATTAGCCGCTTGTTGGGCCTTGAGCTCTTGGGAAAGAACAGGCAGGGTGGCTTGGCTCGCAGAGCCGATCAGCAGCCAGGGAGGGATATTTCAGAGGCTGAGTTTGTGCATCTAAACTCAGTTCTACGTTGTCCTGTGAAAAACAAGCGCCCAAAAGTAATTTTGGGGAGGGGAGGTGGGGAGAGCCCTTGGGGAAGGGGGCTTCTAACTCCTCGCGTAAACTAGCAGCATGAAATTTAACAGTATGATTCCCTTCCAGAGAGCCCACACAGAGATCGTCTTCGCACCGGGAGCAGCCAGCAAATTGCATTGCTTGAGACAATTTTGAATTCGGCTCATTAATTTCTTTGGGACTGGTGTGTTGGCGGTGTCTGTGTGAGAAGCCCCTGTCTAATCTCAGCTCTGCATTCAGCCCACACGGGGATAAACACGCTGGCAGGGAGATGCAGCCTGCTTTGTGTCATTTCCTACCAAAAATAAAGAAAAAAACAACCAACAACAGAGTTTAGAGCACAGAACTTCTTTTTTTCCCTTTTCCACGTAAAGGAAGGTTTAACAGAACAGTCACTGACTGATTTCTCTAGAATCCAGAGTTTAAATCTTGCTGAAATTTTCACTTAAGGAAGCGAAATGATCTAATCATCTTTCTAAAGACAAGCGTCGCCCTAGAGGTTACCTCTGTATTAAAAAGGTTTTCATGTGAAACAAATGAATGTATTTTTTGCTGCCAGTACACAGAGCTGAGTTCAACAACAAATACATCAAAAAAATAATCCTGTCTGTTTTGTCATTGAGAGGTTTGTGGCATTTCAGCCAAATTCTCTCTTCCGTAAAAATGTAACGGTCTATCTGCAGAGAAACCGCTTGTATTTTTCTTCGTGTCTTCAACAAAACACTTCAATTGTTAGTGTAAAATGAATTAATTTCACTAGATATTTGTCAACCAATGTGGATCATTTCTGTCTTGAATTATTTTAGAAGCAAAGGGATGGGCTTGTATTTTCACAGGGTTGAAATGAAAATGGTGTAAATTATGTGCGTTGTGTCTGTAATTTTATGTAAGGGAGTGGCCGGCACTTTGGCAGGTATAAGAAGATACCAATCCCTTGATCCTGGCATCAGCTGAGAACCCGCTCATAGGACTTGGCACAATTAATAGCTGAAAAGCAAGGATACGAGATTCACCTCTGTCAGCTGATAAGGATCCAGCCCGTTGGTGGTTACTTCCTCGCATTGTGGATTTGATGTTCTTTTTCCTCCTGGTTGGCACAAAGGCCGTCCGCAGCCGAGCCTGCAAAGGGAGAGACCAGCATCAGCCACTTTGCCTGAGTCAGGAATGCTCTGGGACAGTCTGTAAGACGTATTTTTCTCTTTGTCATCATTTCCTCTGTTGATTGTAGGTGCCATTTTTCACCATTTTCTGCAGTTCTTTCATTTCTTCAGAATCTTTATTTTGACGTAGTTGTTTAGCTGGAAATACACAGGCTCTCCCTTCCCTCTATGGCTTCTTCTCAGTGGTCTCTTGTGATAAGCTCTTGGGGACTGTGCTGGGATCCGTGTGCTTTTGTATCTCACCTTTGTGCTCTTCCTGCTTCCTTCCCATCGATAGGGCTCAGTGTAGCTCTTGGGTTGCCTTGTAAGTAAATTTAGGTGCTTTTCCTAAGTCTGCTGCTCGTGGTGGCGCAGTGTCCAAGAGTTGTTCTCAGATACAGCTGGCATTCTTTGTCTATGGCATCTTCAGGCTCCAGTTGTTCAGTCTTGGGATAAAAGACAGGCTTTTTTTCAGGAAGCTGGGAAGCCGAGACTCATTTTTTTGTCTTTGCAATGGATATGAAAACAACAAATGAGATATTTTATCTGGAGACAAAAACCATAACGCCGGGCAGTTGTTGGACGTAGGCAGAATGGTTTTAGCAAGTTTCACGCTTGGAACAGTCAGTTGGGAAAAAAGGATTTGTTCTGAGTCAAGGCTGCAACAGTTTTGTAGGAAGTTTGTGCCCATTACTCTTGGTGCCCGGGGACAGGACAAGGGGTAACGGGCACAAACTTGACCATGGGAAGTTCAACCCAAACCTGAGGAGGAACTTCTTTGCTGTGAGGGTGGCAGAGCCCTGGCACAGGCTGCCCAGAGAGGTGGGGGAGTCTCCGTCTCTGGAGACATCCCAACCCTGCCTGGACGCGTTCCTGTGCCACCTGCTGTGGGTGACCCTGCTCTGGCAGGGGGTGGGACGGGGTGATCTCCAGAGGTCCCTTCCAACCCCCACCGTTCTGTGAGTCTCTGATTCTGTGAAGGATGCTTACCTTAGAAAGCACAGGGCAACTGCAACATCAGCTAGAATTAGAGAGGGAAATATGTATTTGGTGCTTTTATTTACAAGCAAAAGTAACAAATGGCCTACGAACACCACATAAATGGAGCACACATGCTGTGTAGTTCAAAGTCTGTAAGCAGGACAAATGCGAAAAGTGCTAGTTACTGTAATCATTCTTACGTAGGACGATGTAATGCAACAAGCTAAATTACAATATTGAGCTACTGACTCTACAGTTAGATATATTTAGAGGATATTTCCCCTTAAAGACTGTCCTCCCCAGGGGATTTGTTGGCGTGGGTCGGCAGGGAAGGCAGACACGCGTGTCAGTGTCACCGACTCACGGTGTCTGTGGCCGCGTCCCAGACATTACAGTGCCAGCTCCCCTGTCTGCGAGCCTGAGTGATAGCTGCGTAATTGCCCCTGGGTGGGGCTGGAATTCTCATTTTGTCACAGAATCAGAGGGTTGGAAGGGACCTCTGGAGATCATCTACTCCAACCCCCCCTGCCAGAGCAGGGTCACCTTGTCTCCAGTCAAAGCCTGGCTGTTCAACTCTGTCTGTTCACGTGGGGTTTTATTTTCAGCTGGAGGCCAAAGACCCCTGCAGTTGCCCATGACATGACATCTTATGACATCTTAAGCCATCTCAAAAACCCCCGAGGTTTAGAGAAGGGCAGGTGTTGTGGAACCTCAGGGCACCTGCCTTTCCCTAAACCTCAGTCTGGCAAAGCCGCGAGGGGAATTAGAGGGAAAAAAAAAGGTTCTTTGAGACTGCGGTGGGAGGTAAGGAGTGGGGGTTGGCAAAATGCGCAGCAGCTGCCACCCAGGAGAGTCTGGCAGAGGACTTCTGCCGGAGCGTAAGATGGAGGTGATCCCTGAAGAGTGACAGGGAATAAGAAGCTTTTCCTCTAACAGCACCCTCGCCCCCAGGCCAGGAGGCATCCTGAGAGGAAAAGAGCCGACGAGAGTTTTTAAAGTGGGGATTTGTTAATCGTAGGCTGGGGTCATGGCTCCAGCACAGCGCCCGGAGCGGAGGCGGCTCTGGGTGGAGGCAACGTGAGGATCGGGGACCAGGAATCCTCCGTGGCGGCTGATGTTCAGGTGGGTTTGCCTTTGCTACTCGGGCTGCAGGAAGGAATCTTGCGGTGCTTTCTCCTGCACTCAGAATGCGCCGCTCAGGAAAGGAGTGAAGCTCAAGCATGGAATTGAAAAACACATTGAAAAATCCTCATCGCACTGAGGAGATACTTAGGTTAATGTTCCTCTTCCAGTTGTCCCTGCCATGAACGTCAAAAGCAGAAATCTTCCTCTCGAGCAAAAGCAGCTCTTCCATTCTGCTGGCGTTCTACTGTTTGCTTGTTTCTTATCCCAGCCTCTTCCTGTAGCTTCAGTTTAGGATAAATGCTTCTCAGAGGTTTCTCTTCCCCTATTGCTGAGCACTTCCACGTCACTGTCCGTGAGGCTGAAGGACTCGAGCTGAGCCGGCAACTGCTTGTGAGGAATTAACGCACCCGGTGGCCTCGCAGCCTGTGTGTGCCTTTGCATCCCCATACCAAGTTGTGCGGAAGTTGTTTTACGCACTCTCCTGGCAAAGAGAAAGGATTTTAAAACAGCAGAAAGAGAAGTCTGCAGTAAGTGAAAAGCCTCCTCCTTAAGCCTGTCTGTTTAGTGATGTGTGTCTCTGTAACACCTTCTTACTAACAGGGACCAAGACGCTGATCGCTGGCAGTAATAATGACGGTGCTGCCGTATCCGGAATGTATGTAAAGCCTTTTATAGCAAAGAATAACATTTTAGGCATCATCTTGTTTGTCTGGAGAGGTAGTTGTTCTGCAACAACTCAACAAAACAGTGCAGTGTTTGTACCAAAGCGTATCTGATGGCAGCACGTTGCCCAGTTTTGGTGATGTGATGAGATCTCAGAGGATTTGCCAGGCCATGTTTGGGGAAAGGGCCTGCGATGTTCACTCCAAATATCATAATACAGATGCAAACAGCTGGTTAGCGTATAAATCGTGACTGCTGCCATTAGATGACACAAAATCACTTTAGCATTTTACTGAAAAAAATCACCCTGTACCGTATCTCCTTGGAGACGAGGGGCACTCTGTACAACCACAACTTGCCTTTTAGCCCCTTTTTCGGGGCCTAAAACCGTACCTTAAGCTAAAAAAAACGAAATGGAAATTCTAACCTTCGGTCGGCGGTTTTTTAAATACTTTGGCAGAGCTTTGACTGCTCCCTGCCCTGCCTGCGGTTCGGAGAACTTGCACTTGACTTCTAGTTGGGCCATAAACAGCTTCTAAAGAAAGCCGGCATCCCGCGATGGAGCAGGTTCCGCTCTGGGAGAGCACAGGCTGCCTTAGTGCGTCGGCTGAAGCACGGTGGATTCGCACCAGCAAGCGGAGGCTCAGAAACCCGGGCTCCCTCTGCTTTATAGATACCGAGATCGCGTTGTGTCCGTCCGGGAGGCTGGGAGAGGCTTCAGCGCTATAAACACGGGCTGATCCCCTGGCAACGGCTGCCTGGCTACTGTTGGTACTCACGCAAGGGCTTCTGGTGTGAAAAATGCGACGGGGTTTCCACAAACGTGTGTGCTTTCAGAAAAAGCCACCCAAGGGCAGCGTTAGAGGAGGGCTGCTGAGCAAAGCGGCCTGTGGGGATCCGAGCAGGACTGCATAACAGAGAAACGGGAAAACCAGTTCGGTTCTCCGGGCGCCTGCTGGCTGACACAGTTTTGCTCCCTCTCCTGTGGCTTTCCTCAAGTCTTCTCAAGGTCAGGCGTCACCTCTGCTGCAGACACCCTTCCCACTCGCTCCGAGGAGCAAACCACAGAGTCCGGTTTCATTCTCTCCAGGGCACAATCACCAATAGGCCAACAGGTTAAAGACATGAAAATACAGAGATTTTTTTTGTCTGTAATGTAGTTTTCCTTTCTGAGGCAGAGTCTGCATAGCTCGGTACTTTGTTGGGCTTGGTTAATGCTGAGTGCGGGAGCTGGCCCAGTGCAGGGTGCACTGGTAAATTTGCCAGATCAATCATAGCACCACAGAATGGTTTAGGTTTGAAGGGACATTAATGATCATCCAGTCCCACCTACCTCCCACTAGACCAGGCTGCTCAAAGCCCCATCCAACCTGGGGATGGGGCATCTATAATAAAACCGTGAAAACTGGTAACAGGGCAAAATTAGCATCCTAAATCCTCAGAAGTCCTTCTGTTTCTTTACTAAACAGGGGCAATTCCTTCTGCGGTGTTCTGAAGAGCAGCTCAGAGGCTGAAGCAGCTGCTGCAGCAGCCCTTGGGAGCCCACCAAAGCTGCTCCATGCCAAGGTGAGGTCTGCCCCACCAAATACATCTGTGCAACAGAAGCGGATCTGGAGAGAGAGGGAGGACACCTGTTCCATAATATGTGTGCTGTGGACACCGGATCTCCAGTGCCCCCCATTTCTGGTGGGACAGGGTGTGTGCCTTCCCTAGTTCAGCTCCGTCCCAGCAGAATCCAGTCTGTGAGCTCAGAGGGCACCCAAGAGCTGAGCCAGAGCACCCTGAGAAGCAATGATGGGGGTGTTTTTGTGTAAATTGCCCGCCAGATGTGAGCAAAAGCACACCTGCAAACTCACCTATAGCCATTGAAGAAGGCAGCGGTGACACTGTCAGCTCACACTGATACAAAATGACACTGATTTAGAGAAAAAGCATAAAGTCAAACATTTTTAAAAGGGGGAATAAAGTTATGATAGTGCAAGATAACTGCCAAATAACGGTGATTTTGCTTAGAAGACTGCCTATAACTGGTTATCGAATCCCTGGAATAGTTTTATTGTGTCACTAAGCTGCAGCTACTGGTGAGCTGAGCCTACAATAACCCAGGGGTTAATTGTGGGAAGGGAAGGGGAACTAGCTATAATAAAGGATTTTGACACTTGGGAAGCCCCAGTCAAAATCTAAAGATAGAAAGGCATATTTATGCAGACCTAAATTCCTCTCTGTATGTATTTTCTGTCCTTCAGATGCAGGAGCAAATGAATAAAGGTGGGGTTT
This sequence comes from Rynchops niger, assembly GCA_013400035.1. Taxonomy (NCBI): domain Eukaryota; kingdom Metazoa; phylum Chordata; class Aves; order Charadriiformes; family Laridae; genus Rynchops; species Rynchops niger. The sequence continues at coordinate 262,546 of VXBH01001372.1, read as the reverse complement.
TTTTGTGAGCTCAGCTGGATATGCACAGAGAGTAGGTTGTTTCCAGGGTTAACATCAGAAGATAAAGCTTGGAAAAGTCGGCATTTACTGCCAGGCTTTGACGCTTCCAGCTGCAGGCAAAACAGTTGAATTATTGGCCTACGCAGAAAACTTTGGCCACATCTGCCAGCAGCACCTGAGATGCTGAAATCTGCTCCCTGAGGCGAGGGATCCCCTCCCAGGGGCATCGCAATTAAAACTGCAAGGGTGGAAGAATGAAAACCCAGCAGCAAACCTGTGTTTTCTTGCGTGGTAGCTCCCCACCCCAACCAAAAGGCATGAGAAAAGTTGATGGAAGGCGGCATTTGGCTTCGCTTCAATCTCTCTCTGGGTTGGCCCTTGCGTCCTCCCAAGGTGGACGTGCCAAGGCCCTGTGAATACCCTGGCACTCCTCCCCGGCGGTCACGGCGACCTTCAGGAACATTCTCCATATTTTCCTGTCGGTGCACAATGGCTCTGATTAGCTCCAGTGCTCACGCAGCGCCGGTCGGGATCCTGTCCTTGCCTTACCTTCAACCTTCCTGGATTACCTCTCCCGGCCAACCCGCCCCACCTACTCTCTCTGGTCATACTGGGAACAGCCCGGAGTGGGAGGACACGGCGGCGTCGCAACCTACTGGCACTGCAAACACCTTCAGCAAACGTTACACCCTCTAGGAAATATTGCCTAACTGTTGGAGGAGGGGAGAGGCTGACAGTTGCAGAGCTAAAGGAGGCGTTTCATTCCCCGGAGACGACGAAATGTGCGGCTTTTCAGTTTTCCTCTGCATACAGGGAAATGAGACATTCCTCAGAGAATTCCCAGAGAAGACTGAACTATGTATGCGCCCTGTGTTTTGAGCTCTATTTTCTTTGGACACCTGTTTTCCTGACCTTTTCTAAGCGCGTTGGTCAAAGAGGATTCCCTTGGCGGGCAGGGGGGAAGGAGCGTTCGTCACCTCCCCATCGTCCACCCAGCCCCACGAAACCCACACCAATGCAGGAGGCCTCTAAAAACCAAGTGTTGTAGAACTTGACCAAAAGGTTTAAAAGTCCTTAGAGTAAGAAACGACAAAGACATTTGTGTGTAATCCTTATTCTCTTGGGAAACCAGGCTCAAAAAATAACATGCAATAGAAAAGACCGCGTATTGCCAACACAGGTACGGCTAGAGACGGCGCGTGTTTAATTCAAGGTAGTGCTGCCAAAGAGTTTCTGTGACTTAATTATCTCTACAAGCAACATTCGAGTCATCTGGTTTGGGAATCAGACAGCGCTGCGTTTGGTCTGTTGTTTAAGTCTACAAAGTCGGAATGGTTTGGTGTGAAAGGCCCATTTGCGTTCCCTATTTCTGAAAGTCTCATGGGATCCATGCACAATACGAGTCTAACACACTATAAAATATATCAGGATTTATATAAGGAATATATTTCCGCTATGGAAGATGCAATAATAAATTTACAATTCTTTTTTCAAGGTTCACAAGAAATCCAAGCTACAAAAGCAAGGAGCACTCTATGAAACAAAAACTAGTAAAAGCTCAAATGTTAATCCGCAGAAAATTCCTTTTTTAAATAAAATCAATGTTGTACATCGTTACTTATGCAGAACCTTGAAGCAAACAACTGAGCCTTGCTATTCCAGGAAAACAACGGAATCGAGCGCTCCTGTCACACAGCGACAGTGCTGCCGGTAGAAGAGACAGCAGGTCTCCGAGGGTCTGAATTTTTCTCGGGTTTTGTACCCACCCGATGGCTTGATGTCACAAAGCGTACTGTGGAAGGAAGCAAGCTACCTAAACACCTGCTAATATTTTCTTGCTGAAGAAAACAATCTTCGCTTTACTGCAGGTATATTATGCTTTTTGATGCTTCTCTCTATAAATAGATGCACTTTGAGGACAGAAAACACAGTTTCAGTGGCTCATGAGAGATGCCTTAGTGGGTCTTAGAATCATAGGCTCACAGAACGTGTTGGGTCGGAAGGGACCTCTAAAGGCCATCTAGTCCCACCCCCCTGCAGTCAGCAGGGACATCTTTAACTAGATCAGGTTGCTCAGAGCCTCATCCAGCCTGGCCTTGAATGTCTCCAGGGATGGGGCCTCCCCCACCTCTCTGGGCAACCTGGGCCAGTGTCTCACCACCCTCAGTGTAAAGAACTTCTTCCTAATGTCTAACCTAAACCTGCCCTGCTCTAGGTTAAACCATTGCCCCTCGTCCTGTCGCTCCATGCCCTTGCAAACAGCCCCTCCCCAGCTTTCCTGTAGCCCCCTTCAGGGACTGGAAGGGGCTCTGAGGTCTCCCCGGAGCCTTCTCTTCTCCAGGCTGAACCCCCCCAACTCTCTCAGCCTGTCCTCACAGCAGGGGGGCTCCAGCCCTTTGATCATCCTCATGGCCTCCTCCGGCCCCGCTCCAACAGGTCCATGTTCTTCTTGTGCTGAGGGCTCCAGAGCTGGACACAGTAAAGTCTGATGCTGCTCATGGCGGTGTTGGGGTGAGCGGTGCTATTCCAGCCAAAACCGGCGCTCGGGGCCGGGTACCAGCTGCAGCCATGAGGTTTCACCCCGTGCTGGTGGTGGGAGCGCGGCCCTGTCTACACAATCGCCTTCATTCAAGGATATTTTAGGGGTGACTCGTGCCGGTGGTGCGTGTGCTCCCAGCGCCCTTTTCCGTAGCGAACGGGAGGGTGAGCACAGCACGTCTTTCAGGGAACAACGCTTTAATCGCGTTTGGAGGCTGCTCCCCCCCTGCACACACAAACGGGGTCATCCCCAAACTGCCTCTGGAGCTGGGACGAGGTCAATTCCAATGTCTTTTCCAGGGTTTGCAATTCCAGGGTATTTTTCCTAGCTTGGCATTGGCATTTTCCACCAGTAGTAGTGTTTTTTACGGAGACTACTACAGGGAGGGAGGGAGAAACCGGCCGTGTGGAGGCAGATCGGAACGACCATGCGCCATCACGTACACGTGTGTTTTGCTGCTGTAGGGGCCAGGAAGCATCATCTCCCCTTGGCTCTGCAAGAGAGCCACAGAGAGAGACGGGGAGACTCACCTGTGCGGTGGGAACCCCCCCAACATTTACATGGTGTGGACTTTAACAATAATGGATAATTATAAAGTGCTTTGATAGGTGTATTAAACAATGTGTACTTGGGCTCCCCGGCAGCGAGTCGTGGTTCCCGCACAGAACAGGGGTGTGGGGGGGTTTTGTGTCAGTGTCAGAGGGAAAGCGACAGGAACACGGGGGCAGGCACCAGCTTTCCCAAGAGGTTTATCAGCCCAGCCCTGGCTCACTGCACAGCAGGCATGCGGGCCACAGACGCGTGGAAATTAATGATTAAGCCCCAAATTTGGAAGCAAAGCCGTTGGCGTTAGGAGAAGACAAGCCCAATGCGCACCTACAGCAGCAGGTGAATTCTCCGCGCGGTGATTTCATCAAGCCAATTTCTCCTAAAACAGGCCCATTTCTCGCTGTCGCTGAGCACCTACAGTCCTGCTTGAACTCAGCAGAAGGACGGGAGCACATCACTCCGTCAATCGTGGAAAAAGGAATTTGGCCTGAAGTCCCGTGAAGGCTGTGGAAAACTTCCGAGGGTTTCATCTGGCTTTGTGTCAGTATTTTGAGGGAACTGGGAGTGTTCCCTAGAAAATGCACTCCCTCTCTCTCCCATTTCACGTGGCTTTGGTGTCCTGCTTTGGTGCCCGAACCACGACGTTTGGGTTTGCTGCTTTGTTTTTGTACGGAACCCTTTCTGATGTTGCGTTCTTCTGCCTTGTTTGGATTTGGAGCTGCAGCTGAAGGAGCGGCGAGTCCCTGGAGTAACGTTACATCCCAGCTTAAGCGAAATCCAACCCACCGTCTGAGGCGTGGCGGGGGGAAAAAGAAAGGTGAGCAAGAAGTAAAGCAAACAGCCGTGGTACGTGGTCCTTCCCGCTGCTGGGGTTTCCCGCTGCCCAGTTCCAGAGCCAGTAGCCCTTTGTGCGGGAGGCAGCCGCCCTGCTGGAGGGTCTCCTGGTGGATCCACGGCTGCTCCTGTCGCCGTATGTCCTCCTGGCCCACCATCTTTAACATACAAAATAATATATATAAAATATACTATATGAACATATAAAAATATATATATTCAATATATTTAAAAAGCAGCAGTGTGGGGCACAAGGCCCAAGTTCTGATGTTACAGGAGAACCACTCGCATGTGGCTGCCTTGGCTCCCGTTTCACACCTGCAGAGCCGACTTCCAGAACTCGTAGGAAATTCGAGAGGGACGTGAACAGGAGCAGCAGTTGTGAGTGAAAAGCAGTTGTGTTTTGTTTCGTTTTTTTTTTTTAAAGATAAACTACTGCCAACTCCTTGCCCTGTTGCTGCAGCAAAGGGTGACCGTATTATTCGGAGTCCCCCCCACCCCATTTGCCTTTTCTTGCTCTGGTCACTCGATGTGTACGGTCAGACTCCAGGGGAAGGGTGAGGGTGGAATTCCATCTCATCGGGGCATGAAGCCATGGTACAATAGCCGCCCGGGCTGATTCACAAGCGGAGCGAGGCAGGTTCTCACATCATTTGTGGCATTTTCAAAGGTCGCGGGGCGCTGGGCACCCAAAGCCCATTGCATTCCAGTTTGATTTGGGCACTTCGCTGCCTTGGCTTTTTCAAAAACGGCAGCTGTAAATTCCCAGGGCTGTCTGCAGCCTCTGCATCCCCGTGGAGCTGGAATAACCGCAGTGACCTTCTTGACCTGCCCAAACACAGCCGCGCCGTCAGCAGCAGAGCCGGCCGAGAGCCGGGCTGTAGGGGATGAGGCTGCTACAGGCCCGAAGCCATCCCCGTCCATGCCGAGCTCTACCTTTGCCTCCCTAGATGGGGTTCAGTCTTCTTTTATTTAGCGTGGTAATTTCTTCAGGCGTTTTATTTCATATACAACTTTGGGAGAGTCTCAGAAGCTTTCTAAGTACAAACCATTGCTTGGCAGGACTTTTCCCGAGACTTAAACAAATTCCCCGTGGCCGTACCAGTCAGGCTAACTCGGCATGTGTGTCCTCTTTCAGAAATGCCTTTGGTTCATTTCAGAACCCACAGCCGCTCAAGCCTGGACCTGTCTCTCGGATGCCCGCGGGACTCTGAAGTGATGCCAGCGAACCGAGGAGTCGGGAGACACCACCCATGGCCCCGCGGTCTCCCTCCTTGGGAAGGTGAGAGGGATGCCCAGGTGCCCTCAGAAATGAATTTCTGATGAAATTCCAGTAGTCTAAGGGCAAACTGGGGCTGTCGTTTCCGTATTTTGGCAGTCAGGTTGCTATGGGATACGCGGCGCTCCAGTTATTTCTCTCCGTTCAAACCCTGACGGGGCCCCATCCGTTGCTACGAGTTTCTGGCCGAGTGCTGCCGTTCAAACACGCTGTTGCTTCACAGTATCGGATGGGGCCAAATTTTCATGTGTGTTGTCAGTCATGTTCTCCATAAACCACAAAGACCATCCCACGGAGCTGTGCTGCTGGCTATTTTTATTTTATCACTACAGAGAGCAACCCGGCAAACTTAACCATTTATTGGGCATGGCCAAGTGTTTACATTCCCCCTCTTACACCTTCAGATGAGGAAAGATTGCCTCGTAGCGCTCCAGAACTTGGCTTCTCAGCGGTGCCCAGGGACAGGACAAGAGGTAACGGGCACAAACTTGACCGTAGGAAGTTCCATCTCAACCTGGGGAGGAACTTCTTTGCTGTGAGGGTGGCAGAGCCCTGGCACAGGCTGCCCAGAGAGGTGGGGGAGTCTCCGTCTCTGGAGACATCCCAACCCCACCTGGACGCGTTCCTGTGCCCCCTGCTGTGGGTGACCCTGCTCTGGCAGGGGGTGGGACGGGGTGATCTCCAGAGGGCCCTTCCAAACCCTGTGATTCTGTGATTTTGAGACACTCGATTAGCATCTACCAGTTCCACTCCTTGTAGCAGAAATGGACACGGCAGACTGGAGAGACCCGCACTTCACCCCGGTCACTAAATGCCAATAAGAGGTCATTTTTGGCAGCATCAACCTGGAATAGAGGAGGACCGCTCGCTTAAGAAACGGCTGTACCTTTCTGAGCCACACGCAGATGCAGCCCGTAAATTCCATTTTTAAGAAGTATTCAGTATTCTGGTGGCTTTTTACAGCCGGTTCCATCAGCACCAAATACTTCCTCACTCGAACGGCACGGCCTGCTCCGGGTAAGCGCAGAGCTCGGTGACAGACGAGCTTGTCTTTGATTTATCAAGTTTGTGAAAAAGCCCTGAAGGGCTGGGTCGGTGTTACCGAGCGGCTGACGGTTACAGCTCTGGCCTTGAATGGCCTCACCGAGATCTTCCAGTACTGAAAGAATGATTAATTCGGCCTTTCGTCTCCCCAGCAAGAGGATCTCGCTGCCGCTTGCGCAGTGTTGCTGCAGGGTGTAGGATAGAGGAATGGGTAGAACTCAACACATACATGCCCGTAGAACCTCAGCTGACCGCTCAAGTTGAACCTAGAGCATTTATTGGCAAAAAAAAAAAAAAAGAAGTAATTTTTTCTGGGATCAGCAGTGGTTTGAGCATAGCGCCTGTGAGTAGATGTAGCTGAGTTTAGTAACAGGATATCAGGGAGAGGAACAGGAAAAAGATCGGGATATTCTCAGAAAACACAGGGACGTGGCAGGCTCAGACCCACATTTCTCTGAAACCCTTAAATATACCACGCGCGGTCTGTATGTGCCGAGCCTGTGCAGACGGGGAACTTTCATCCGGGATTTAATTCTGACTGAAACCATAAAAAGGTTCCAAAGTGTCCAAAAACCTGGTTGCTGGGATTTTGAGAGCTTGAGCGAAGCTGCTTTAATTTTTGTAACCGCGAGCGAATGCGAACCCTCTCCGTTATAGACACCACCGACATCTGGGACCAGTTCCAGGGCAGACACCATCGGGAGCGTTGGGAGTCGAGAGCACGGGGGGATTTGGAGACTGGGGAGGTGTGAGAGATTTATTGGCAAACTGGAGGCCAGTGGAGAGGGCTGTGAGGAGCCCCGGCTGCGGGCAGCAGGAGCCCTGTGGAGCGCAGCTGGAGGGACTTTGCTTTCCCAGTGATTGTTAGGGGGAGTCACCTGGCGCAGAACCTGAGCAGCGGCTGCTCCAGCACAGCGCTGAGGGGCTTCCCGGCAAGATACACGTCTGTCCTTAACCAGGTCTGTCAGTGGGTCAACGGAGATGCTGGGAGGGCTGGAGCCCCTCTGCTGGGAGGACAGGCTGAGAGAGCTGGGGGGGTTCAGCCTGGAGAAGAGAAGGCTCTGGGGAGACCTTCCAGCCCCTTCCAGGCCCTAAAGGGGCTCCAGGAAAGCTGGGGAGGGACTGTGGAGCAGGGAGGGGAGCCATGGGA
>VXBH01001372.1:242091-255053 GCA_013400035.1 Rynchops niger | reverse complement strand
ACCCCCACCGTTCTGTGACTCTGTGAGGGGACCCATAGGACAAGGGGGGATGGTTTTAAACTGAGAGAGGGGAGATTTAGATGAGATATCAGGAAGAAAAAGAGTTAAATGTAGGCTGTGTCTAATTCAGTTTGGTCACTGTACAGCCACAGTTAGCTCAGACTTTTCCCGGTCTTGCTGTTTTTTAAGGTATATTTATAGGCAGTTCCTTTGCTCTAAAATGGCCCTGATTTTGGGAGCCGTTCTGCGGGAGGTAAGGGCTGAAGCCGAGTGAGCGAGCCGAAAGAGCCGCACGTTATTAACTCCTCCCAGTTTTTCAGGTTATTCGTCGGTGCCCACGGCGTTTTCTCTCGCTTGGCCTCCGTTTGTCGACAGGGCAGGCTCAGAAACAGCCATCGAACAGCGGGTAGTGACTAACGAGTTAATGGGTTTGTTTAGTGTTTGCCATGCAGCTACCGTGAGCAGCCCAAGTGAGGTGGTGTCTCCTGGGTGTTTGCTGAGCCTCTCCCTGCCCGCGGCTCCCGCTTGGGGGAACCGTTTACTACAGTCTATTAAGCGCTCGGACACCAAAATTAAAGTGGAATCTTCATCAAATATCAGATCCACTTGGTTCTTCCAACACAAAACCACACACACACACACACACACACACCCTTTAGACCTGTGTTTATGAGTGTTTTAAAGTGCCGTGGGTCTCAGGAGGGGCCAGGGAAGGTGCACAAGATACTCCAACCTGACCGTGGTAGTTTGGATCCCGGGTACTTTTAAAGCAAATTCACACTATCCGGAAAAAAAAAAAAATAAAAAATAAATGCTGCTGTCTTGAAGAAGGTGCATAGTTTGATAGAACTGTGTATTACTCATTAAACAGCTTCTTTAATACTTAAATCCACGTATTATCAACTGATGTGTTCACAGTTCCCATAGTTTAAATGGCTTGAACTTTGTTCTTGAATGGGTTTGGGTTGTGCCAGGAGGTGCCTGTCAAAGCCCTGGGCGCTGCCCCCACCTTGCCTGGCCTGAACTGAACTGACAGAGGAATAGGAAACGAGCTTCTCCCAGGAGGTTTGTAAAGGGGGGAGATGTTACGTGTTTCTCCCCTACCATCTAAGTATCTAAATCGCCTTCCACACGACACCTGGGGCTGATGTTCTGCAGCTGTAAAGAACCCCGTTGAGACCTCTCCTTCCTATGGCTTGTGCCTCCCTCGTACGTACAGGTGATATGAAGTGGTTTTAACGCACTGGAGTTCATTGCTGCAGGATGACTAATGAAGTACTTAGAAGGGTGCAAGCCGGTTTTCCCCCTAAATCTTTTGATTTCTGCAAAATACTAGTCTTGTCTTTGTCTTTGCTCAGCTCCCTGTTTTATCCCTGGTTTTTCACTTGTTGTTAAAATTGGTAAATGTAGGAGAGGAGAGGAAGTGCTCACCTTTTCTTTTTTTTAAACCCATATATTGCCATGCCAGTGTGTTAAACGTTAATGTTAGTAAGTTAAAGACAAATAAGGCTGAATACTTGGGGTCTACAACAAAGTCTCTTGGTTATTTTCTTCTGCAGCTGCCCAGACCAGTAATTTTCTCTGCGTGTGCCTGAGTTTTCCCCATTTTAACCCGTGGGTGATACACAGCGATGCGACTGCAATGCCGACGGTGGGTGGGAAGTGCCGGGGAGGGGGGGAGCAGCGGACGCGGTGAGATGAGGCATCAACAGCCCGGTGGCATTGCTACGTAGCGTTCCGATAGCAAACAAAGCCAATTCTGAAACCCATCCTAGTAGGAAGCATCAATAATAATTTCGGAGTTGTGGGGGGGCAAGGAACCAGGAGATATTTGAGGGCCGTTTGGTAAAACGCCATCCCCGCTGATGCTGTGCTTGGACCGCTGCCTCGCGGTGTGGAACGTACTCGCGTATTTCACCTACTGGAATGTATCGCAGCAGAGTCCCCGGACCTTATTTGGTACGTCACAGCACGAGCTGTAGGCTGGGAAAAGGACATTTAACTCGTGCTCACCTTAGAATGTGGAAATAAGGGCTGCAGGGTTTCGGAGCAACACATAAGGCTGAAAAAATTTCACAACTGTAAAGCCACTATTTGTCACTGCTTTTACAAATTTTGAGTACCAAAGTCTGAGATTAATAAAAGGGAAGCAGACCAAAATGAAAGTTTGCCCAATTTTTTTTTTGCCCCCCCATAATAATTTGCTTACAAAGGTCTGTTAAAAAAAATAATAAAAGTAAAATTAAATGCTCTACTAGGTACTAAGACTGAAAGCAGGGATTAAGAAGCTGTGGCTGTACCCGGAAACCAGAGCCGGTATCGGCATGTGGAGTACCAGCTGCAGGTACTGCAAGCAGCTGGAAGGTTCCTGCTTGCCTTGCTCTTACGGTAAGTCCTCAATCAGCAACGCGAGCCGGAATTACACCGGGCAGCGATGAGTTGCTTCAGTTCTCCCCCGGCTGAGCCCGGGCCGTTCCGGTTGCGCTCCCTCTTCCTGCTCGCTGCTCCTCAGTTCGGAAAACCTGCCCGGAGCGTTCCCTGGTCGGTCAAAGGAAGGGAAATGCTGGTTTTGCTCAAATAGACGTTGCTTATTTCCTTGCTGCTGCTCTCCTTGGAGGGGGATGTGGTTTAGGATTTGTGAAGACGGAATCTGCCTTGCCACTGCCAGGATCATAAGAGGGTTTTCAAGTCAAAAGTCTCCTTGGCTTGTTCCAGACTACAGATCAGCCGGACAAGTAACATTAAATATATGTTGAGGAGTTACAAGGGAGTTTAATGCTTGTATTCTGTGAGAGACGCTAGCTCCTGGCTTGTTTAAGGACCATTTTTTCCAGATTAAGGGTTTTTTTTTTTTTTTTTGGTGGCAGCTTATTGAGAAATTCCTTCCCCACCCGCCCCACCTGATGGCAGGTCCTTCGCTTAGGAATCAAGGATATTCAATGTGAAAGACCATGAAATGTTACTGGGTTGGTTTCGGTCTCATGTGGCTGGGTAGAGGTTTATGAGCGGGGCAGGGACAAGGCGGTGTCCCATTGATGTCCCATTGATGTCCCATGCCCAGCCCCCCGCTCAGCCTCGCAGCGGTCCCGACCCCTCGCAGTAGTTGGTTGTAAATTGTGCCGGCCCAGCCCAGGCCGTGGGGGGCGACCGCGGGAGCAGCAGAGCTCCGGAGCGCCCCAGCACCGCGCCGTAGCCCTGCCCCATCCCACCCCACTGGGCAGGGAACGCGCCGGGGACTGGGCTCCGGCTGCGGGCAGGGAACGCTGCCCGAGCGTCGGGGGATGCTCGGTTTAAGCACTCAGAGATCCGTATTGCTTCAAAATAAATTCAACTCAGAGCTGGGCTGAGATTCAACGCTTTTATTAAATATAGGACTATTTTTTGTATTAGAATCCTAAAATGAATAACATGAGCTATAAGGCAGTGAAATAGCACATTAAATGGCGTGTGGGATATAAAAATGTATCTGTACAATAGCGGCTAGTGAAACTCTTCTTCCTGCTTCTGCAAAGAAAGCAATCTTTATGTATGTGCCTATCCACACACGTGGGTGCCAGTGATAAAGACAGCGTCAGCAGAATATTCGGCAGAATAATGACATCAAGCTCCTGGTGAGAGAGTGAGCTGTGAGCGACCGACCGCAGCACTAGGGACTAGAGTCACATCTTCATCTCTCTGCCTTCCCTGGGAACGCTTTGCGCGTACCTACCCTTTAAAATCGGTTGCAGCGGGCATCTCATGGAATTTGTTTTATTACCCATTTCCCCAAAAAACATTTTAGTAAAAGGCATGCAGTTCTTGGTTGCACTTCTTGTGAAGATAATTAATAAAGTGTTGCTGAAAGGTCAAATTTGTTTCATTTCTGGAAACACCTTAACTCCAAAAAACCCTCGAACGTCATCTTGAGCATCTCACGAAGACAGAAATAGAAACGGTGAAGGTTCCAGCAAGAGACTGTGGCTTCCGCGAAATCCAGAGGGTGAGCGTTGGACAAAGAGAGGCGTGTAGAGGAAAGGAAAACAAGGAACCCAACAGCTGAAGTTCAGGGGCAGCACAGGGAGAAGCGTAAAATGTAGTGGCCTAATATCTCGATGAGACACTGCACTATACCAAACCAAGTAGCGCCTTTCCGTAACTTTTCTATGGAAAGGACTCCCGTTTGTACCCTGCAAAGTGAGACTTGCCAGCATGAGTCATTTTAACCGGGACACAGATACCATCTTCGCCATCTGAGCAAGTTTTGGGCAAGGCGATTTCCTAACTGGGAAATGCCTGACACTTGGGCGAGACTGGATGTGGAGAACTCTGCCGTCTCCGTTCCCCTGCCCCGGGGCGCGGGGTGCTCAGCGGAGGTCGGGAACACGCGGTGTCACGCTGCTCCCTCTCACCGCCCTTACCGTGCACGGGGAGGGGGGGCTCTGTTAAACCCAGCAACTGGCCAAGGCTGGTGCTGCTCCCCCGTACGGTGAGGGCAAGGGCTGGCAGCCACGTGCGGGGAATCCGGGCACTTCCCAGGGAGGCCGCCTTCCTCCCGGTGTGCTTTGGCTAACCGCATCTCAAATAGAAGATTTTGCAAACCCTTCTTTTTATAAGGTGCCTTTACAAGTACTTGTCTGCCAGTGTGAAAATAAAGCAGACTTTATTCGGAGTTTCGATGCGGTAACAGGGCGCGCTGATCTGTGGCTGAATTTTGCTCGTTTAACACATAATTTCCAAGCAGAAGCAGCTACTTAAACTGAGGGCAACCTCGGGCGACTAAATGGCCCAAATTTACCCAGAGAAATTCTCTTCTTCTTAAACAACAGCAAAAAAGCCTCGGAGTTTTCTGTATTGAGTATAGGACTAACTCTGCGTGATGAAGTTTTAAAGATTTAGAAACTTTCAGCTTTCTATGCCACGGCGCTGGGCGTTTTCAGCCGTGCTTACTCCACAGACTTACTATCGTAGGGAGCAAGGAGGGCCTCTGCTTGGCCGATTTAATTTTATGACGTAATTCTCAAAGCTACTGGGTTGTTGTGTCTGCACCCATCAAACTGCAGGGAAGTCTGACGCTAGGTCCCAAAGTCACTGCCGTAGGAGCGAACGAGCGCAGGAGCCTCGTTTCTTATGGAAGCAAGTCCAGAAAACAGATCTTGACCTACCTACGCATTACGGACTCTTGACTTTTCTCATCTCTCTCTTTACGCTCCTGCAGGCATTACAGCGCCTGTTTGGGTGTTGACGAGGCACACAACCTCAGCGTAAGCTCGAGCGCCAGCGAGAAGGCGCCAGACACCAGACTCCATCGATTCTTCTGAAAAAGGCAAGCTTTTTTTCCTCCATATTTCTCTCAAGACGAAGAGGTTTGCCAATGCGATTGACGGCATTACCAGACAGTATTAGACAAAAATAGCTAGATCTAACTTTGCCTGGTAAGACAGCAATCGGCAGGCGCTCAGGCTAAAGGAAACCGCCAACATTAAAGGACTTTCTCCAGCTCCAGGACTAAAAAGATAGGGGAAGGCTGAGGGCCTCCCCCTCAGACAGAGCAATAACCGGTAAATATTTAACTTGGAGTACTTGCTGATTATGGGGCAGTACAATTCTGAAAACACAACTGTTTCCAGTTCACTGGTATGCGAGTTGAAAAACAAAAAAATAAATGGTGAAGAACTTACCAGCAGCTGTGTCCGCCGCGTCCCTCGCTGAGGAATGGCTCCCCGTGGCCGCGAGGCTCTAGAGGCTCTGCCCTCGGCAACAGCCAAACTCCCCTCAGCGAGACAACTTTTTCAGAATTACGTCTGATGCGGAGCAGGCCTCAGACAGCGCTCAACCCGTCCCACGAGCCCGGGGAAGTGAAATCCTGTGAAACTGATTGAAGCGAGAGGAAAGTCAGTAGGAGAAGGGGAGGGAGAGAAAGATACGGAGGCCGACGGGCATTTCTCTGGGTTGCCCCGGCTCTCGTGACCTCTGTCTCCCTGAGACAAGATTGAATGGACATTTTCCTGCGCGTACATCATCACGGAGGAGGGAAGGGGGAATTTCCGTGGTCTCCATTGCGGCTTTTTAAGGCGACATTCCTGTGCCTGCCATGGATGCCCAAATAGGTTTTTTTGGTTTATTTATTTATGCACTCAGTTCGATCCAAGGTTAGGACCCATACTTTAAGAAGAGAAGATGGATGGGTGGTGGGTGCGCGCTCCAATTCTTCTTACTTAAATGCCTGTTAAAAGCCAATTTGCAGAGTCACTCCAATTTCACACCATTTCCTCCATCCCTTGTGAACCAGTTACTTATTAACGCAGAAGCTAATCAGCAAAGACCGCTTCTCTGCTTCTTCCTTCTCTCTCTCCCGCTTTCCTGAGAATTACAACCTGCAAGGGTAAACACAAAGCTGAGCTCGTCCGCTTGGCCCAGCCAGCGCCTTCCAAGCTGTTCACATTGCGATGGGAGTAAGTTTAAGTAAGTTCGATACGAATTGGTTCATTTTTTCCCACGGTTCTTGCGTGTGCCCTCCTGGTTTTGGCGCGGAATCACACGCCCAGCTTACTACAAAGTATTGAAAAAAAATATTTAGAGATTTCCAGTGACCGAGGCAGAGAACGCAGAATGTGCTTGCGTACCCCAGTGCCGCTCTACCAGGTCCCTTTTGGAGCGAGGGAGGGGATTAAACATGAGGGTGAGGGTGAGGAAAACGCTTTGGTGCCGGGATGCCAACACAAATCCGTCCTTGGGATCCATTTCAAGCTCTGGGGCAAGGAGCGCGTTGGTCGGGGTGCATGTGGAACATGGCCTTGTATTTCTCACAGAAAGGAGCTGAAAACCAACGGGTACAAGACTGAAGAATCAGTACAAGGTCTGGGCACCATCCCACCTCGTTAGATCTCCAAGAGCTAAAAATTCTGTGGTCTTTCGGAAGCGCAGGCAGCTCCTTGTGTAAAGAGGAATCTCAGCTTGTGTAGCGGACTGTTAACGAGTTCTGACAGGAATTCTTGTCCTCTGCAGCTGGACCAGGCTGTCTGCAAAATACTGATTTAGATTAATCCAAGGAGTAGGAAAGACCTGTGGGGTAAGCACAGACTGGCCCTGAACACGCACGTGCGGTTCAGGCAGGAGGCATTAAACACCACTGGAGGAGGGCAAGCCTTGCACCCAGTTTCGTCCCTAAATTTTGGCCTGCAAATACCTGCTTTGTTTACGCTGTTTGAGCGACCCCAGAATCTGCTTGCAGAATCGGATCTTTAACGGCAAGCAATATTACCACTAGCAGTGCGGAAACGTGTGCTTTTTCAGTAAAGCGGATGGAGCTGGACCATCTTGGCTCCAATATGACGTGGCAGGTCACGAAGATAATACTCTTACAGGAAGAAACGGTCTCCTCAAGCTCCTCTGTCACCCCAGGAAGCTTGTTTAAATCTGAGCTCTGTGCACATTTGAGAGAAGTACTTATTTCCTTCAGGAGTCCCAGCTTCTAATCCAAACCTCATCCATTCTCCCGCTCCGTGCAGCCACGTACTCCTGCGGGAGCTGCTGCGCAAGTAGAAGGAATTCTTGTGAGGGGGTAGCTCTTCCTGGGCCTCTGCTGGGTGAGGTAGAGCAGGGGAAGCAATCAGTAGCTGTTCCTTGCCTGGGTTAATTCCTTTGTTTCTTCATGGAATGATTAGAGTGATTAACCCACCTGTTCTAGAAGGCGAAAGCACTGCCTGTAACAGCGCAGGGTATAAGGTTGGGAGTTCATAGGCCGTTCAACCATGGAGGTGTAATTGAACTGTAATTGGAGAGAACGACCTTTACAGCCAGTGTCCCGCCCTGGCCACCTTTCACGGCAACCTACAAGCCAATCTTTCAGCCCCCTGGGCAAGGGCTGGGCCAGGCAAAGGTATCACCCTTTGGAGAGAAGAAAGCCTTACGGTGCCTCGGCCAGGACAGGCGTTTTGTAAGTCCTGTCTCACCCCCTTCACAGCAACATGGAGGTTGGGTAGCACCTAACGGAGCAACTTCTTTTTGGAAGTATTTATGATTATAGCCATTTACTAATACATTTATTAATACGATCGCCAACATCCTTACCCTCTTGTCCAAATGTTGCACTTTGGCCTAAATTGTGGTACAGTGTCTTTCTGTGAGAGCTCCTCCTGAGGCATGTTGTTGTTTGGTTCACCCTTTAAACATCGTTACCAGACAGTGTTAGAGTAGATCCAAAAAATCCAGCACTGTCTAGTAAGATGCCCACAGAGGACCACAGTCTGTCCAGCAGTTGGAGAAATGAAGCATCTATTAATGATTCCGCATTCTTCGGGATGTCAGTGTTCCATGAAAACTAAGAGAAATGGCTCGAGAAAGATTGCCCTACATCACTGGGGTGTAAATAATTTACCAAATATGTGACGGGCAGAAGGAAGACATTTGATGTTAAAGGATGGTTTGAAAATCACGGTGGATTTCAGGAGACAAAGGTAGTATTAAAAGTTCATTTAATAAAGATCTAAAACAGAAACACACGGTTAAGTTCTGTTTCGACACGATGTAAAAGCAGTAAGATTTCTTGTGGTTTGTTTCTTGGCTTCCTCACTCTCCTCCCGTTTGATTCACAAAAACACCAACTGATTCAAGTCATTCCAATCAATTAAAAAGCCGTACTGAAAGCTGGGATATCAAGAAAACAGTGCTAAGGGCACAAAAAAGTGACAAAGGTGGCCTGGCCTTCAACACAGTCGGTTGCTTTTACAACAAATACTTTATTGTATCGGCTTTAGTTTAAGGGGTGCAGGCAAATTTGAGCCTTAAATAAAAGTGACGGTGACAACAGCCTTGGGGATGCAGTTGGTAAACAGTAACGTAATTAAGCATGGTGAATACTAACAACAAAGACGATGAGGTACCTGTCTCTGCTTGGTTTTCCTTTTTTTCAGCAGAAGGGGAAGTTCGCTGTAGCACATCACGCAACAGAGAAGGTAAAAATCTAGCGCACGCTCTTCCCCATGCAAGAGCCCTGTGCCAGTCTGAGAGGGGCTGCGACTCCAGGGACTCCAGATTTCGGACTCTGCCCCTGGCCCACCGCATGGCCCAGGGTGATTTGTTTCGTCTTCCTTTCTTCACCCCTTTTTTGTTAGTCCTGTCTCTCGGGGTAGTCACGGCCTCTCACGACGCGATAGCTTAAGAGCGCTCTGAGCTGAGCTGCGCTGCGTGGGTGATGTCAGACTGCGTATAACGTTTGTCATAGCCAGAAGATAAATCTTTGTGGATCCAGCACAGTATTTCACATGGTAGATATACAGCCTTTCCGTCAAACTAAACTGTAAAGCAATACATTTCACCCAAGCTACGCTGCAGGGAACCATTCGGTTGATGCTTCCGAACAGGGTGCAAGGAAAGAACCAGCCTCCTGGATGCAGGACCCCTCCTGGGACCCCCCCAGGACGCTGCCGTTGCTGCATTCGGGTGCTTAACGCCTGCCGGGTACACTGAAACACCCGCCCGTGCAGCCACGTGTCAGATAAAAACATCTCACAGCAGTAATACCCCTTCTCAGTCACAGCCTTTATAAATCATTATTTACAGTAGCTTTCATATCTGAAAACTGGGAAATGCAGCAGCTTCCTGCAATTCTCAGTAAAGAACAAAAAGCCTCCGTGAACCTTTTAAGACGAAATTCTCCCTTCCGCTACGTCCGTTTTGACTGAGCTAGTTCTTTCAAGGAGCCTTTAACTAGTATAATTGATCTGGGGAAAGAAACCTCATAGAATAAGAAGCAAGCCCATCATATCTTAAAACGTATTATAGTATTAGTGCGCTGAAGGAATGGAAACAATCAAGGGGAATGGGAGTTAAGTCTCATCCTCCCTCTCTCCCCCCAGCTCCCCCCAGAGCAGTGACAAATGGGTGTTAAAGTATATCTGTATAAAAATAAAATTTAAAATTTGCACACTACAAAAAAATGGGAAAGTTTTAAAATCAATGGCTTTGCTATTAGAACATTCTACTGGAGCAGTCTAGAGAAATGGCTGTGAAAAGGAAAAGAGTAAGTTGCGACAGCAAAGCTGGAAAAACAAACTCCGCTTTTCATTTTGGCAGTCTCGTTCTTGAATTATCTTATTTTTAGATGAAAAGAGCACTTTGATTTTGAGAGAAAATTACGAACGAGAAAACCCAAATGTTACATTTCAATAAAGTGTTTGCTTTCATTCTCTGGAAAGCCAATGTTTAAAAGTCAATAAAAAGAAGATGTTTGGAGAAGAGTACCTACGTTCATCTTCCTGCTACAAAACAACATTTTCATTTGAATCTATTCTGTCGTCGCCGTGTCAAACACGTGCCCCGTTCCCCATTCTGCATGGTTTTCTATTTACAGGCTCACTCTAACATTATTTTATCATTCTAGAATAAGGATATGATTTTCTTATGTTTGCTTTTAACCTCTATTCTAGAACCCAAAGCATTTGATTTTAAATTTACTTATGCTTGGGGAGATCGGACAGTCGAGCATGGATTTCTCTGCTGGCCACTAACTTCTGTCGCCAAATTCGCTGTTGAACTTTTCCACGTTGTACACGAAACACCATAATCATCATTACCAGGCAGTATTAGAAAAACTGAAAACATCCAATGCTGCCCAGTAAGATGGTAATGGCATCTCAGGATCATGGTCTACAAACAGCAGATCTACCACAAGCTAGAAAGCCTGACTATTTGGAGGAGAAAGAAAAAGGCTGTGGGGCGGGGGGAACACCACCACCTGTAGCTGCCCCTTCTTTGTGATTTCAGCAATTATCACTGGGGAGAGACGGAAGCAACAACGTTCTGAAGAATTATCGCAGTGATATTTGTAGAGGGTCACATAGTCCCGGCTCTTCCCACCGTCCCCGCCTTCCCGCGCACACCTTCAGAACCCTCACTTACCGATAAGCGGTCTTAGTTATATTTACACCTAACGAAACACACTAACGAACTGAAAAAGGTAACAAGACGGTATTCGAGGCCTGGGGGATTACAGCCACCCTTATGCCCTCTCTGCCCCCGCAAATTAAAAAGGTGGGGAGATGCAAAATCCAGGAAGCACCACAGGTCTGTGACTCTTACCTTTCTTCCAGTACCTCTAACAATTTAAGTTTACCTATGTTTTTATTAGGCAATTCATATTTGCCGATTCCTTCAATCATTTTTTAGTCAGGTTTATATTTGGGGAGGCCAAAGATCTTGCAGAGCAGAGTTATTACAAAGAAACCGTGAATATTTAAATGCTAAGAATGTTTGGAGCCTCTTACTCTTCACATCGTCTCTTAACGTTCACAAGATTTTTGCATGCGTGGGTTTTTTTACGATATTAACTCATATACATTAAAAATACTCCTAGTCCTCTAAACAACTCTGGAGCAACTAAACAAATTACTACAATTAGCTCACCACAAAGAAACTCGGCATTGACAGTTAATACCCGTGAAAAGAAAAGACTTGGAACCTGGCAAAGATACTTTCCAGTGCGTCCTGAAACCCGTTGGAAATCTCTGTTTGCCAGACCCTGCTGCCAGATAAACCTCCCCCAGCCCAGTGGCTCCAGTACGGTGTTTGTCCTTCTCTCCCTCCTCCCATTTCCTCCTTTACGTGCACAGCTGCTGAGTGTCTAAGCCAAACCCGCACCATTTTGAGTCGTGATTGGTAGGGTGCGACAATAAAACGACCTCCAACCCAACAAACATTGAGGGATGCAAAAAGTGCGGCTAAAAGTATGGGAAGAGAAATTAATTTTCATGCCGTTCCAGATAACTCCAGGTCAAAAAGGCGAAATTGCTGAATAAAGGGAGCTAAGTGTTTTAATTCACAAAAGCAACAAGACCAAACCCACCCTGACTGCCTGCACTGATGACTTCAAAACTGCCCTAAGGTGAGGGCCATTCCCGACTGCTCGGCTGCCCAGGAGCCATTTGAACAGCAGGACTGCCTTCAATAAAAAGATGGTGAAAGCGAAGTGAAAAACAGCTAGACCAAAATGGGGTGAAATGACAAATAAACCCCTTGTCGCAACTCGAATCCCATCCCGGTTTAAGACGTCTACATCTGTCGTGTCGTTCTGTACAGTACCGGAGAGTGTAGCTGGGTCACTATAACCTCCTCAAGATTCACTTAAGAGAAATTCCAGGCAAATTCTGATGAAAATAAGTTATATTAAAAGAGCTGTTCCACGAGGCAACCCCCCCAGGGCTGCTCTTCAAGTCCTGTATTGCGTCCCATGACCTTACAGTGGCGCGTGAATACGAATGCAGGGTTGAGCCCCCCGCTCCATTTCAGGTTGACGTTCTGCAGATAGCTAAGTAGAGCACTACAAAAAACCTGGTGTGGGGGGTGTGTGTGTGTGTTGCTTTGTGTGTTTTTTGGGTTTCGGTTTTTTTAACAAGACGACACCGAACCTCGTCAGCCCCACTAACGCGGCTAACAAGCAGACATGCTCCACTTAACCGCTGCAACAGAAACCATCCTTTCTACATCAATAACATGGCATAAAGAAAGTCAACAAGAAGAATTAGACAATAGCTCTTTGTCTAACGTAACCTGCATGGTCGATGTGATAGCTGTAGCTGAAACAGAAGTCGACAGAATGGACAATAAAGCCCCAGGCTGTGTTAAACTCTGTTTTGATACATAGCAACCAGATCCGTTAGCCATTTAACATGGAGGATAATAATTTGCTAGAATGATCACAGTTTACAGAAAAAAAAAATAAAAAAAATCCCATGATGCTTAGCTATAAGTAGAACAAAAATATTCAATTACACACGACTTAGGAATTGTTAGCCAACCGACAAGAATAATCTAGAGAATGAGCTAAGATTCTGCCTAATTTTGCCCTTTTTGCCTGAAGTCTAGTGTCTTGCTAGGGTGAAATTTGTGAGCCTTTTTCTTTACTGACATATTGGCAGAAGCAGCCAGAAGTTTGAAGGTCTCATTCTCTTGCTTCAACTTCTGGTTTAGAGGGCTTCATGGCTTCC
>VXBH01001372.1:205554-233830 GCA_013400035.1 Rynchops niger | reverse complement strand
AAAAAAAAAAAAAAAAGCCTCAGGTAATAAAAGAATAAACAAAATGAACCCAAAATGGCTCCTCCATGCCATGAGCGGAAACCGACGACTAAAGCAGAACAAGATCTTTCCTTGACTTTCACTTGGTCCAAACAAAAGCAGTGTTTGAAAAATTCCAAATCTGTTTCCTTCCCTTCCAGCACCCTATCTGAGGAATCAATTTTGGCTCCAAGTAGTAGAGAAACTAAAACTAGAGGACCGGGCGTTTTGCAATTGCAGTAAAATACATTAAAATGCCAGTTAGTTAAAAAGCTAACTGAAAAGTGGCAAACATTACACAGAAATTGAAAAGGAGCCGATAGCATATTTGCATTTAGAAACCTCACTCGTGTTAGTACCGAAGCTGGATCCTCTTTGAAATGCAAGGATTCTCTTCTCAGAGAGCCCTCTTTAATTTTCTACTCGTTTCATTTTAGTCACAATAAACCTTTTCCACAGAGGTCTTTTTTTTCCAAGCTCACCATGACATCTTGGCGAAACCAGCTTTCCCCCACTGGCTCCCTCCTATTCAGTTTCTCGGTTCTGCTCGTACCTGCCCTGACTGGTTTGGCTAGTTGTAAAATGAACGTTTGAATTCATGCGCTGTTCTCCCATCCCCCATAACTCCGAGCAGACAAAACCCGATACCTATAACAAAACCCTCTTTAATCTACCTGGGGAAAGGAGGAGGAAGAGAAAAGAGGACAGAGTCCTAAAGAAAGTTAAGTTGAGAGGAGAATATTGATGAACGAGTTGCAAAAGGGATTAAAGAAGTCATTCTTCATGCTCGTTAGATCACCTTTTACCGCAGTACCTGGACACTATGGCTTACCAGGACCATGAACACACACACACGCAAGCAACTTCAGTGCTGGAAGCACAACCACCTTCTCCCAAACCAAGATCATCAGCCTTCAAGTGGGTAATAAAAAGGATGAAATGATCGTCAGGAGAGCGCGCACAAGAGTTTTCATCTTCCCATCTTTCCGTGTCCTGGAAAAGACGAACTCGGAGCGAGAGGCTTTCGCAGTGAAATTCAAACGAAACAAATGAAGACAAAAATAGAACTGTACCTGAAAACACAACACACTTCTAAATCATAATAGACTACTGAAATAAAACCAAATTTAAAAAAAACAAAAAAAAAAACAAAACAAAAAAAAAAAAAGGAAAGCAAAGGATTAAAAGGTGCATTGGCTTTCTTCGCAGCCCAGAGCGCTGTTGCTTGTTAAGCTGGAATTGAGAAGAGACGGCGAGTGTCTAAGGCTCGTCTTACATGTAGTCCTCCTCCCCTCCCTGCGCAGGTGCATTCCTTCCACCCAACCAATCTCCGTGCCCCTGGCTACTAACAGGTGTGTCCTGGCTTCTGGGAGCGGCCGGGGCCAAACCGGCCGGCCTCTCGAGGGGCTCGCCACCTCCGCCAAGGCTTTAACAAAGAATGAATTATTCACCGAGCGCAGATTCAGATTTGATACTGCTGCTCCACAGCCTCTCTCACCCTCCTGCGATACACCCTTAAGATTCGCTCACGAGCAGAGGTCTACGGGCAACCAAGAGTTCAGGATGACGGGGCGTTCTTCTCTAACATCAACCCCCAGACACTCCTCTAGCACAAACCAATTTCCACCTGCCCACTGCCATGACTGAGATAATATTTTAAAAGCCAACTAATTGTTCAGCCAACCAGAATGTGGCTTACCTCGAATCAGAGATTAGATTATTTAACCGGAACTCTCACAGCACATCTAACCTGCACCAGAATAGCAGGGGCATCGATGGGTTGATGATGCCTTTTCCAAACAAAAGATGCAACATATAAAGACAATCTAAGGCGAGGACTTGCTGAAGGACAGGCATATGATTTTGCTGGTAAATTCACAAGAGCTGACTTTTTCCAAAAACTTAGCAGAAGCTTGAATCTCATCACCATCTAGTCTTGACACACAAAATAATTTCAGAAACTAACAAAAAGTCCAACCAGAACTCAGGTCTCACAATATGCAAGCTAATAAGAGCAGAGGCCTACAACTGGACTCCTCTGTCCATTCATGGGCACCATGATGGAGATTACAATGATTACAGGACACTTCAGCCCAGATCTTTGCAGGATTTACTCCTAGATTAGTCAGGTAGACATTTCATTTTTGATGTGGACATATGGGAAGACCAAAATAAATTTTAAAAAAGGTTCCTATTTTGGCTACATCATGCGCTATCTCTCATGGGCCATACTTCTCTTTCCCTGTACAAAATGCTTCTTGGATGATGACCAGTGAAATCTCTTCAATGACATACCCTAGTTTTGAAAGTATTAAAGGATGTGGAAAAGGGCTCCAGACAGAATTGATGCTCAGTTCTAAGCATGCTTAGTGAAAGAGCGTTTAAAATAAAAGAAAGCAAAATTAAAAGTGTGGCTTTCTAAATATCATTTTCATCCCCGTTCAAGGAAGTTTTCAGACAATTCTCATCAGCGTCATGAAAAACAAAAACAAGTAAAATGTTTTCTCCTTGTTACGAAGGAAACGCGCTCATATTTCCCATGAAAGATGTAGCTAATGAAACAACAAATTATCATGTTAATTAGCCCAACTGGCAGAAAAATTCCCCTAAGACACAACTTATCCTCAGAACTAACTCAAGAGAAACCTTGGAAACCTTTAGTCGCGAAAGACTGATTTCTTCTGCAAGAGTATTACACAGTCTGCAGTTCGATTACACGATCAGCTGTGCTTGTGAGCAAGCTGGCTTCTTCCTCCTCACCTCCAACTTGCTACGGCCGTAGCTTCAAGACACAAATTTTTCCCTGGGACAAGTCTAGCCCACAGTATTTTGGAAAAGAAACTTATGCCCGAAGTAACCAAATCTGTATTTGTGTGCCCTCAAAAGAATTTAAAATCAAAGTTACTAAATAGGTTTCCAAACACGGGACTTGTGTGTCCAATGCCTTGGCAGGCGTCGTTAGCACAAATAGGATCTATAAACTATAGAAAAGTACCAGCCTCCTAAAAACGTACCCCACTGGGATACATGCAGTGCAACTGGGAGGGGTGACAGCAGTCTGGAGGCATGGCCAAACTGTTGCTTGGAGGTGTGATGCTACAGTGACATTGGCCACAGCATAGGTGGTACAATCCTGCTGCCGGAGTCCCGCATTTCTTAAAAGATTAGGTCTCATTGATCTTTTCAGCTGGGTCCTGAGAGTGACTCAACACCCATATGAATAAAGCCAGCACAAGTCTGTCAGCGTATGCTGCAACACCATCCTCTATTGCAATATAGATACAGCCTGCCTCCGTATTAGGCCAGGCCATCTGGACACTTAGGACATTTATTTGAGATTTTAATCTTTTTGGACATCAGCTGCTTTGATCTATTAGAAAACACCCTCCTGTTCTCTCTCTGAGGCACCCATCACTAAGAATTTTGAGACGGTTTATGAATAGTCAGACAATCCAATCAATCAACCACACCCAGCTGATGCACAAGCAGACCTATTTTCTCTTGCATCAGTAAATGGCCAGGACACGGCTTAGCTACATGAGTTATATTCTGATTCAACCACTCTCTGAGGCCTCCTGACCTCTCTCTGCCTGTCTGAACAAAACCTGGATCTCTTATCTCCCTGAGGCTGGCCAAAACAAATTCACATTTTCCCCCTTCCGTACTGCGTAAGCCACCACCATCTCCTTTCAGAAACCACCACGGGCCACCATCTCCATCCTGCCGGTTGTACGGGCACCTGCCTGGAGCCACCCCCATTCTGCCTTTTTTTCTGTGCGACACTACTGAAATGTTCATTTTTGTTGTTATCTAAACAATTCAACTACACCTGGGCCACCAACACTCAGCAGCAAACCAAACCCAATCCTTCCTTGGGTAAATGCAGATGAGCTAAAGTGAACAGGAATCTTTCCCAAATGGCAGTTGGGTGAAAACTGCAGGATTTAACCCAATATAAGAAATATACAACAGACTGGGGTTAGTAGAACTAGTATTGTTAAATACTGTGTCCTTTGAGACTTAGTGACTGGTACCTAGCAGTATAGCTAATTCTGCTTTCACAATACAAAAATCAGGGGACTGGGATGATAAACTGTGAAGAAGGAAAAAAAAAAGGCCAAGCCCAGACACAGGTAACATCTAACCACCACAGGATGTCACTGACACCAAAAGTTATGGTAGGAAACCAGTGATCAAAAGAAAACGCTGCAGATGGCTATAGGAGAATGCCCATGACTGGACAGAGAAAGAAAGGATGCAAACGCTCCTTGCCACACAGTTCAAACGCAGCATTTCTTGTGTTGAGAACAAACATCTCCTATCAACAAACCATTTCACAGCCATTCTTCAGAGCAGTTCATTCATCTTCTTTCAATAAGCTCCTATCGCGCAGTTCTTCAAAACAGGCTACAAAACACACTGGGCCTCTGATCCGATATTACAATTCTTTGTTCCTCGTGCAGCTCTGCAGAAAGGGGTCACAGCAGTGCGGACCCATAAAGGTGTTTATTTCTTTCATCTGGGGGCTATAGCCATTAGTATCACTTCCTGCATCACCTCAATCTCTTTCATCTTCTTACTCATTGCACAGTCGCTAGAGTTAAAGGCATGGGATTAAACGCGTGGAATCCTTGGCCCTCACTTGGTTGTGTGGCAAGCCCCTGCACCCAACAGGGCTCCTTAACCCGGCACCTGGGACAATAGCAGCGGCACACGTTGCCAGAATTGCTAAATTCTGTGCAGATGGGCGAGTCCACTAAATGTTAGGCTGATACGTGAAACCCAACTGTGTTTGTGAGAGCAAAGTTCAGTTCAAGGCACCACCTGTCAGGTCAGGAACGGGAGTCATAGCAGGAGCAACCTTCCATGTCTTAACAAGTTAAGCAAGCAAAGGAGGAGGGGAGAAGAATATTGCTCTTTGCAGCGCTCGGAGAGTTGCAATAACCTGGAGGGCTAGCTTGCATGCAATCCAACACTCCACAGCAAAAACACGTTTTGCCAGTGTTAGCGTGTAAGGTCACAGGTACGTTTCACTGGTTCTTTGCTGCTCTGAAGACGACACAAGGAGTGGGCAGGCAGGTCAGACTAACCTGTGCTTATTTGAACATGGAAAGAAAGTTTTATAATCTCACAAGCCTTACCTTCTCTTTGCAAACATACTAACTTAAGGCCAGCCATCCAATCTGCCAGACTCGTGTTATGTTTCCATAGGGCACAAGCTGGTGAACAAGCCAAAGGTAAGATGTTACACACACAGACACACAAACCACGGCAACACAGCACTGACAAGGCCACCAGCTGTCCCATTAATCGGTGCACAACACCCTTGAAGGGGCTTGGTGCACAGCGCTGTGTATCTCTGTTAACAGCTAGAACTGTTCCTGTTCCAGCCAAAGCAAATAGAGGGGAAAAAGAGCCTAATGTCAGTGTACTTAAAATGATGCTAAATCCGGTTTCTGAATGAAACACAGCTCAGTCGGGCAACGAGACTGAGCCTTCAATGACGACTGTCTTGCCTCTTTGCTCACCTTGGACCTCAGTCTTGGTCTTGGCACATAATTGTTGAGAATCCAACTGAAAAAAAAAAAAAAAACCCAAAACCTTTCTCGAGACTTTGCTTGCAGAGATGCTGAGCAACAGCTCTCACTGAAGTCAATGAAAGCACCAGATTCCCTTCTTTCCTACCACCAGGATTTCAATCCCGTATCTAAATTGGAGCCTATACCGAGGTCACCAGTGAGTCCCAGCCAACCCCATCTTCCTCTGACACAAAAGTAAAGGGGTTCACTGAGCTCCTAAACAATGATTGGAAAGTTTCTACCTTTTCCTTCTGGCTGAGCTGCCTGCCACTCCTCGCTGCCTATTATGAAGCGCAGCAGCTTGGCATCTGGGTCTGCCTGAACTCCCATCTGCCTGCTCCCCCATTTGGATGCAGTTGAGTGAAAAGAAAAAGGGAAAATAAAAAAAAATTTAAAAAAAAAAAGGGGGGGCGGGATGTGTGGAACAAAGTCTTTCATCTTCATAGCAGCAAGATTTTAGATCTAAAGAGTTGGGACTCTCAGCTGCTTTAAATTGAGGGTTATGGCTGCCAACTGCCAATCTGAAGCTACATATTAGTTTTCATCCAATGCTGTGTTGTTCAAGCCATCGCTTTTCTTGCCCTTTGTTTCCTCTCAGATCAGTTAAGTGGAAGCAGGTGTTTTCCTGCCCTGCTAATCTCTAGTACATTCAAACGGGCCCAGCAACTGCTCCTGTGTCCCGGGCAGGTAAGCGGAGCCAGGTGCTCCGTGGCTGTGGAAGGCAGCCATGCAGGTGGCTCCACACAGCAGCCCTGCTAAATGGTTTTCCTTTCGCATACAGTTTAATTCCATGTTGTTTCCCTTTTCACGGTTCATCCCTACCCAGACCTTTCTTCTTAAAATGAGGATTTCTAAAATGAAGTGAGGTTTTGAGCTGCTTTGGGAAGCTCTGGTGGTTAATCCGTTCCTGGAGAATGGCAGGGTCCTGCATGCAATGCCAGTGAAGGCCACGGCAATGATACTATCTTCTTGCATTATTTCATCGCCCTAGAAATGATCAGTCCAGCAGCACTCATCTAACACACTATTTCATAAAATGTGATTGTGCTTATTTTTGCAGCACAAATTTGCAAGTGCCAACAGCCCCCAGATTTTAAGTTTTACAGACAGACCCCATGCAACGATCTAATCTAATCACAAGCACGTGCGTAAAGCCCTTGCCTGCAGTTGAACAGAAGCATTGTCTGCCCAAACTGTGGAGCCATAATTAGTGTGCAGCCCTGATTCATGCTGGGGTTTAGATGTTAAGATGTTTTGGTGGCTGACATGAACCAGTTCCTTGTGCTCAGAGACGCTGGAACCCGAGTTCAGCATTGCCGCTAGGTGAGTGTAGTTCTGCTGGTACCAGACCACGGGCTGGCCAAGCCACCCGGGCAAATTACAGACTGAACTGGTGCTGCAACAAGGCTGTCGGGTTACCAGGGTCAAGCCTCTCCTGCACCTGCAAAGGGCTGTGTGGACATACATACAATACCGTAGTCTAAATAAATAGCTGAGAATACCACAGTATTTTACTGGAATGACTGACTGGCTTTTCCAAACGCTATAGCATGTATTATAATAGGTAAAGAAAGGAAGACCGAGAGAAAAGCCAGTTACCTAAGATCACGAGAGAAAGAAGAATGGCTTACATGCTATTTGTCTGTTGTGCCTTTCAAGAATTAGCAGCAGCAGTGCTTTTCCAGCTGTCACAGTCCAGCAAAGAACCTGTGAACACTGATCTAGTTTTCTTCTCGCCACCCACAAACTATATCTTTTTATTCGGACAAATAGTATTCCCTTTCCTTTCAGACCTGCTTAATATATAATCAGGAACCTATGGGACAACAAAGAAGCATTGACAACATCTCTGTTCGCACTGAGATGGTTTCAATTTTAATACACACGCGCTCCTCCAGAGAGCGGTGACCGAAGGAGCAGACCTTTAACCGCATGGCGTGAGAGTGCAAAGACAGCCCTGAGTCCACCACCACCACCTCCTGCCAGGAGGGAGCGTGGAGAGGAGAGACAGCACTCGAATTCTGCAGGTATGCAGCCTCCAAACTGTGGCTTGCCGTGCAGGGCTAATGGCACGTGGGCGTCTGAATCACCAGCCCACAGGACAGCCCAGTGAGTAAGTTTCTTCCTTCCCCCACCCCTCCCGTCACACTTCCATTACGTGTTGTAACAACTTGATTTGTACCTGCTTCTCCAAATCCTGCACCTGGGAAGGTGATGCATCCATGGAGGGAAAATGTCCTAACAGCAACATCACCAGATCCACAGCATGATTCAGTGCTTACTAGATCCTCTATTAAATTACAAATGATACAAGAAAGGAAATAGTTAAAGACACAGTTCACCGCAGCCCAATTTTAACGTTTCTATATTAAGTAAATAAAGCTAACATAAAATTCAGGTCAGCAACTATTTGTTCAGGGTCAGGTGACTCCAACTCAGCTAATCAGCGAGACACACCTTGCCTTTTGAACAATCTCCCACATCGGATCTGCAGTTAGAAACAGGTTTGCTGCAGATCAAGTCAGTGAATTACAGGATAAACACCCACAAAAAATAGAACAATGGGCATAGTTTTCACTCCTAAAAGCATGCAAACTCCAGATTACAGCAAGAGTAGGGATACACCAACTAGAGGGAGCGGAATCTTGTTCTGTAGAGTCAGGGGCAGGGCCCAGAATATACAATAAAAGACCCTAAAAGCCCAAATAGACCACAAAAGGCCAAGTGTTTAGATTAGTGGCAAAAAACATCCACCTGTCTGGAAAGCTTACTCAGTTCAGATGCTCTTGGCTAAGTTACTACACTCAGACGTGTTCACATTGAGGTATCTTCTCACTGACTTCAGGAAGCCTGTTTAGGTCCACTGAGTTAGCCAGCTTTGGTCCAACCTAAAAGTGCATGTAGTGTGGTAACGACTTCTGATACTTGTATCACATTGTTTTCTTAGATATTGTGCCATGAAACTTTTAAATCCTGTGCCTTCTTACAGGAGGAAATACCATGTGGAGAAAGAGAGACTTGACTTCCGCCTTTCTCATTTCCTCTGAGCATGTATTCTAGCCCACCGTGTGCCACTGACATTCCAGCCTATCTTTGTTCAATCCGTCTGTTTAAATAAGCCACTGTTTTTCCAGTTACTCACATTTTCTCCATGTGATAAATGTTTATCTGCCTCCCAGGTCTCTAAAGGAAGTTGCCCACCTCGTATCCATCCTTCTCATGCAGGTTCAGCTCTATCGTAACAAAAGAAGCAGAGGTCACTTGCCCAGTCTGAAATTTACATATGAGTGTATTTTTTTATGTATATTTACATAAATATGTATATATATATGAGTAACTTGAGCTTTTCTACTGCTTCAATTTATTTTTGGTTGATGTTGATAGTCTATTGGCTTCGAAATAGGGGCAAGACAAATGTTCCGATGGGCCATATCTTACCATCAAAAGATCTGCTGAACTATGAACACAGGGTTGAAACAACTGAGACAGATGCTTAAAAATCTGTCATGCCTGATTTTGAGAAGTTGCTTGTTCTTTTCCAAAGTTCAAATACTTTTGGATGATCAAACGTCCCGAGTGCAGTTAAACCTTGGTTCACACCCACAACACAGACAAGTGAAATTGTTAAGCGATAAGCAGTTCGCGGTTTATAACGCAGCAGATAGACTTGCTCATGGCTCCTGCAGCACTCGACAGTGTTGTGTGTTCCAGAAGAGGCAGAAACCAGCTGCATTACCTACAGAAACACACCTTGTTTCTGTCCTTGCAAAAATAAAGGAACTACACAATGTCACTGATGCATTCAAAGCTCTGACCCTCCAGTTTCTACCAATGATAAAATGATGAGGCAAAAGAAACAGAAAACTAGTCTCATTTCTGCCTTAATGCATGCAACCACAACTCTGACACACAAATCCATCCAGCGCTGAACAAACATAAGATTGTCTTCCTGAGCAGCTTTAAAAATCTTGTTTCCTGGTATATTTTTACCCAAGTCTGATACAACAGACTGTTGTTTAAAGCAACAGAGTCCTGTGTAGCAAAAACAGATCTAACACCCTGATCAACCTCATGCTCTGAACAGCAAGGATCAGCTGCATTTAGCACTGACTACTAAGAAGCCCTTAATAACTTGAAAAAAAAATTCTGCTTGCCTTATTGGACAAGCAATGCTGCTGTTTTATTTTGCAGCAATTATTTCTCTGGGTTGGGCTGAATACACACACAGATTGTTTGATTACCCAGTCTCGGGTGAAGAAAGCTGCCTTCGTGCTGAGGTGGGGTTTCATTGTGTGTACTTAATGTGCTGATGTCTTCGTCTGTTGGGGGAAGAAAGACTCTCCACCTAGTTAGCTTTGAAGAAGTCCTTTGGTCTGCAAGAGTAACGAGTGGCCTAATTTAAGCCTCCTGATTTTGGTTGAGCCAAGCTGGAACTGTCCTAGCAGCAAGAGGAATGAGCAGACCTTGTGCTTTCTCTCCTCATCTTAGGGCTGGGCCAGAAACCACAGGACCCACCTGCTTTGTGGCTCAGCTGCAACACTGCCCGCGAAGTCATCTGTGTATAAAGATCCACATCCATCTTCTGTGCTGAAAGAGTAGTCAAGTGGGTAGACAAAAAGGCATGGAATAGCCATCTCTTCCAGGCAGAAAGGGAACACCCACAGCAGTGCGGAGAACCTGGCCTCTGAAATAGACCCTGCATCACAGAAATGGGACAGCATGTAACGGAAAGGTATATAAAAATCACTTTACTAGTAACACACATACGAACCGAACAGCATCTGTAAAAATTAGATTATTTAATAAGCTCTTCCAATCTCTAAAGAATATTACTCTATAAGCGTGCAGCACAGAGACGCTTTCTGTAAGGGTCGGTCATGGGTCACTTTATTCCAAGGTAGCACTTTGCTCTGGGCAATGCACATCTGTTGAGAGCATCTCACAGTTACGATACTGTTCCATGGTATGGAATGGCTCAGCTTTCCTTCACAGTGGATGGTCACCTACTTCTCTGCTCAGAAGACTCAGCAGTGTTTCAGTCAGAATTGTTTCAAAGAACCTACACAACTTTAGCCCAAAATTGCCGAATACCTTTGCTACTCATGTGATATAGGCAGAAGTTTAAGTTACGAGTATTCAGGAACATCAAGCCCAGATGCTGTTCTGTGGCAAATGACAAAACTTTATACAGTTTGTCAAGTGTCTGGTGTGAGCTTCAATCTGAACCTGTCTTTAATTTAAAAAAAAAAATAAAATTGGGGAAGACCTACCCTTTCCATATAAATCCTTCTTTTCAATTGCATGTATCCCTCCATTCTACTGCAACGTGAGCCATGTTCATGTGGTGTCATTTGTACATTTACCTGATGGAGCAATGTCCCTGTTCAGCTCCATGAAATGAGATGATGTCCACGTCCCTTCCTGTATGCACGTTCCTCCTGGATTTGAATGTAGGAGTCAGGGTGTGTCAGAGCCACCTGCTTGAAAACAAATGTCAGGAATTACTCATTCAAATCACAAGCGGTGAGGATGTGGGTGATGGTGAGCATGCGACTGCAAAGGAGGTGCCAGGCCTATACAAAGAAAGTCTCATTACCATCTCATATAGCGTGAAATATATGCAAAGGAAAAGAAGCTATCAGCATTGCCTCATGCCAGGAAACGGTGTACCACAACTACAGCAAAGGAACATCTCAGATCCCTGGAGGTGAGAAGACCCATAGAACAGGAGGCTGCCCCTTGGAATGATATGTTAAGGCATCCAAGGATTAACAACCTTGATCTTGTGAATATATAAATTGTGGGGGAGTCCTCAGTAGCTCCATGGAATAAAAATTTTGCAGTGTCTCAGCTTTGCTGCTTTCACAGGCAGATCTCTCCCACTAGCACCACTCGGGAATGCTGTCCCCAGCCAGGACTGCAGCCTTCCCAGAAAATCACTTCTCTGACAAAAATTCTGAGCATAGCTGTGCTGTATCAAGGCCACTGTTAGCTACATAACATTGCCCTTTGTGGACCTAGTCTGCATGTAGGACATTATTTCCATTGGGATTGTTTTAATTCCAACCAACTGTCCAACTATTAAATTTAAACCAGCTTTCCTAACCTCTGATACTCGCACCTGTTTACCTGCTACTACCCATATTGCTGGCAAAGGCATCTATTTCAGTAGATATAGCAGGCCTGGGTAAGTCCAACCGACTTTGGAATACTGCATCCCCCAAGGCAGGTAGGGACATGATGGATATCAAGTAGCTGAGCCCAGTTCAGTGCCTGCAAAGGCTCATCCTGTTTTCAGCAGCAGATGTGAGCTCTTCCGAAGGCTGGACCTGAGTAACTCTAAGATTACGTGAGCAAATACAAAAGGAAGGTGGATGTGATGGAGTTTCCTCCCTGCCATCCCACTTACGATACAAATGCGTTGGTTTCCCTAGACTAGCTCAAAGTACTTCACAAACACAGAGGGCAAACAGGATAGAATCACACTTGTGGGAAGCAGGGGCTGAAAGATGGCAGGGACACGGTATTTTGTTAAGTCTTGGAGGGATGAGATGGCACCAAGCAGAAATTTTAAGGGGACAGATGGAAGGGCTACCAGTTATCTCTACCTATCCCAGCTAACTTTTAAAATGAGCAGGAATACCATTTACATTCTGATTTGTCATGCAGAACTGAAGTAAATCCACCCAACTCAAGCGATTTACATTTGTGCCCCGTAAGCTAATCAGAGTCAGACTCAGACTCATGTAAAGCAGTATTAGAGAAATTAAAATACATAATCCAAACTAATAATCCAGTAGCAAGCCTGATCAAATGCCCACTCTCAGATGTGGAAATACTCCCCATGATTTTGAATGGGCAATTATCTTGATAACTCAGCTTTGACAGAGACCTGACTGCAGACCGTATTATAGCAAGGCAACTATACAATGGGGCAAAATCACTACCTGACACGGTGCCTTTCATATCTGCTTCCCACAGTTTTAAGATGCTGAGCGCATCAGCAGGCCAAGAGGTATCAAGTCTCATCCTCAGAGAGGTGGTAAAGACAAAAGAAATAGGACTAGAAAGAAGACTAAAATCACAGCTATAAACATGCTACATGGTGAAAACAGGGATGTCAAGAATATGACCAGTTTCCTAGGTCCTTATAAAACCATACTGTATTAAAACAAGATTTCAAAAGCTGGCACATTACTAGCAGTCCTTGTGTGACAGACGTTTATACTTGCTGACCAACTCCTCCTGCTTCCTCCCCAAATAAATTGTGGATGATACCTAGGAAACGGGAGCTTGTGGTAGAACTTCAGTAGCAGCACTGAGGTTCCATTAGATCTAGAACCTAAACAGACAAAAAGACACTGAGGAAAATGACATTTCAAAAGCAGAGATCAACTTTGCATGGATAATTCAAATGAGGACACTGACTAGCGCTTCACTGACTGCACTTATTTGAATGCCAAATAATACAACAATAAAAACACAACAAACTAACTCAACTGCACAGATCCCAGGATGCTGTAAAGGAAAAATACCAAAAATCTTCACCAAAGACTCAGCAATAGGACACTGATGCACTGTGACCCTTCTACAGAGTCTTACTTGAGTCTTTAATGGTAAAATTGTTTAGGAAAAAAAGTTTTTTGTTTAATAAAATTTTATACTTCAGAAGAGATGGTTTTCCTTCCTGCTCCAAGGTGGGGAACATGCACTTCTACCTAACTGTAGGCTGGGCTCTCTTCCCGTTGAGATCGGGCATCCCATCATTTCTCTGGTTACTTGTGATCAGACCTATGGAAAGTATCAGCAAAGATGAGGTTGCAGACTTTTGAGAAATGCAGGAAGCTACACCAAAGACCATATTTACAGTCATAGAATCATAGAATGGTTTGGGTTGGAAGGGACCTTAAAGAGCACCCAGTGCCACCCCCTGCCCTGGGCAGGGACACCTCCCACCAGCCCAGGTTGCTCCAAGCCCCGTCCAATCTGGCCTTGAACCCCTCCAGGGATGGGGCAGCCACAGCTGCTCTGGGCAACCTGGGCCAGGGGCTCACCGCCCTCAGAGTGAAAAATTTCTTCCTGAGATCTAATCTAGATCTCCCCTCTTCCAGTTTGAAGCCTCATCCTATCAATACATGCCCCTGTAAAAAGTCCCTCCCCAGCTTTCCTGTAGCCCCCTTTAGGTACTGTAAGACCGCAATAAGGTCGCCCCGGAGCCTTCTCTTCTCCAGGCTGAACACCCCCAACTCTCTCAGCCTGTCCTCACAGCAGAGGGGCTCCAGCCCTCAGATCACCTTCGTGGCCTCCTCTGGACTTGTTCCAACAGGTCCACGTCCTGTTGGTGCTGTCCAGACAAGACAGGAATTGGCAGAGCCAAAAAAGCACCCAGGATGCCAGGAGAGCATTGGTCTGAGCACACCTGGCAGTTTCCTGCGCTATCAGGCAGCACAGTGTGTTTCGGGACGTGCCTGGACAGGCAAGCGACGAGCAGCCCTGCTGATGGGCGGCACACAGAGCAGAGAGCATGCCGAGTTCCCAGCCGCTCCCCAGACAGCTCTGCTCTCCGTAGCTTAGCCTACCTGTCCTTATGGAGCGCAAGAATGTTTTTGGTCTTCCTGGAAAGCAACGGGCAATTCTTTTCTTCCTGAAAAAAAATCTGGACTCAAAACCCCAAACACTTCATAGAAGGAATCACAGAGAAATTGCGGCTATTTGACCTTTCGGTCTATGTACTGCTAGAGCCAAAGTGTGTGTTAAAGCAGAAGGAAATAATATTTTTGTTAGATTGATCGGAGAAGTAAGAATCTAAAATGAAGCCCCAGCAAGCTGGGTGTCTGCTTAAAATAAGCAGTAAAGGAAAAAACTTGTATCAAAATGTATTTGAAAAATATTTTTAATTAACTCAAATGTATCATTTTACAAATCACATATTCAGTATTACAGATGTAGTTAGCAAAAGAGAAGGTTACACTTTTCAGCTCCCCAACAGAAGACCAATGCTAATTTTTCTTTCCCATTAAAACAGTTTATCATTATATGGAAAATGGTACACCCGTTTTATAAATCCCAAAAGTCAACTTGTCCCAGAGACAATACACTTGAAGAAAACCTCGCTATTTTTCTTGTCATGACATAGATTTGTCATTCTAGAAACCCGGAACATAGCTGTTTGGAAAAAGGAATTGTTTAGACCTACTTACTGGGCTTGGTTCTAGACTCCAGTGGAAGCCCACTGTACCGACTTGGAAATTGCTGCAAAAAATAGAATGATCATTTGTCTGCCAACATGGAAAATCTCTTCTGGCATTGGGACTCTCCAGGGAGCCTAAATACCACGTTCCCCAACACCTCTCCCCCCCAAGTAGTAGCTGTTCAGAAAGAGAACTGTGAAAAAAGTTTCCAACGATGTAGCTGAAGAAAAAAAACCTTGAGAAAATTATCAGTAGCCCTAATTTAAACGTAAGAAACACGAGTTTGCCCATCCAGAAAATGAATAAAAATAAAAACATAGCTAGTGCGTACTGAAGGTTTGCACAGAACGTTTTGAGATGAAAAATTCTACAGCAGCACAGAGCACTGTCATTTTACAGTGAGCTTCATTTGACAACACCATCAGTGAAAGGAGCAGGAAAAATAAGGAAGAAAAAAAAGCTTTTTTTTTCAAAGCAAAAAAGGAGGCAAACTGTGCCTTCCTGACAGCTGGCCTCATCAGTGGCATTAAGTGCAGAAAGGAGGCAGGTATTATTCAAGAGCCAGCAGTAGCAGGACTGGTAGGAGATCAGTAGTCAGCACAGGAAATGTTTTTTGAAAAAAAAAATCCTAATTACGGTCCTTCTTTCCCAGTCTGTCCTATGCTGCACTGTAATTACGTGAACAAAGCTGAAAAAGGGACCTTTTCCCAAAAAAGAAGTTGCGATACAGACACACGAGAGCAAAATCCAAAATGTGTTTACAGACAGTGGAAGCGGTGCCTACACTGTCTAAGCTAAGAGAAAAGACAGACAAAAACAGGCAAAAGAAAAAGAAGCAAGAACGATACAGTGACATCCTGTATCTCTTTCTCCATGGTACCCACTTTTGGTTTTTCAGAAATTTTTTTTAAAACCAGGCATAGCTCATTTTTTCCTTCCAAGTCAGAGGAAACAGGAGGGGCAGAGGCATGAGGGGACGAATACAACTCACTCCATCACTGCATGAGCACATCTTCTGGTGCCAACAGAAGCCTAAATACTCTGAGGCCAATGCATTTATTTAAGGCTATCTTTTATTACCTATAACTACCTCCAGTGACTGCCTGGATTCTGACAGATTTCAGCCTTGGGACAATAAGAACTAAGAACCATTTTTTTTCTGTTATGCGATTAGAATCTTCAACAGAGCTGCAGAGCACTACCACTGGATGGCACGGACCATCTTTGCTGGCACAAGGAGTGGAAAGGGGAGGTTCCTCCAATATCAGCATTTTCCTTACGTAAAATGTGACCTGCAAGTACATTAAGTGCATTAAGCTTTGAAAGTGGAAGAGAGCTGCTGGCAGAAAAAACCTAAGAAATGACAGATATCTTCTCACGTGCTGTCAAGTAACTGGCAGAAACTCACTCACAATTAAGGCAAAACCATTTTTGGTGCTAACCTCATCAACAGTTCCACTGAATCCTCTTTTTGACACCAGAGTTATCTTACCATAGAAGACTCTGCTCCGTTGCTTCTACAAGACCCAGGTTTGTTTTCCAGCGGACTCTTGTGTATGTGCTGGAGGGGTGTGCACCCCAGACTGCCAGGGAAGGTACTCGCCTCATGTCGGGCCACCAGCGAGGATGCCTGGATCAGAACAGACAGGTTGCCATATAAGTCATGGGGCTAAGAGCCTGTTATGGATGGGAAAGGATACCACACGACTTAAAGATCCACAAGAATAAAGTATGGAGGACCTTAGCGTTACACAAATCCTCCATAGCATCCCTCTTCAGAGCCGTATCAGAACCCGGAGAGCACAGCGCAAGCTGTGCCATCTCAGGGCCCCATCCAGACCTCACCCCTCATGCTCCCAAGTTTTCATCTGTAGGACATTGTATACGTGAGACTTGACTCTGGCAGTTCCCTAGCAGCTCTCATAAATGCCATTTTCAAATTGCCCCAAGGTTTCCATTCTGCAAGGCTTACAAAGGGTCAAGCCAGATTTTTGCATCTTGCCGATGTGGAAAAGTTGCGCAAAGCCCCAGTCCCCAGTTCCCACCCTTAGCAACGCAGCTTCTGGGTCTGACTTCACCTGCAATAATTGGTCTCTGAAGGACGAGCAATGGCAGTAACTTGCACTGGGCTGCAAGGTGTGGGAATGGAGGAAATTAACACCAACTCTTTTTTCCATCCCAGTGCATAATGTGATTACCGGGGAGGGAGAGGAGGAGGGGAGAAGGGCTGAGATGGGGTTTTATCTTTTTTCTTTTCTTTTTAGAACAAACAGATGGAGAGACCATTAAATTCACAGCCTCTGTCACACAAACATACATCACAGCAGCTTTTGCCAGTAAAAGAGTTAAATAACGTGTTCCTCAAATCATCAGCACTCTTGCGTAAAAAAAAAAAAAAAAATAAAGAAAAAACCTCTCTAGGGAAAAAAAAAAGGCAGCAGCATAATCCCAAGCGATGCCAGCATGCTGAAACAGGACATTCTGGACATTAGCCCCGCAGTTCAATAAAATGACAGAACTGAATCAGTCAGCCATCATGCATCCTTTTTTTCAGTTATCAAATTATTACCGCTTCCACATCATTTTGTGGAGCCTCTCCGGTTGAGGTGTAAACAACCTTCCATAGGCTGCTGCTTATTGCAGACTAGGATTTGCCTGCACAAAGGCATCCTTTTCTTGTGAGAACGACTCGAGAAGGCAGGGCCATCAATGCAGCGTCTTATTTTCTTGGCAGCTTGCTGCAGCGGGCATCCAGCTGTATGGGAAGTTGGGGGAAGCCACAGTACCCCATGAAGCATCCGAGCTTTCAGAAGAAGCTAGGCCTGTTTTCTTAACCTGTCTTTACTATCCTTATACCAGACTTCAGAGCAGTGCACAGGGCATTTCCATCCTGAAAAGTTTTTATTCTAAGTGCAACCAAAGTCAACAGATAGCCAACATTAAGATAGCGAGCGCTGCTTGAAAGCTCTCCATCATCTAGTGATTTTGGAGATATTTCACAGGGACCAAGCTGGCACACAGGGATGCAAAACCCCCTAAACACAAATGTTTAGATTACCGTTTCCTGAAGGGAAAAAAAAAGGGGAAGGGATTAATTTCACAAACGTTCTCTTTCTTGTGAACCACTCACCAAACCTTCACGGTCAGTCCTGCCCTTGCTTGCAACAGGACTTGATTCAAGTCGGTTTTTTGTTTCCAGCCATTTCTTACACCCCAACCACAGCCCGTGAGCAAACACCTGCAAACATCAGCCTCTGGCTGAAGCTGCTGTGGCGTAGCCTGTAGGCTTCTGCTCCGAGTTCAGCCCCTGCAAGTATCAATTAAATAAACTATTCCAGTACTCTCACCATTCAGGGGAACTTTTTATTTCTACACATAACGAAAGATCTGTTCACAAACGTGGAGTATTTAAGGTTAATAGTTTTCATCCTTTCTTATAAGCGTTACCATATTTCCGGGAATACAGGTGCGTCTTTTGAGTGCATTTTCCCTTCTGCCTTAATTAGATTTGAGCAGGTACATAAACAAAGATAACAATTGGCTCCTAAAAACATCACTATTAATACTGCAACAGTTCTGAAACTCTAGAAATTCTCTAGCCAGGAAAAAAAATAGGGATGTAGAGTAGCACCAATCCGTTTATGTGGCAGGCTAAGATACAAAGCCTGTTTTCATTTGATTTTTCATTAATTTGCCAAGTTAACAAAGCAGATGGTACAAGTAAATTCCACAGAACTATGTTCATAGCAAACCCTGTAAGCATCTGGTCTTGG
This sequence comes from Rynchops niger, assembly GCA_013400035.1. Classification (NCBI taxonomy): domain Eukaryota; kingdom Metazoa; phylum Chordata; class Aves; order Charadriiformes; family Laridae; genus Rynchops; species Rynchops niger. The sequence goes on along the minus strand of VXBH01001372.1, from coordinate 215,269 downwards.
GGGGAATCAAACCTAGAAAAATCTGGGAAAAGACCAAACAGAAAAAATAGAAGGGAGAAAATCCAAAACCAACTAACTCTGAAGGGAAGAAGGTTTGGGTCCAGATTTTGTTGATTAAAGCAACATGGTTAAAGCCAGTATTTAGTGCCTGTAACTTCTAAAATGCTTCATTTGACTTGCTGAAGCCGACCGTTTGGGGCCAATAAACTCAGGGACATTTCAGTGCAGTTTCTGAAAAAAGTTCTCACCTAATGCTGCCTATTTCTAGACCATTTTCTAGAAAAATAAATTCTGTTCTTCGTTGATTTGATGACATCCCTGGAACCCAACCCTTAAGTTCTTAAAACATCATTCAAGTGTAGTTGAGATGAAAAAGGGTTGCCTTAAAACTGCTATTTTTCCTGCGGAAAGATATGATTACAACTTAATGTTTTCCAAGAGTTGCTTGTGCACTGTGGTGGGATGACTGTTATCCACTACTGAAACACCTACTTCTCTCGCTGTCTTTGGTAAACCTTAAACCATTTCATGAAGAAAATTAACATGCTTCCCATTTTACAGATGGGGAGGTAGAGGTGCAGGTGAATAGCAGCTTCCCTGAAGTGACTCCTTTGGACAAAAGGCCAGGTGCACTCGCCCTTAAATTACACACCATATCACTGTCAGACCTACAGAGCCAAGACCGAGGGGAAAAAACAATCCCTTTCCTTGCTCTTGACCAGTCAGGACTGACGGTGTCAGTGAGACAGTCCACATTGTGCTATCAGTATAAGGAGAGTATATTTCCACCGGACCTGCTGGGAATGCTAACGTTTTGGTGCGATCCAACAGATATTTGGGAGGTTCACATCGGGAGAAAGTACTGTCTTCAACTCTGAATTTCCTGGTTTACCTTCCAACCTTGAACAAAGCCATGTCTATTTAAAAGGTACCTCACTTAGAGAAAAACCAGCTAGTTAGAACATGCCTTTTTCTCTCTTGGCACCCTCCAAAGTAGCCTCTGTAGAAAGGACACCAAAACACGGTTCCCAGCAGAGCAGCAAGCATGTCACTGAGCACACTCTGAGTCATCCTTCCCACCAGAGCAGTTAGTAGGAAAGGGTGTTGGCCAGCCAGGAAGCTCCCTGGATGAGTCATCATCAAATACAACCATACCTAGATAACCTTGGCATGGCCTCGCTTGCCTTGGTTCATTAGACAAGCCAAGCTCTGTCCTGCTACTCCTCCCATCTCACTTCTTTTTGAAAACTGTCTACTAACGGCAGGAACGATTGAGCGAATTGAATGCAGAGATTTTAAAATTGAAAGTCAAAAGACACCTAGTTGCATTTAAAGAGTGGAGGATCATTACAATGAAAATAACTGCAATAAAAAGAATGAAGAGTATGAGGAAAACCAAATATTTGCCACCCAGCTCAACAAAATCATATTCTGGCAGTTTTGCTCGAATCATTTTACTCTTTTCAGCACTGTAAGCATTTTCAGTGCTTACAAACGTTCCTCCAGTCTGCGTACCAAGTTTACAAAAGACACCAGCAAGGGGCTGAGAGATCCTGCCCTTTGCTGCGCAAAATGCTTTGTGTACGGGAATCCTGTCCTTGACTCATGACTGAGAAATATTAGCACTGCTATCATAAAGGAGAGACAAATCTTTTGAGACGGAGACGGGCACCACGGCTACTGCATCGTGCAAGATGGAAATGACTTGCGTTCCGTGCGGCCAGGTGCGTCAGCAACGCGGGAGGGCCCTGCATTGGCCCTGCCTGCTACGCCCAGTTCTGCTTTGAGTTGCGATTTTTCTCACTTGTAAGTAAGTTTGCTAAAATTTTAAAGACTGAAATTAGATATCACTTTCTGGCCTCTTGAATTGCTTAATCTGATGTGGTCTTGGCCAAAATGATTGTTAATTACCGACTATCAAATGGAAAGCATGATAGTTCTTATTAACCTTTAGAAGCTTTAACATGGCGTCTGACAAATATCAGTAACTTTTAAAACGGGTTTTTTCAAAATAAGCCATGGTCCAACTTACACACCAGTAGTAAACTATGGGAAAAATCCTACAGAAACATCACACACCACATGAATAGAATGCCATGTGTGTGTCTTAAGGATTTCTTCTTCTTTTCCCTGGAATTCCTCAGAATCGGTGAGAAAGGGACAGGTACCTGAGGCCTGGCAGTTCACCTCTCCGAGGGTAGGAGAGCACGATGCCAGTAGCATGAGACACTGCACCTGTGCCCTAAAGATAGAGAGGGTCAAACACGCAGGTATTCTTTTGGAACGCTTTGCCTGCCATCAGTGGTCAGTTCTGAGCCTGTCTGCCGATAAAGGCAAAAGGTCTCCACCTCCCTTTACAAAAGCCACTCCCTTGACAGATGCCAGGGGAAAAAAAAAAAAAAAAACTCGGAGGCATGAATTCCCACCAAAGTCCCAAAATGTTTACAAAACATTTATATATACATCCCCTATTCCTATTCTTCTCCTCCCTCATATGCAAGCTGAAATTTTTTCCTCCAACATGACTCCAGCGTTTCTCTAGCTGCCGTCACTCCGACTTCAGGCTGGGAGAGGGGACAAGGGCGGCGCTGAAGAGAGCTGAAGCCTGCCCCACTCGATCATCGCCGCAGTTCTTCAGCCATGTGAACTCCAGGAGCGTTGTTTTCAGTCCCAAGACACCTGAAAGGGCCTTGCAGATGATGCACAACTATTCCTTTGTGCGTTACTCAGAAGAAAGCTCACCTGTTCTGAAAATGCGCTGACTATGCTGGTCAACTTGCAAAATACTGGTCAGTGAAAGATGTCGGTGCATCAACAAAGGTCTGCTAGGGATGTTTTTTAGAGTTCATGCTACCTGGGGCAGAGGAACGGACTAGGTGACCTCCCCAAGGTCCTCCTGTCCTTTTCGTCCTTCATTCCATGGCTTTCTTATCGTTTTCCTCTACCGTTTGTTGGTTTGTAATAGCTTACTGCACCAGCAGGCCTCACCCTTTCAAGCAAAGGATCTATCACTTGCCAGGCACATTTTGCTTGCTGTATTTTGCTATGTTAGCTGATGGCAATGCAGAAACGAGTAATAATGCTGCTGATGAATGAATTTGCCAAGAGCTATCACCCAGCCATCTTGTTACCTACCACCCCGCGCTTCTGCTGCTGCTTACGGCATGCTGCTGTGAAGTAACCCAGACGTAGTTTGACATCGTGGAGCATGCAGAATTCCCATTGCAACAGAAGCTGTAAATGGGGTCACCGAGGGGACTGTATCCTTTTCTGGCCATTCTCTTTGCGCTGCACTGGGCTTATTATGTTTTATTTGTAAAGCAATCCTTTCCTTAAGGGTCACGCTGCAAGATTATTAAAACATCATGAAACACAGAGATTTCCACTACTTCACCTGATTCCCTGACTTCTTAAAAGAAACAAAGGGCGGAAGTAGGACCAATAAAAAAATAACTCGTTCTGCCCTTTTTCTTTTTAACCAATTGCTGATAATTTTCACTAAGTGGGGAAATTGGCCCAATAACTCAGTTTCTCAGCATAATTTTTTTGGAAAAAATTTATTCTCACTTTTCCTATTCATCTAACACTTAAAACTGCATATCCAGTGAAAAGGCTTGTGTACGCTGACTTTAAAGAAATAAGTTTTTTATCTGTTGTCCCAATGATATCGTATCTTATACCACTTTAATTCCTTCAAATCAGTGAAAATTAACCTTTTTACCGATTTATGCTCCGTTTTATTTTCATGCTGCTGAAAGGACTAAAAAAACTGTAATTTATATCAGACAGAAGAATTGTGATGGGTTCAAAACCTCCTTCTAACCTATAGTTTATCGATGAGAACAAAATAAAACTTGGAAGTGACAGATGAGCTAATCTACAGTTTGGAGCTGCGGGAGAGCGTTGTATTCTATTAATCATTTAGAAGATGACTGATTACGCCTCACTGTGGCTGAATTCACTTTTTTTTTTTTTTAATAGATCAAATATTCAAAACTCTATGCAACTGTAGCCAAAAGACCCAGGTCAGCAGTTTTGGTAAAGGCTGTGGCCCCAAGTCTATGAAGCTGACGCCTGCCTATAGGTGATGCTGTTTCTTTTACTCTGGAGAAGCGGCAAAGTCGATAGCTGTTTGTTGAAAACAAAGACTGTCAGTTGTCCCATGGCTGAGCTAACTCAAGTCTTCTCAGAAGGGTAGGGAAAAGGAACCGAGAGAGGTCGTCTTCAAAGGGAAGGCAGAGAGCAAAGGGGAAACAGCTGGACCGGAGAATGGGCATGCTGCTCTGGAAGCTCCCAGATGATGGGAGTTTATGGGAAGTTTCCACTTTTAGGACGGCCTGGGCTCCTCCTGCAGCCCCTGTCTCCCTTCTTCCTCTGATGCTCTGACACCTCTGGAGCCGTTGATGCCAGTCAGACTCCCCAGGGCTCTGGCAGAATTGGAGAAGGCAAGCAGGGCCATGGCCCCTCTGCTCCCCCTCACAGCCCATGGTAGGCAGTTGCCTGCTTTGTCTGTTTTAGGAGACATTGGCCCAGCATTAAGAAGGTTGTTTGAATTGAGGTTAGGCGCCCAGCTGCCTGAACCTCTTACAGAAAGCCCACACGCCCTGAACTATCTTTTCCAAACCTCGGGTCATACTGAGAAGCAATAAAACAGCCCTCCCCGCGAGGAGCCGCATGCTGAGTCCCAACCAGGCAGTGACTGGAGATGAGCACAACGATTGCAGGATGCTCCCAAGGCACAAAAATTATTGTCATTAAGTCACATAACGTTGTTTTGTAACAAGCTCCTAGGCAAACGTCATAATTTTCTGCTGCAATTTTTGGAAGTATTTGAGGACAGAAATTGACTTGGATTGTTAGAGTCCACGTGTTTCAAGGAGAAAAGATGAGTCAGTGTCTGAAATAAGAGTTATGGGAGGACAGTATTTCTCCATGTACCCCAAGATCTGAATCCTTCCTAAAAAAGGAAAATTGTCAGGGGGGAAGTGGGTGGAAAAGACCAAAGGCAGAGAACGAGATGTGAAATTGCTGTCTGCACTAACATTATGTATTTTAATTGTAGATCTTGGGACCTAAAAAAACCAACCAACTCTCAGTTACTGAATTTAGTCCATAATGTTGAAAAATGCACCTTGGGACTCCTAGGTCATTTTTTAATAGCATTCATGATTTCAGTAGATGCTGGAAAGCTACATACCTTAGAGGATGTCAGCCCTAAGGCATGAAATCAGTACGGCATGTGTTTAGGAACTGAACTTTCATTCAAATCAGTGGATGTAAACTCTGAAATGCCTTCAAATCTGGCATACGGGCTTTGATCACTGCTACAAGTAGAACTCAAGTTTCTAAATCACTTGGACACTTGAAAATTAAACTGAACACCGACTTGATTGATGGTGATGTTTTCAACGTGCTGATTCAAACAGCTACTCTAGATGGAAAAGGAATTTCTGCTTGCAGAAAATAGGAGGGATGAGTTTGGAGAAAAGGGCCATAAAACAAATTAACACAGGGCCTCCAGGCATTGGCTCAAAACATTTCATTCCTTTGAGATGAGGTACCTTTGGGGAAACAGAAGCAGCAAAACAAACGACAAAGGGAAGCCAGGGGATGCAAACGATGAAACAAGAAGAATGCTGTAAAAAAGTTAGACAGTATTTGAGGACTGGATTTTTGGTTTGTACGTTGTCCAATTCTCTATGCAGAACAAGCCTTTAGACAAGTCCATCTAAGCGTTCATACTGGAGCTAATTCCATTTTTCTTTTTTTTTTTTTTTTTCTTTTTTTTACATGACTACATCAGATGGGGATGTCAGACACTGGAAGCAGCGCATTACGGAACGGGGAACGCCCTGTAGGCCTTGATACCACCGCAATTTGCTACTCGAGTCCCGCTTACAAATTTTTGCACTCAGTAATAATATAGCCATGCAAGATTCTGAAACCTGCACAGGATCTACAGGAGAGACGACAAGCACACCAAATCTCTGACTAGACCTTTCTCGAGGAGCACATTTGACACCGCAATCAATATAAAGTGCAAAGAAGTGGCACTAGTGCACCCAGCTGCGAGGGACCGAAGCCCAACTCAGAGAATTCAGAAATCCAGAGACTCATCCTAAAGTAAGCTGAAGTCCCTGCAGGTGTTCAGCCGCGGCACTAGGAAGCCTTGCTTTGCTAGTGATGGAAAATGCTTTTTTCTACACCGTTTCCACCTAGGAGCAGGCTAATGAAAACTGCCTTTGCCTTGCCCAGGTCTGCAACCGGTGAGGCACCAAATACTGCCATAAACGATCTGCCGTAGTTCCCTCTGCTTAGAGAGGGCTGACCATTCAGTTTATTCTTGCGTCCTCTACGGCAGCATTAAGTCCGTACACACAGGGTGGAAAAGGCACCTAATCTTCAACTGGAAGGGAGGTGGGATGGGCGGTTAACAGCTAACCCTCAAAGGAGGAAGTATCAGGTGACAATATTGTGAATCACCTACAAAAAATGTAGATCATGGCCCCAAAAAAAAAAAAAAAAAAAATCATCTAAAAAACATCCTACAGGGATTTTTTTTCTGGTTTGAGGATTTTTGGAATTTTTTTTTTTTTGCTTGGTTTGGCATCTCTTTATTCTGATGGACTAATAAAAAAATTTCTGAAGTAATGCATTTAGCTGGTCTCCCGCGTTTGGTTACGTCATCTCTTACTGCCTCTATAACTCATTAACTTGCGGCTTATCTCTGCAACCCTTTCTGTGCCCCCAATGCCAGGCAGTGTGTTCTCCCGTAATATTCTCTGGGCTGAGCGCGAGGTGCCAGGCACGGCCGAACTGGAGGAAGACGGCAGTCCTGGGCCGCGTCAGGGCTGTGACACCCTCCTTAGAGGAGTCACACAGCCCCAAAACCTTTCACCAGCACCTCAGGCAGCAGCTTCCCTAATCGGTGACCCTCTATTGAAGCCTTACGTATTGAAGCACAAGATGCTCGAGTGGTTCGGATGCTGCAACACAAATAGGCAAACGAAGAGTAAAACCAAAGCTTAGAGTATAAATGCGGAACAGAAGAATCTGCATCACTGAAGGAGCTCTCCCCCCCAGCTCCAAACACATTAATTCACTGCTGGGCTTTCAAAGGCGCAGGTCTGGTACAAAACAGCACCGCTCGCCTGTGTCAGCAGAGCTTCGCAGTGTTACAGCCCCCGGCTCAGCAGATAAGACCCTTCCTAGGCACTTCTTGAACTAGTGCTGCAGCAAAGGATTTTTTTTAAATGACTTCTCTTTGTAGCTAGCCTGATAAGCACTGACCCCATCGTAATATAGCTTGCTCAAGAGCTTCCAAAAGCGATTCTTGCTGCGACCACCCCTACTACCCACTGTCCACCTTGGGTGGGAACGCTGACCCCATTGCTGGTCTCCCACCCTCTGCACCCACAACACGCCCCGGCGAGCAGCACCTGTCACAACATCAGATCCGCATCCTTAATCACGGACAACTGCACAGCCCTGCCAAACAACAAGGTCTGTTCCTAATATCGATAGTAAAGGGGGAAGCGATACAGAGGCGGAGACTGATTCTTCAGCTTACATTAATAGTTCAAAATAGTCATATGCTCACTTTCTTTCTGAAGCAGAAGATAAGAAAGCGTTGCAACAGGTCACGCCGCAGTGGTCCTGCCCCTGCTCTGGTAGGGCTGAAAACAACGCTGGGGCCTAGCTGGAATGTCAGTGAGGATCTGTGCAAAAGGAACAAGTCCCTATCTCAGACCATGCAAGATTGTACGCTTTTTCGTTTTTAAGGGGGACAGTGTGAGGAACAGGAAAGACAGGTAACAGGAAGAAATGAGCATGACCCACAACTGATACAAAAAGTTTGAGCTGTGCAGAATTCAAGAGGGTTTTCCTTGTTTAAATTATTTTTATTTTGGGTTTTTTTTTTTAAACACCTTGAGGATTTGTTCCATTATATTCAGACTATTTTCCAGGAAATATTTTAATATTAAACCAAATACTGCTGTGCTTATGCCTTCATTTGCCACTAAAATCAGAGCTACCGTAGATCATAGAAGGAAGCTGTGATTCAAGGCTACACTATTCAAATCACATTTTGGTTATGAAATGCTGATCCCTGAGCTTAGATTAGTTCTGATGGGAGCTGCTGATATTCTGTTGCCTTTTCTTCTACATACCATTTTTGTTTCAGAAACACCTGACAGGATATTAACGTTTAGTTATGCAAAGTGTACCCTTATTTCCGATGTTAATTATTAGAGCCACTGATTTCTTCAATTACTTCTGAAAGCAAAGTTCGAGAAAGCTATTCACAGGAAGACAAGTAAAATGTGTGAGATTTATGTCCTTTCGCCGAAAGTAAAAGTTAATCTCTTTGCCCCTATGAGTTTAAAGACGGACAAAATGCACGACTGACTTTTAAAGCAAGGAGTTAAATATTGTAGAACTTGAAAGGTGTGGCTATATTATACCCCCTGGAGACATTTGACTTCGCATTTATGGCACTGCTACTAAGGTTTTTTGGTTCCCTTTCCCCGCAACCACCTGAAGAAGAGTCTCTGTTTGTTGCTAGTGGTAGAGGGTCTAATAGGTGACGCTAATTCCACCCCTGAGACCAATGCCTCAGTGCTTCAGCGTCCACACCATCTGGTTAAATACAATGTCGCTACCAAAACCAGACCAAAGCATATCAAGTGTTCCCCTTCACCCCGACATTTCAGTGAGATTTGCCTTATTCAGATGTACTATATATGTTTCTGAGCATTCCACGTGCTGTTTATTCGGTTCTAGCGGCAATTCCTTCCAAAACATAAATACATACATACATAAACCAGGGACACGTTAAGTGTTATGTTAAGTGTTATGTTAAGCCTTATGAAATAAGTGCTATTAGGTAGGGTGATAGGGACTTTAGGGGTGTGGTTTTTGTTCTTTTTTCTTTTTTTCCCCCCGCAACTATCTTTTATATCCTTCAAGTGGAGCAGGAGAAGTGAAATCCGCTGAAAATGGACATGGTGTATTTTAAAAGTTCATTAGCCCTAGCTAAATCCTAGCCTTTAAATCGCTTTCTCCCCCTCCCCGAAGACTTGGTGGCTCCCCGATCCAAATATTTGGCTCTCTAAGTCCTGGCTACAGGCCAGATGTAGGTTCAACTGCCCCTTCCCCACACACCAAACCAGTTTCCAAAGATTCTGTTTCAGTCTTTAGAAGTCTATCATGGTTTGAACGTGGCAGAAACAATCACTCCATGCTCACATTTCACGGGTCCTGATCCAAATTCTACTGGCATACCACTGCTTGATTGATTCCCATGGCCCGACACAATGCTGTTACATGAACAAAAATAACCAAACATCTGGCTCCATGCTAAAAGAGCGCACATGGGAAAGTAAACCTAAGTAAGCCAGGTGCTGTTAACCCCACCACTATGATAAACTGCTCTGAAAGGGATGATTTAATAACCAAAGCAGCAGAAGACGAGAAAGCTTCAACTCCCATCTAGTCCTTCAGTGTCACAGCCAGGAGAGCACCTAGACCATGGTGCCCTGAAAAGGATGGAGGAGAGGAGGGGACCCCACACCATGGGAAGCAGTTTTAGATCTCTATTCACAGCGACTCAGGAGTTAACCAACCGTAGGTGCCTGCACCTTTTATTTGCCTTGGATTTGCACCAAGTTTGAGTCATCGCATTCAAACAGGAGGGGGGAAAAAAAAAAAAAAA
>VXBH01001372.1:139580-205549 GCA_013400035.1 Rynchops niger | reverse complement strand
AAAAAAAAAAGAAACAAACAACCCGAGCTTCTTATTCCAAAAAGGGCATTCCCAGACCAGGACACTTTCAAGTTCTTACCAGGGAAAGGAGCCTTTTTGAATTAAGAGGGGTACATGCCTGTCTCCTCCTCTGAAGGAAAACCAAGACATGTTCAGAGCACTAAATCACAAACACAATTTAGATGCACTGGTGTCTAAGACAGGATCTCTAGATGCATTATGTCATATCTGCCTCTACAGAAAGATTTAGCTTTTCTGTAGCTCCATTAAACTCATCCTGTAGGTGGGACTCAGAGCTTTTATAGTAGCAGACTATCAAAGGAACGTAAGGAATGCAGGGTGTAAACAGATTAGATCTTTTCCCCCTCTTATAGAAAGACCTAGATTTTTTCCCTTTCCTCTGAAGCTTTAGAAATTTAAATGAAACACTGAAGCATGCATGTTACTCAAGTGCACCCTGTCCTCAGTCCAGGATTCAAAGCCAACAATTCACAGGTTTTTCCTGTTTCATCAGGGGTTGTGCAGGAACTTAACCAAGCTTTGGAACCGGATCCACTGGCAGTTTGGGTTGAACTGGAAAAAAAAATTGACCTACAGCACATTAACCCCTCACTTTGCGATTTCACCCTTATTGAAGTGTTTACCCTACAATTACCAATGATATCCACTGGTCGTGTCTCCACTGATTGGATTTACTATCCTAATGGTACGGACTTTGCTGAACTGGATAAATAACAGCAAGGGACTAAGGGCCAGGCTTGCACCTAGAGTCAGTTTGGATGATTCTAGGAACCTTTCTCAACAGAAGCTAAATCAGCTGACATCTTGCCTCAGTTACATGAACTATTTCCCTCGTGATTCAAATAACAGTCTTATGAAAGCTAGTGCACTACGTGGAGCACTAAAGAATGATTTACCCATCCTCTCTTTCCTGTCTGTACTGGACTCCTTCCATTGCTCAACTGGAGGTTCACATTCAAATGTCTCACTGCCGTTCCCAAATCACTGTTGCCAAAGGTTTGGCCCTTTACATGTGATATGTGGGATTTGTTTTCTCATTTTTGTACTGCAATGCTAAACCTCTATTTGCATGCAGAGGCAGTCAGCCTTTTGCCAAGATGGCTGTGTCAGTCAAGGAGAGACCAAGCACTAGCACATGATAAACCCGTGTGGGGTATATACCTCAGATTCAGAGATGTACTGGAAGTTCAGCAGGACGAAGCAGAACTACTTTAGACCAGGAACACAGTCCTTCCACAGAGCTCAATTAAGACACAGGAAGAAGGTAGCAGATACGTTTAATGCAAGAACCGAGGCGGACGGCTGTATCTGCAGGCGGGAGTTAAGGACAGCAGAAGTAACACTAACCACAACAGAGGTATACTGGCAAACCTGTAGCTAGGTGGAAAACTGGAAGTTAAATTTCCAAACGTTCAACTTTGAGCCTGACTACAGCATCCTTTGTATGATCAGTGCTACAAGAGCTGAAGTAGGTGGCCAATAAGTCTGACATGATTGACTCACCTGAAAGTTTAACCCACTAAGAAAGATCATTAACACATCTATTCAAAGCAAAGCAATTGCCTGGAAAAATCAAATACGTACCTAATGACCTAGAATATTAACAGAAATCTAGGGAATTATAACGGTAGTAAAATCAAAGGTTCCATCTGAAGAACCTCATTATTATAATTTTTGGACTGCATTCATGTTGCTCTTTTGCACATTCAACAGCACTTGACATTAAGTAGTGAATAAGAATTAATTAACATACCATCCTAATCAGGGCAAGGAGGTTAAACACTATGCTGTCTTCATAGCTAATCTTTAAAGAAAACTAAGAATTGCCTGAAACTCTAAAAGGGGAAAGATTTCAAGTCTGAATCCTGTTAGTAGAGTTTGGAGAAAGATAAGGAACAGCGTGAAACCTTCCTTCACTTTTCTTCTTTCTATGTACAATTGGGCTAAGCTTTAAGTCGACTGAAATATCATTTAATTGGGAGGGACCCAGTTGATACTTTGTGTCTTCTGTTCTCATTCCAGGAAGATTTTTTAGCTAAGGATTCTTGAAAGCCTGCATAAATTTCCCTCACGTACTTGTTTATCCATCCTGCCCACATCTTCATAACAGACGGGTTACGCACAAGTCTCTTGAGCTCTATTCTTAACATGAGCGCCCGACTTAAGAACTAATACAGCCTTGGGTTCCTCAGCTCCTCGATAGAGCTGTTGTTTTAAGTGAGAATCAGGGCAGAAATTCCATGCACCAGGAAATCAGCCCCAGACACAAACTCCTCGGTCAGACACTCCCTCTCCGCTCTTCTCCAGGGAACAATTCAGTGGAGAACTCTACAGGGGACGCTCCTGTGAGCTTGTTTAGCTTTGTTGCCTTCCTGGGAGTTTTGCAGCACATACTTTATTCTGCTACCAAGTTCAGCAAATATTTAGCACCTTCAGAAGGTTAAAGGGACGTTTTTTCAAGAGCCAAAGCCCCTTTTGTTTTGGACTAATTGATTTGGTATTAAAATCTGTTGAAAATTGAAGTTGGAAAAAAAAAAGACACCGGAGCAAGGGAACAAAAAATTTGAAAATGCCCACGATTGCTGGAGCCAGTTCTCACACATCTCGGTCTTTTTAACCACTTGGCAGCTGGGCAGAGAGTTTCAAGAAGCTGATCAAAGCAAAGAATACAGCTTTCCACACCAGATTCTTTCCCCAAGGCCTGTAGAACCTCTCCCCATAGATGGATTAACTGGGAACAAGAAGAAATGGAAAATGCCTTCTTTTTTTTTTTTTCTCCTGTTTCAGCTATAAAAATAAAAATTTGCATACTCCACCCAGAGACTTAAACCAAGCCTGATTTCTCTGTATGCTGATGAGAACAGATATTTCAGAGAGAATCCCTACCTCCATCATGGCTGCAGGGAATCAATAAAGTGCTTCAACTATCTTCTTTTCGTCAAGTTTTTGTCCTTACTAAAACGCAGAACAAGCATATCTGGTTCAAAGCAGACTGACAGGAGGCAAATCAATTGTTTGGGGGCCGTTCAACACCACCAGGCCTTGTAACAAACCTACGGTGTATTTTCATTAATGAGGTTTCAGTCCTTTCAGCAAAGGCTGCATTAAAAAGCAGTCCCAAAGGTAGAAGATATAGAAGGATTAATTATATGATGCAATCTTTGCCTAACTCGGTCCTGCTACGAGGTGTAAATCTAGAAACAGGCACTAAGGTGAAAAGATGCCTTTAGAATATTTGTTTGCCCAGTTGGCTGAATGCAAACACTGCAAGGTTCATGTGAGTCACTGCAATCCATCAAAAGGGCCAGTCCCGCCAGGATAACGCAAGAACGACCTGAATCCAGCAACCTCAGACTGAGAGTGCAGATCTATACAATCAGGAAGAAGAAACCAAGCGAGCTGATGCTCTGAATCGCACATCCCTGGCATGAATCTCCAGAGATTCTGATCAGCGGTTACCATAATCAATCCCTTCTCCCTAACTCTGCTTCTCCTACAGCAGACCCAGATTTACATGACTGGCGTGAAATCAAAGCATTCCTCAATCTACATAACTTGAAAACTAGGAGGGACTTACCGTAAGGAACTATTCCATTAATATAGCACCGCGCTCCAGTGGCTTGAAGTCCAGATCAATAGATACGAGATGGAAAACTTTAAACCTTTGATGCAATCAACACTTCTGGGAAAAAGGAAGTTCGCTCACGCCAGCTGTTAATTCAGGAAAACCTATGTGCACACTTAATTCATGTTTGTGAAACACAGAAAACATACAGTGTACATGTTATTGAAACCCTGCTGTATTCCAGGACTTAGATTAATGGGAAGCCTCTACATGAGCTCCAAGTTTGCCCCTTCGTATTACAACTTTTACCATTCTTGTCTTTTGCAATGCTCCTTACCGTTCAAGAATGGAGCATCTTTATAAAAAGATGAACCCTTGTTCGTTAGCATTCCAAGTTGGGAATTGCTCTAAAGGGCTGATGAGATTCTGAAGACACAGGTAACACAAGTGTAACATGTAAATAGTCACATGAGTACTTGTGATACCATGACAGACCCCAAAGTAACACGCCAGCAGACAGGTGCTCAGAGATGGGGAAGGATGTGGATTTTATTCCTCATTGCAAACTCCATCCTATTACATCTAACTATATCCAAGAAGCAAAACTGTCCTTATACCTCAATTCTTCATTACATTACTCAAACCTGTAAAAGCAAAGACCATTTTAGTTTTAATTACTTGGGTGCAGGTTAGAGTTATTTTGCATGCCATTGCAATACGTCACAAAATAGTTATGAGTTGATAAAACAGTAGTTTGTAGTGGAACTGGTCAAGCTTCTCTGTCTGGGCATCCACTTTCATTTTGATTTCTAGTTACTTTGTTTTATGATTAGATTAATCTTAGGGCAAGTTTCACACTGTTCTCTCTCACAACATATATTCGTTTCTCTTTTCTTTTCACAGAGCATCCGTCACTCGTGTTCCATGGAAGAGACCAACATCAGCTTAAAATACCGCAAATGCTCTTTCCAGCTGTGTTCGAAGCCTTGTTACTTCCTGCTGGGGGACGCTTTCCAAAAGAAGGGATTAAAATACGATCCAGGCATAAGAGGCAACACAGGATAACATTTTTCCTTGGGAAGGCAGAAACTGCTGGTTAAGGTTTTAATGGGTAGCTGCAAGATATAATTAAAAGCCTTGGGTCTATGAAATACACAAATTTACATTTGTGCACAGAAGGAAGAGGGAGTTCTCAGGTTTCTAAATCTTTAGGACGTGGGCCAACGAACCGCTCAGCTGAGCGCACAACACACAACTCCATTGATTTGCATTGGCCCAGAAGCTGTTACAAATATTCAACCCGCTTTCGGTAGAGAGAGCCAAGCCTCGGCACTAACAAAAAAAAAAAAAAACCTACAGCTGAATTTTAATAATAAATATCAAACGGTGAAAAACTTTATAGGTTGCAAACACTCAAAGGAGAAACACGCAAGTTTTCTTTGTAAGGAAGGAGTGGTTAAGAGGCAAGGACGGGTGCTTCCCGCGCACCCCGCGTAGGCTCAGGCCAGGCTGACTCAGAAATGCCCCTGCTCTTGGCTGGCCACTGGGAAACATGAACTACACCAGTGAGTTATCAACCAGGGTGGAGGAATGTCTGACAGACAGAAGACTAGGTTTTTAAGGCGTTTTCCTCACGGCATCTCTTTAACCCCTGAAGGACAAGCAGAAACCACCTGTTTCTATCCCCTGCCACCACAGCACAAGAAAAACGGTTTCAGATGTCTTATAGGGCATCAGGACCCTCCCATTGCTCCTCGTCTTGCCAACAGCAATAGCTAGTGGTCGTACCAGGAGTCATTTCTGACCTACACATTGTACTCCTGCTGAGGGTCAGAAGATCCTGCCCTTGAATCCCAGGTTTGCTGCTTATGTTGTGGTCCCAGATGCTGGCCTTTGTGGGCCCGAGAACCATTTCTGTTGCCTTTAAACTCAGAAACAGCTCCTTTTGGTGTTGTTATTACACTCTTATGGGTTCTTAACTGAGGGGAAGAAGCTACCACTATTTTCCCAAGCAAACAAGAAACTTGACCTTTAAGAGGCACTCGACAAACCTGACACATTAACTTGGTTTTTCTAACTGGAAGGTGCTGCCCTGAGACGTGACATCACCAGCCTAAAGTGTCAACAACAGTCAGTTCTACATTATCAAATTCATTTTATTGAAAAAAAAAAAAGAATTGGTTTTAACACACCATTCTCCTTCCCCAGTAGGATTAACTATCAGGAGCTCTGACCGGAATTCTAGCAGAAGAGTTGCCAGCCCAGGGAGGCGACTTTGCAAAGGCTCCGTAGTGCTTTCTGTGCCATCTAAGTTTTTTGCTTCCCCCTCAGATCCTACTTTTCGTTACTTTTAGGTGTCCATTAAGCACCCAAGATTGGAGCACAAAGTCAGTAGAAAGACTCTCACCAAATGCCATGGATATTAAATGAGGCTGAGGCTGCGTTATGCTCACTTTGGTTATAACTACAACATGAATAACAAGAATTTCTATTTTTATACCAGTGTTGATGCAAGAGGCTGCATTCTGGCCCCATTCACTCAGTGTCTGCATATATTAATTTTGATGTTATTCTTATATCAGTACATGAAATCATCTTGTTATATACTGCCTTATACCATCCTATCGTATAACATGGATTTCAGCCTGAGCTACACAAGCATTTCCAAAATCACCACCGAGTCTCACAATACCTTGGTAGAACACTGCAGTAGTATGATGCAGATTGTAATATCACAGCAAGTATGCCTGTGGGCCAAGCGGTGTGTTCACCTGAACACGGAGAGGAAAAATAGATTCCTGCCTCCATTAGCCGCCTGCAGCAGACCTGGAGACACACAGATTCCAGGGCACACAGCGTGAAAAGGAAAGCCAGTTTATATTGCCCCTTGGATCTGGAAAACTATCCCAAACTCTGCTTCTTGGTAACAAGAAAGGGAAAAAGAACAAAAAAGGGGGTTCCCAAGACACATCAAGGGATGTCAAAAGATGTGTCCCTGTGTATCCCCCTGCCCCCGGAGCAGTTGGCTCAGCAAGGTCAGAAAGCTCCCGAGTGTGATTTCTCCCAGAAAACATTTTGCCATTCTTTTGAAATGCGTTCTCATTGTACCTTTCAGTGCCCTAATAAATCATTAGCAATAATTACCCTTTTCACTTGAGCCAAAATGAAAACAAAACAGTTTTCTGTTAGAAAAGATATAGTAGATATTAATCAAAATCCTGGTCCAAATTCCAGGGAAGTGGGTCAGAGCTTTTCTGTTGCCCTCTGTGGGCTTTGTATCCACTGTGCTTTTTTGAAATTTTTATTGCATGTAGCCTATACATATATATATAGCCTAGAATCCAGTGGGGTGATTTATCTAAATAGTTAAAAACTAAGTAGTCCAAAGTGAAGTTTTATCCCCTGGAACCGGATCTGGCCGCGTTCGTTCAAGGAAAGATCCCTGACGTCACAGGGCAGATAGAATCGTTGATGCTACTTCCCTTATTACCAGCCCAGTTCATCGGAAGGCCACAGCACGAAAAGGAAAGGTCACGACACCCAAGGGCAGGTTGTGGCACAGCCTGCCTAGAAATAATGGGAATCAACCCAGGAGTAGAAGAGCATGTAGGAAACAAAGAAAAAAAAAGGAAATTAAGGAAGTCTTGCAAGTCCAGCACATCATTTTTATGCGTTCAAAATAAATACACGCAATCATTAGCAATAAGCAAACACTTCCTTAAAAGTCCTGGCTCCTTTGACATTGGGATTTGCCTCCACAGTATCTGTGCCCTGCTCCTGTTGTGGGACAGGAAGCCGTCGTGCACGAATTTCCCTGCCAGAGCGTAAAGAAAAGGCACCACAACAAGAAGGATGCTTAGCACTTTAGCTAATAAAGCCCAGAAAATGTTTACAGGTATGCACAGAGTCCCCAGAGGAGGGGACGGACACTTGGTTCTCTGAAAATTTCCCCCTGAAATAAATAGCAACTATCCCTACAGCGTTCTCAAGGGCAATCTGAAGTGACCTTAGGGCTTCGTTTGTTTTTTTCAAGTCGCCCTGAATGCTTGGCACCGCGTCAGCGGGGGGCTGCAAATTATTCTTGCTATGTTCTATTCGATAATTGTATTTCAAGCCCAAACCCACATTTGGCTCCTGCGCTCTGCTAAGAGTATTAACCTGAATTTGCAACTTACAATATCTGGTTTTCTATGATTTTAATATCTTTAAAAAAAATAAAAGTTAAAAAAAATTTCCTTTCCCGACGGATGTTGGACATTCGTAGACATAAAAAAATACCCCCCAAAATCAGAAAATAGTACCTAGTTACTGCATTTTCAGACAGCAAGCTGGAAATACTCCGACAGCTTAACCTTTACATCTGCTAAGGACTGTACCCCTCTGTCCAGCCACATTATTTCTTTTTTTAGCTATCCACTCATAAGAAGGAACACAGATTTTGCATTAGGCCTCCTTTGTTGAAAGATTCAGTGCACACCTATTTTCTACACAGCAATGTAAATCTCCCGACTTCGCCGCTAAGGCTTGTACAACACATCAAGGACCCCTCTGAACTGGAAATGGGTTTCACAGGCTGCCTGGTCATTATGCTAATAAACCAACAGTAGAAGTTCACACCCCAAGTAAATAGCCAAGATATGATTACAAACAATATCAAACACTACAGATCCCTGTGTTTAAAAAAAAAAAAAATAAATTAAAAAATTAGAAAGTAAGTGTTTTGTCTTTTTATTCCATGGGTAATTTCCCTTCTCCTTCTCAAGCAACCATACTAGTGGTTGAGCAGTTTCAGAAATTATCAGAAACCTAGGAAGTAACTTGCAGGTAGCTCCTTTAATACACAAATCAGGGACAAGAATCACCTTGCTGCTAGTCACTGTCTCAAGAAGTCACCTTGGACCACAGAACTGTTGTCATTCAGTCTCATTTCTTTGGACTCGAGGGTCTGAAAATTCAGTAATTTTTACCCTTTTGTTCCTACAGCGCTTTCAAAACTGCATCAAAACATCGCAAAGCACAATTACAACTGTCCCTTAAGAAAATTCTTCATTAAGAGAAGATAAGATCTAACCACTTACTTGCTCTCTCCAGTCGTTGTCATTTAAATGCAAAGGAAAAAAAAAACAACACCAAAACAACACCACCTAGCTTCATTTGGCATTGTTTGCGTTAAGAAAAAAAGAAAGTCAAGACAAATCTCAACTCTTAAGTTCAGGCAAATACCTTATTAAGCACAGGAAAAACAAAGTGGAAGATGAACACCCCGATGGAATCTCGGAACCGTAGATTTATTCCACCAAGTGCTTTACAGTGCCTGTTATCTCAGCCTTGGCTAAGCAAGAGAATGCTGGTGAAAATCTTTGCCTGGTACAGTACAGAGCCCCTGCTTCACAGGCCAGGAATTTTACATTGAATAATTTTTAACTTCAGCTCTGGGAGGGAAAACAGGGTCTCATACGCTCTGCCTGCTCGATTAGGTTTTATTTATTTATTTAATGGAAAGAGGACTCCGAATTGGGGAAGGCTGGGGCGGGGGTGGAAAATACATGCACTACCCCTTCCAGCTGCTGCCCTGGGGTGGAGGGAACAGGGGGGAGAGGTTAGCACAAAGATCGTGAACTTTTCGGGGAAAATGAAGAGATAACCACCAAGCTGAGAGATTGTATCTTTCAAGAACTGTAGATAATGGGACTTCCCAGGTCATCATCTTCTTTTTTGTTTTAATATAAATAATTTTACTGATCTGTGGCTAATACAACCTAATCTGCTCAGAACTGCTGAAACAACAGTAGTTAGCAATTCTAATCAACTACATTGTTATTTGTATGATGCTACCCCCTGTAGAGGGCCTGCTCAAATTCAGGCCCCCGCTATGCTAGGCGCATCACTAACACAAACTAGGAGAGTCTACTTAAAGTCACCAGGTAAGTACGCAAAAATCTAGGACAAGAAACAAAGGAACAAGCCACCCCAGCTCTCTGAAGAAGTTACATATCAAACAACCCGGAGAGCTGGGAATAGACCCCATCTCCTCAACCGTACCCAGGCATTTAAAAGACCAGATTTTCAAATGGACTGATGTTCAAACAACTTTGTGTAGTGTCAATTATTCAAGCCCCCTTCCATCTGGCAACGTGGGCCAAGAAATTGAGGAAGAGGTGTAGCAAACTGCGTCATTCAGTAAGACAGCATCAAGGAGCCGCTGAATCCCAGGCCCATAGGCTCATTCCACCTGTCCGTGGTATTTCCAAGTGACGGTTTGCTCCTTCCAGGGCGATGAAGTCCTCAGCAAAGAATTGCACCCCGATCCAATGCCCATGTAGAACAGAACAGAACACTTCATTCAAGGCTTTAAGAATCTATTTAATCATTCCCATGTTTGGCCTGAAGTATATTTTACCATCCTTCTGGTAAGAAATGTCTATTCTTACAACAAAGCCCAGTACAGAAACCACCTCCTTTCCTGCAGTCAGAAGCAGATGCAGGCACACTAAACCACAAACCTGGTGATGCCAACTGAGCCCCACTGCAAATATCTCAGTCCTTTCATAAGGCACCGTGTTATTATTGTGTACGTCATTGTTATACTCAGGTTTGATCGCTTTTCTTCAATACAGCAGCTGCCCTTTTCCACTCTGAAAGCTGTGGAGTTAGTAATATAGTTGCTGAGCACCTGCACAATTAAAGCTTCATTAAAACAGACATTTAAAATCGCTCTCTCTGTTGATTACATGTTGTTAGACCAGAAAAATCAGTTGAATAAAGCCTCCGAGTTGGTCAGGAAGAAGCAAACAAAATTCCCTGTTTTGTTCCCATCTTGCTTGCTGCGATGAGCACAGAGAACACGTGTAATTCAATAAGTCGAAGTGTCTGTCCTCATTAGTGAACCAGAAATATAGCACAGCCAGATAGATTTCAGAGAAGAGGGAAACATTCTCTTAAAACAAATCGTCAATGCTCTTAACTCGAAAGGATGTTTCGTTGTACCTATTGTCACGCACATCATTTATTGCACAACAGAGTTAAGCAAACACCTGTCGAGGATGTATAAACAGGTATGCCTGTAGTTATAATACAGACTGATGGGTTCCATTGTTTAACTGCACCAAAAGCATAAAAGCAAGAACCCGGATGAAAAAAAAAAAAAAAAAGTGGAACCTTCCAGGTGGATGATGCAGTTTTCTGCAAAGGGAATCGTTAGGAATACATAGATATTGGATACGCGGCAGAGAGCAACACACCTTACAGCTCTTGCGTTTGTAAAAGGCAGGGAAAGGGCTTGCTCCTAAACTCAGGTACAGACTTACTCTGTCTAACGAACAACCTGGAATGGCAATAGGTGGCATAATGTAAGAGTCTCAGATGCTTCAGAAGACTCCATCCAGCCCAAGACGAGATTGGAACCATTTTTTTCAAAGCGCTCAGCACCACAGTTACAGATAAATAATATGTTGAAATAGGATTTGATCAAAGCACAAATAAAATGGAAGAGTTTAGAGAAATAAATAATTTCCATCTCAAACACAGCACTAGCAGAAGCATCAAAATTTGAGCCTATAGACAGTCTTTATACATTTAAAAGTTATTTGGTATTAGTATTGAAGTGTGACTTCAAAGACACTCTCATATGCAAGTACAGACAAATGTTCGCAGTTAGGCTCAATAAAAATTGCAAAGATTTACCGTTTAAATCTGAAAACAATAAACTTCCCCAAATTCAACTTCCTGATAGCCATTAAAATTTGCATCAACTGAAAATAAAGGCCTGCTGGGGAAGGGCTGAAAGAGTGGCTGGCCTGTTTTTCAGGTAGACAAACAGCAGCGTGAATAACAACGTACATTAGCTGAAAGCACTGAAACAAAAAACCTGCAAAACATCCGTGACTGACGCTGCTGAATGTAAACCTAATCACGCCCAGCTCTGGACAACTCAGTAACAGGCACACAGGTGTTTCTTAAACAGATGCTGCCCATAGCAATTGGAAACGATCGCTAAGCAACATCCATCGTAGTGAGTTCAAAGTCACAGCTCGCTTCCCCACCCACACAGTTGATGAAGGACAAACACCTCGTGTTTCTTTTACGGCTACAGAAGGCATGGAGGTATTTAAAATCACGCTTACAAGATTAATTACAGGAGCTTAACTTTGCCGATACATACGTCCCAGACCCGGGCTACTTTGTGCAGCACCAGCAGATAGGGAATCGTCACTCTGGACAAAGCAGCTAAGGAACAGTTGTAAAAGTCATTTTCCACCTTTCTCTCTGTAGCAGAGCAGAAGGTACCGCCAGACTGGTTTGGCCCCCAGTGATACTCAGCCACCGTGTTCTCCTACGGGCTGATGGAGTAAGCCATTACAGCGGTCTTAAAGCTCCTCGAGATTACTGTGGTAAACACACAGGTCCAGCACAGATTACCTTTGTAGATTCCTCGTGTTGAGCATAGTTCACATCACTATTAGGTTTGTACAGCTTGCACCACATAGTTTATTTATTACATGTGCCTTCTCAGTTGCTCCCTTCATCTTAAATGCATTCATGTGCCAATCAAGCAGAAGAGAAGTACCTAACTTATCCATCAGCTCAGGTCTCCAGCGCACTGAATCACAGGCAGCCTCCCGGTTTTATACAGCAAAGGCACACAGTAATTTTTATGTAGCCCTAAGAAGGGAAAGGGAAAAAAAAAAAAAGAAAAAAAAGAAAAAAAAAGTCCTAATTTCAGGTAAAATTAGTGCTCAGGACTAACAATAACCTTGCACAATTCAAGAACGGATTGATGTGGAAAGCGACAGGCAACGTCCTCCTTTTTCACATGCATGCAAAAAGCCTGCCATGTAACTCAAAAAAAGTCCTTCCCCAGCAATCCCCATGTCACAAGAAAACCTCAGACCCGTATTTGTACACCACTATCCCTTCCAAAGCAAACAGAGACCATCAAACTGCAGCAGGCATTTCATATTGAGATGCATCAATAAAACGTGATTTATAGCAATGTCACAGGAACGTTTCGTTCTTATCAGGCTCAAGATAAGATAGGAGGCATTGAGAAAGGCTCATTAAAGCACAATCTGCAGTCAGCACATTAACGAACTTGCTTTTCAAAGCTTATTAGCAAAGAGGCAACTGGTATAAATGAACAGCTTGCAGGAGTAGGTGTGCGTTGAGAGGGGAGGATTAACCTGCTGGTGATGATGATAGGAAAAGTTTGGTTACAACACACCTTTTGTGTTCAAAAAGTCCACTTATTTTATGATCCTGAAATATTCAAAAGCTCCCACGAGGACGAAGAGCTCACCATGCTCCTCCCCATCCATATCTACTTCTAGTTCAAAGTTTAATCAGAGTATTTCAGAGACTAAGGGTTTTTTTTTCCCCTCCTACAGGAGTGCCCTTAAGTAGTACTTGTATTTTTCAGGAGCGCACAAACACAGGAACAGCACCAAAGTTAACTGTCTATGTTTAGCCTCCTGTCTTCAAACTAAGTCACCCGCTGAAAGTCAACTGGTGGATGGAGAACTGGTTAGTACTGGGAGTCACCACTGCCAGGACACCCAGATGGGACTGAACAATGCTGAGAGGCAGGTGAGACGCCACTAAGAGAAGGGACTCTTTGGGCTGCAGTCCAGGTGGGGTCCTTTGTTTCTTATTCCAACAATAGTTAATGCTGCAAGCCAAAAATTAACCTACTTGGAGAAAACCCAAAAAACCCAACCTTCTAGAAGGAAAAAGGCTTCATTTCTCTTGCTAAGATTTTCTTTTTCTTTTTTTTTTTTTTTTAATTNGTTTTTTTTTGTTTTTTTTTTTGGTAAATTGCTACCAGTTTGAGTTTGCCATCAACCATCAAGTTTCCTGACACTCAGAAACTTGACCAAGCCTGCTCCACCGACTGACGTATCTCCCGGAACATGAGTTCCCCCCATTCGTCTCACTCCACTTCTTTGCTGAAAAGTCAAGTTCTTCCTGGGCAGAGAAGGGCACACGCCTTGCATTCTGACACCCCCAAGTGGCCACGACGACAGGGCACTACTTGCTCTGGGTCTATGGATTTCCACCACCCAAACACTGGAGAGGGCAGCGAGACTGTGCTGTGACTGCAAAAGGAAACTNAGCAATGGAAGAGAGGTAGGAGAAGAAAAAAAAAAAAAAAAAAAAAAAAGGAGGGGAGAGGAAGGCACGGACTTTTCACAGTAAAAAGCCTGATTTTTTTAAGGTAGAGGCAGAGCTGGTGAAAGCAACAGTCTGTGATAGGGAAGGTCTTGATCAGAGAAACCCAAGATTTGTACCAATATAGAACGAAGGGTAGAATAATCAACTGACTGGAAAGAGACATCCAATGCAGTTCTGTCCGCTTCCGCAAACTGGTGACCTCCATTTAACAACCACGTCCATTTTAATTGATAGACTGCTATGTCTTTTCCCCCTTCAGTTGCATGTTACATTTTCTAGCAGAAGTGCTCATCAAGACTGACAATTTTTTGTGTGTTACAACTTAGATTCCTATGTCTTATCAAAGACACGTCCGAAATCCATAGAGCCTCCTGCCTCTGAGGTACGCCAAAGACACTTCGTGTTGCAAACTATGAAAAGCTTGTAGCTTTACAACCAAGGTGCAGCTGCATTGAGGTGACACCACCACATTTACCCTAGTTCTGCCTTAAGCTACATAAAGAATCATTGTAAGCATTCAGTGAAATTAAATACAGCTACAGCAGTCCGTGGCTCTATGTCATCTTACCCCAGCAGCAATGTGATATTCCACATGCATCAAAAAGATTAGCGATTAATTGCTAAAAAGTTCCCTGAGATTGATGGGGGGAAGGAGGAGTGGAAGGGAAACAACTCATCTCTCCCATGCGTTTCCCTGGGAGACCCAATTAAAAGAACCCAAAACAAACCCATGCTCTGAATCCTGCAAAGTCAGTTCCTTTTCCATGGGGGTGCTGTATTTCTCAAAGAACGAACGGGCATTGTTCCATACATCTATTTAACAGCCAGAGTTATCGACAGCTACGCATCTAAATACCTGACCAGTGTGGAAAAAAAAACAACTGAAGATGGAACCTATGGCTTAAAAATATATTCAATCTGTACACGCCCAAGGATAAAAGGCTCATATACTACTTAGGGTATTTACGGAAACCAAGGCAAACTGCCACTGAAGTTGTCTGGCCTACCTAAAATTTAGAAGAACTGTAACGGTTTACTTTTCTTGAGTAAAGGTACTTCAGAAATGCTTACAAGGGCTTCCTTCACCTGCCAGCTTTCACTAGGAAAAGAACAAATATAGACACTAATCAGTCCTGCATTTAGTCCTACCACTGATCAGTAATAACACTTGTTGTTTCACCTCCTCTAACTCCATTCCTTCTTCCGTCAGCAGTTGAGTCACAGTTAGGGATACATCCAGTACGACGCCTGAAAGACTGCCACCATGCAACGGTAAGTATAAAAACCAGACATCTGCTGCAGTAATCACAGACATTTATCCAAAAAGGAAAGTAATAAAAATACACTTGTTCTTCTAATTCTACTACACAGAGTCACACTCATAACGTGTTTGCCCAACATTTAAAAAAACTGCCTATTACCAGCAAAGCAGCAAATCCCAGAGCTCACTAGCCCGCTACTCGCTTATCAAATAATAAAACACAGTTCATGGAATCAACTTGGATATTTACTCATCTCTCTACCATGTTCTATTTTTGCATTCGCTCTCAAGGCTCATTAATACCCAGTGAAATAAAAATACCTTTAAACTAGATAACATCACCAGAGAAGAGAACAGCCAAAGTAAGGTAATACATTTTTGGCTGTCTATGATGCTATTACAGTAAAGGAAACCCTAACCTGTATTTTCAGAATTATTTGACCACGTCTGTCAATATGCCACATCTGAAATATCCTTAAAAAAGGCTTGATATGAAGCGAATGTTAGCTATTTTGGAACATGCAGTCTTACGCACCACAGGGGGAACACTGACCTAAAGCATTCAGCTCCACCTACCCTGAAGTACGCAAGCCTTCGGCCTCTGAGCCCCCTCTAACTCCACCAGAATGCTGAGTTAAATCCTTGCGATTTGGGATATTCACTTATAAGCTGCTTCACTTTCATCCCTCTCTCCTCTGACTTCTGCCCCTGCAGCCTTTTCCCTTCCTTCACAAACCATCCTTATCATTGGCCTTCCTATTTTTGAGCATGCATTAAGATAAGGCAAACAGATAAGTAATCTCTCCCGCATAGATTTACTCACATAATCTGATCATTTACTCCATTTAGAGCACAAAATACTTCAGTCTCTCCATGCTGTTTAACCCAATTTGTAACGTAAATATTTGCCTGGTGGTAGCTCCCATTGCCGAGGGCACTTGGGATGGTACACAAAAGACATCAATAAACAGATCTTTCTTCATCTTGCTTTAATTTGAAAGCGGTCTGCAAATGTAAAAGCACTGCAGAAGTCATCACAAGAGAAATTAAAGTATGGGAGCTGTATACCTAACAACCAAACAGGGATTCCCCCATTTGAAATCTTTGGAACCAAGGCTGAGTGTCTTCTAGGAAGACATGTCCTAATGCAACTGGAAGTTAAGTGAGTATCACTAGTTCAGGGTCAGGGCTTGTGGTTTAAAAGAGACCAGAGTAGCTAACCATCATGTTTGCACAGGTTCAGAATTTCTAGCCCTCACTAGACTCCAGCAGTGAGCAGAGCTGGCAGGAGGAAGAGGTTCAAGCAACCAAGAAAGACAATGGGTCTTCAGGAAACAGGTTTTTGTCTTTGGTGGAAGTTTGGTAGGATGACAAGATACATGCAAAAAGCATGAAGGTGACACAGCATGGCGGGTGACAGAGGATGTCACCTGTGACCTGTTGATGGGAACAGGACCAATTTTTCACGGAATCACGGAATCTTTAGAGTTGGAAGGGACCTCTAGAGATCATCTAGTCCAACTCCCCTGCTAAAGCAGGATTGCCCAGAGCACATCACTCAGGACTGCATCCAGGCGGGTCTTGAAAATCTCCAGAGAAGGGACTCCACACCCTCCCTGGGCAGCCTGTGCCAGGGCTCTGTCACCCTCACCGTAAAGAAGTTCTTCCGTGTATTTGAACGGAACTTCCTGTGTTCTAACTTGTGCCCATTGCCCCTCGTCCTGTCACTGGGAACCACTGAAAAAAGCCTGGCTTTTATTTCCTAAACGCTGACCATGAGACACATTTTACATATGCTGCTTTTCCTCTCCTTCCCAAAATCTTGAAGTATCACAGAACTACTGCTGCACACGCTGCCTATCAGCCTCTCCCATACTCCCATTTATCTGCTGAAGATAA
This sequence comes from Rynchops niger, assembly GCA_013400035.1. Taxonomy (NCBI): domain Eukaryota; kingdom Metazoa; phylum Chordata; class Aves; order Charadriiformes; family Laridae; genus Rynchops; species Rynchops niger. Next base: position 188,636 of record VXBH01001372.1, on the reverse strand, counting down.
AACAACTGCAATAGAGACCACTGCTGCCAGCAGAGTTTTTACAATAAAGAATACAGAGAAACAATATTAAAAAACATTTAAAAAAAAAAAAAACAAAACAATAACAAACCCACAGCCAACACAGGCTTTCAAATAATCCTAGACATAAATATCCGTGAGCTTTAAGTGATTTACCATTTGGAGCAGAATCTCTGAAGAAAGAAAAGACCATCTCTGATGAGACGAGCCGGTATTATGCTCTCTGCATTTAGCTGGCCCACCCACCTGAAAGTGTCATTAGCACAAGGCCAAACGGAAGAGAGCTGGACTTAACATCTGGTTTTTCCCCACTGGTTTTCAAAACTTGTTTGCGTGCCTGTTCTCCAGGGCAAAGCACAGATAATAATGCTTACTGATTTGCAATTGTTGCCTTCCCGCTTCTCACAACGGCGACACTCACAGCACTAAAAAAAAAAAAAAATTTTGAGCATATTCTATCATGTAATAGACAGAAGTAGAGGGAACCAGAAAAGAAATGCATGAAGGCTCTTGTTCAACACAAAGTTGAATTAAATCATGCAAGTTTAAACAACTGTTGCTTTCCAAAAGCAGTTCACATGAAAGATTTGGAGATAGCGAACAAATAAGTACACTACATGTAGCAAAGAATCATCTTTTCCTGTAAGTGAGATGGGCTGAGTAGATACGAACGCTGAAAGAGTAGGCTTCATTCTTCTTATGGAGATAAATGAACCTATGTATGTTAGCTTAGCTTTCCAGCATATTTACGGGAACTGGTTGGAAAGGCTAACTCCCTTCCTCCCCAGTATGTGCTCAGCAAGACTCTTAACTTCATAGGCTTAAGAAGGACAGGAAGAATACCTTCTCTTATCATGTAATTTTTCAAGATGTTACTTTTTCAAAAGAAACATTGCATAGGTAAACTTGTCTAAGTGAAAGGCACTTCCACGATGGTGCAATTCTTGGGCCAGGATGAGAATGCTAGTGCTCCGTAAATGAGAAAAAGGAATAGCTGCCTGAAGGCCCATTTTCCACTCCCTGCTCTTCCATCAACTTTGCAGAACCTTTTCCTTTCTGCTTGTTCTGGTAGGAGATGGTACAGTTGCTAAGAGCCTGCCCAGGGCCAGCCCCTCCAGCTTTGGCATTATTAATACTTGCTGATAGCTGGTGGTGAGGTTGATGAGCCTCAGGTGTGCAATCCAGCAAGACACTACCTGGCCCAGCTTTCTCTATGGGTCTGTTCCCAGTTAATCACCTGTAGGCAGCGGAAAAACGGAAGAGTCTTTAGAGCTTTTTATCAAAAATGTCTGCTAACAGCTGGGGTGCAGTTCTGTCATCTGGAAATACTGCAGCTTTAACTAAATCTGAGTTCAAAAACTTGTCATACCAGACACCTTCTGGAGTAACTATGCATCTTCCTTAGAATCATCATCTGTATGTTGACCCCCCTTGTGGCTCTTTCCACTCTTCTGTACACAGGGAATAGATGTTCTGATCTACTGGACTGCTTTATCAGTTGCTTTGCATTTAATATGTTAACTTAGTTTGTCTCATCTACACAGCTGAATTCATAATGTAAGCAATTCATTTTACAATACAGCAACATAGGGCGCTCTGTTCCATTCAGTGGATGTATAAATATCTCAAAATCTCGCATTAGATATGATATGGATTTGGACGGCCATACCGGGAAACTGGTCTTGAAGTTATAGAGCAAGCCAATTAACCAGACTTACATAGTGTGGGAGTTCTGGATTTTCAAAAGCCAAATCTGACACCACAAAGGAGCTGAGGATATTGTGGTGTTAATTTCTGAAACACCCTGGAAACAAGCCTTAGACAGCAGCCACTTGGGACAGGAGAAAAAAACATCCTCCTGCCTGTAACAGCAGACAAACGTCCCCGTTTAACCAAAGTGCTTAGGGAAAAGAAAGCAACTCCAGACAAAATATCTTTTAAGAGGCTTTACAGTCCATTTTATGTATGCTTGCAATTTGGAGGGATAGTTATGAATGTGAAGTGATTAGCAAACATCCATATCCATTAAGTATAAAGGCAAAAAGCAGACCAAAACAACTGTCAAAACTTTGATGCCTTTGTTGCTTTATATTATGTTATTTGAGCAAGACAATCATTTGCCAAAACTCAATCTTAGATCTTAAAATTAGCATATGGTAGGGAAACAAGAGTGAAAAGCAAATGTTTATGCCCAGCTTTATATGCAGAGAAGGCTTTGTCTGATCAGAGCAGAGGTTGCAAAATGTAAACATAGTAATTAAGGCACTCGTTCTAATTGCAGGCAGTTAATTGTACTGTATACTGCCTAATTGAACCACTCTCTGAACTACAAGCCCTACATTACTGCAGCCTCCTGACAGATCACTGGAGTTTACTTGGGGAGAGGTGTTAATCCCCTCATCTCTTCATTAGTCTGACTTTTAGGGATCCCCTATTTCCACATCAGCTTTTTCATTATCATTCAACTCTACCCACTATCCTCTTCAGTATGAGAATAACTTCAAGAGTTAAAGAACTACATCCATGGGGTTAAGCAAACAGATGTGAAATGGGATTTGCAGAAGCATATTTTATGGTGTTGAAATGAATGGTGCTGTATTTTCCTTTTTCTGAGCTGTTTTATACATTACACAGCACTAAAATGAAAAATAGTTTATGAGAAAGTCCCCCAGCTAGTTCAGGTTGTAACTCCATTTCTTGCAAAATCAGTTTTGATGCTTCCTGAAAGTGGAAACGGAATTCAAAGGAGTAACATTGCTTAATAATAGCAGTAAGTTAACATATGCTTCCCTGCCCAGTAAGTGCTGGCTTTCTGTCATAAACATGGCATACCCGTCCCAGCATTGCAATAAAAACAGCGTAGCATACCTATAAAGCATATTTTGGTACAACGACTGAAAAACATTTTTGAAAAGTTTACAATCCTCTTCCTCCAGTCTCAAGACAGATGGGGTCTGCTGCCCAAGAGATTGTCTTCCCACAAGGAGTGGAGGTGTGGAAGAAAGAAAAAAAAAAAAGAAAATAAAAAAATTACACCGATCCTGAAAAATACACTTGCATTCACTATCCTTAAGTCTGAAGACATGGAGGTGCCAACCCTGCTCCCGTGCAGCAACTGGCAGCTGTACCCTTGCTGCCGTCACCAGTTCAGGCACAGTCTGCTCATGGCCTGAGCAGCCTCCAAGGGACCATCATCCTTCAAAGGGGATTCTCCAGCTGTGTCAGGGAAAAAAAGCATAGCTGCAACACATTCTGCTTGGGCACCGACTCAACGAGATGCCTTCCCTAAGCTTTCACGCTTAGCCTACTACCTGAAATGTTTTCTGTGTTATTGAATCCTCCAAGCATTAAATAACCACACTTGGTTAAACCATCCCCAAGACTCAATCCTGACAACGGTGGATCAGGTCTGTAGGTCAAAGACTTTCTTATCTGCTCTGTGTCTTTGCTTTCAAGCTGCAGCTGCATTCACCTTCTAACAAAGATCAATCACCCGCCAAATTCAGGACAAGACCAGCTCCACAACAGACTACTTGGTCTTGGTTTCGAGGCAGACCAACAAATATCTGCTTCCCGCTCTGCATAAATTCCTACGCAGGAGAGGGGTGTCCTTATTCTTCCATCTTCACTTAATCATTTAGATTATTAATTGTGAGAGTCCACATACACTAACTGTTTCATATTCTGTAAAATTCCCACCAACACGGTAGTACACAAAGAGGAAAACAGCATGGATCCACCATCAGGGGAAAGGTCCACAGACAAAGTTTTAAGTGACTTTCCCAGCAAGATTCTCCCGCCCCCAATCAGCCCTGTGGCACACGCGCTAAATACATGGAGATACCATGGCAAAATCCACTGTCCAAGCTGCAGCAGGTTCCCCTCCGGGTTCATCAATGCTAAAAAGAAATGAAGCAGCAGCAGGGACCCTCAGGCTCTTAAAGTGGGTTTTATCAGCCTAACATGCACTATTAAACAGTGATATTAAACATTTACTCCCTTATAAAAGTGTAATTACCGCAACTCCTGTATACAGAGAGCTAATTTTAAAGAACAGCAGCACCAAGGAAGAGCTATAATATGTAGATTACTGGTTTTATGTTTTTCCTTCACGGTAGTCAACTCATGAATAGCAAGCACCTGGCTAACCTTTTGCCAAAGGCTCGTGTAATGTCTTCTAAGTTTAGAGCACCGCTAGTTCAGCGGGCTGCCTCTCGCTACAGATGATGCTTGTACAGGGGTTACATTCTTGAAAGAATAAGGTCAGAATAAAAGGTAAGGCAATAGCAGAGTGCTGTGGCTAGGACAGCAGAACAGTAAAACAGGCCATCGCTAAAGCCTGCCTCCGGCAGATCAAGCGTACCAAGTCTTCTAGGCTCGAACGTCACAATGCCTTCTCCAGCCTGAAACAACCACCACAGAAGAAAAGGGCACCCCTTCCATTTATAGCACAGTTTTGTGTGTCCTAGGATCTCAGCATGTAGGGCTGGAGTGCTCAATTCATATAAGACACACACAAGCTGGATCCTAAACCGTTCTCGGAAGGTTCCTGCTTCATTTTGGTGCTGAATAGGCAGCAGCCATCTGAGTGGACGTAGGCATTTGGGATTGGCAATACTGACAGCTGTCCTGTGTTTGAGGGCACTGGCTCCCTTCGGATGGAACATTCACGCTCTAGATTGCCTGGGCTGTTCCAATAACTGGGCAAAAGAAGTACAGTGACCGTTGATTACCCACATCTCAATTAACGAGGTCCATCACCCCATCTCGCGCATCTCTGCAGCGGTGCAGTGTCAGAAGACTCAAATCTACTCACCTTTTGTTTAGAAAAATCCCGCTTTCCACAGAAAAGCGCACTAAGATTTTTTTTCCTTCCAAATGCACTTCTTTTTTTACAGTTTAATTTGATGCATTTCACATCACATATATTGATTTGCTTACAACCCTATTCTCTGCTGAATAAAAAAATCAGTTCCAGCAACTCTTCAGTAACTCATACTCACTGTGTTTAACTGACCTTCACTCCTCGTGGGGCAGATACTCACACAGGAGGACACAGACTCATAAACTAAAATCCATATTCACCTGGGGTACGCTTACACTGTTATCAACTGTAGTTTCAGGGCTCTGCCAAAATTTAGAAGCCTTCAAGCCAACGGTGTTATTGAGAATTAAAATTTGTTTCAAAAATGAACACTGGAGATAATGAAGGTTCCATCAGAGAGCAGTTCAGACATTTGTCTCCCTTTTGGAATTAGATAAAGCACTCTCCCTGCTGAATCTGAAGTGGGAATGTGGATAATTCATGAAATTACACGCTCGGTTCATCTTAATCACTGTTCAGCTCTGAATCTCTTGAAAGAATATTTACCTGTAGAACCAGATTAGCTCTTGCTGTGTTATCTGAGGGCAGCATATGCTTTGAATTAGATTTTCAAATATTACCTCCCCACTTGTTCTCTTTGTTATATTTTCCAATTGAGAATTTCTCATGAAGTAGAGGACTTGTGACAGGTTGCAAACTAAAATTAAATGCAACGTTAGGGCTTTTTCTTTCCTCATTCAACATAAAGCCCTTCTCCTATCATGAGAACAGATAATAAGATTCTATTTACCACCCTCTCTCTTAATCAGAAATAAATTTTCTTACTGAAATTGTATTGCAGAATGAGGAAATAATCTCTAATGAAAACTAAAGCAACCACCATTCTTTTATATCTGTGGTGCACATGTTCAAAATTATTCACAACCAAGCCAATTAAAATGTCAAATACTTCGCTGAACTGATTCTTGATCTGCTATAAAAATGTAATCCAGAGATGGCTACTCAGAAAAACTGGATTCTTTTTAATGTTTAATACTTCGTGTCTTGCCATTTCACTGCTGTGAGGTGCTACAACGTGCAAAAAACCAGCCCTGGAGTGGCACCCAGCACATTCCAAAGGCAAAGATGTGATTCTCTTTTTTTTTTAACAACTTCTGCACTCGCAAAACTCCATCAGCTGCTTCTACTCTGGCTTTAAGGGAGCAAACCAGCAATGAAATGTTGGCGACAAATATGTCAGGCTGGTGTGTGCACACTTCATCGGAGAGCGGTGGACCAGTTCAGCATCTGTTCTGCAGGTGTGGAAGACGAAGTGGAATTTTTGAGATTATGCCATGTACCACAAGGTGTCACCCATATACCACTAACTATCCCAGGAAGGCGCTGCAGAATGAGTCATCTCTTCAGAGCATGGCAAAGTTTTGACAGGGAGCAGTTTTTTAAGGAAGAGTGGTCCAGAACATGGTGCATAGGATCTCCGTTTTACTCAATGGCGATGATAAGACGCCCCAGTGCTTTCTCAACTAACTCGGGCACAAAAACTTTTACTGCCATCAGCAATAGGCTAAGCTTTGTTAAATCCCCACCAAAACCTAATCAAAACAACACTGGAAGTTTTTGGTGTAGCTGACCAGATTTGCTATTGGTTGAAAAAGAAGAAAAACAACCTTGTAGAAACACGGGAACCTGAGCTTTCAGGAAAAGCTTCTACAAAAGTTTTGCACATCCAACAACTGTTATGATGCAAATAACCACAAATAAGCATACAAGGAAAGTGCTGTACTGCATTGCTTCCTTCCAAGTAGCCTCTGCTAAGCAAACGGTATTTGTTCCTCCAAAGCATGCTAGCAGGATGTATTAAGACGGTACGGTTTGCACTAGCTTGCAACTTGAGGACTACGGTTCTCAAAGAACTAGCTGTTCTTTGAGAGGAAAAACCTCTGATAACTGATCTATGCCAACTACCAGACAGTTCTACATCCCCAGAAGTTTACCAAGGAGGTATTTTTAAATCAAGATAGTTTGGGCAATTGCACAGGCAAGAAGCTCAGGGAAATGGAGAAAATCTCTTACAACTTCAGCATGAACAGCCTTTAAGGCCCCCTGCCTGTTTTTGTCCAGAGCCTCTCTCAGCTGGGAGCAGGGGCAGCATTCCTTTATCGCTTTTGTTGCTTCTGTACTATTGCTTCCTATCACATCCTCCTCTCCGCTTTAGAGCTCTTACAGGCCACTTTAGAAACACTAGACACCAACTCCAGCAGGTAGTAGAGTGCATTAAACTCTGATTAGAGACTGCCTTCTCCTTCCCCTGGAGACAAAGAATCCTCACGCAAGTGGCACTCACTCTGTTCAGCTGCCTGGGGTTTTTGAGCAAGCACTGCCCAGGAGATGTTTAGAGCACCAAGCCTTTGACAAGCCTCCATTGGAGCATGTAGCACAACGCTGGCTTTGTCCGATTGAATAGGCTTGCCTTTCTTCCTGCATATAAATATGACGGCAGGACTCCGCACCTCCCAGGAAAAGCGGAGGCCTCCAACACAGAACCAGAAAGAAGCCCTGTTATGTGCTGGCAGAACAATGGGGAAGGGGTGGAGCAACAGCCATGGGAACATCAAATAAAGAGCAACCTCTCCTCTATAATAGGCCCCACCTCCTACTCCACAGATGCAAAATGTACGAGCTCCAGGAGGAAACGCTGCCGAGCTGGTGGAAGTAACGCTCTGGAGCCCTCCTGACTCCTCCTGAACTCTAAAGGGGAGCAGGACCGAGCCCCGAGGTGTGAGGGCTCAGCAGAGTGCTTCAGCGCACAATCCGTCCTCTGCTGAGCAGACACTGGGAATCAACACGGCTGGGGTCTAAGCCAGAGGGCTTGCGCAGACACAAAGTCTCCTGCTCTGTAAAAATGGGAATTAGCTCTCTTCCACAGCCTGAGGAAAGGCACCAGCAGCCTAAGGAAAAAACATGCCGCATGAAGTCCTCAATACCCGACAGCCTGTTTGCGTGGGCCATCACCTGCCTTCCACAGAAATGCAAGTTTGTACTACAATACCTATTAGAGGCAGAATCAGCTATCGGTATCAGCCTACAGCTTTTACTTTAAAAAGAAAGAGACAGCAAAGACCTATACGCAAATAAAAATACAAAGTGGAACAAAGGACAATCACTAGAATTAGTTTCTTGCACACACGTCAGCTTCTATGCGCTCAGCATCACAGCCGTCCTGCAGTTTTCATGTAATGTGAACATAATAAAAGATCCTTTCCTTTTAGTTACGGTAAACGCCATTAGCACTAGAAGCTTATCAGAACCCTTGCTCCTCAGATAGGCATGAACAAAGGAACACACATACTGCCTCAGTCTACCCACTCGCTCCTTTAGGCAAATTGTTCTTAGAGCCCAAGAACTGCAGATCTGGCTGGAACGTGATTTTGCCTCAACAGGACAGGTCCTGTTTCCATGCTGGTCATAACCAGCTTTTTGTTTACTTGTATAAGTCAGGGGTTATAAAGAATGCACTTATCTCTTCAAGCCATCATTGTTAAAGAAAATTCATTCAAGAACTGACGCAGTTACAAAGTGTTTAAAATGTAAACAAGGACAAGTATCTCCAGCCATCTCTTCCCTGAGATTTAGCTGTAAAACTTGTTTTCAGACTGATTTAGCTCTTTTAACAAGAAGAGCATTCTTAGAAACAAGTCATGAGTGAGAGCGCTTGTGAGTGGGACTAGCATTTGCTTTGAGCTATATTTGGTTAGATACTACGACAGCAGAGAAGAGTCTTACCTCCAGAAGGGGCAGAAACTGCCCTTCCAGCAAGCATTGTTATGGTTTTTTTCAATTTGCTCCTGCATGAGGACTCTTGAAATTAAGTTTTGTTCTGGAGAGGGAAAATTTTCATTCACCTCCTTGTGTTTAGAAGGTGCGTTTCTAGCAAAGCACAGATAGCACACGGAAAGTAGGTAAGGCATAAAGGGGATCTTATAGCTGGCACGAATCATGATTTTCATAATTCGAACTTAAAACAGTTTGACAGTTGCTCCAAACCAGTTTTGAAGGAAACGGAAGCTTCCAGTATCAAGATTTTAAATAAGATCTAACTTTTGGGACACACAGACCAAATGACAGCCACCACCAGATATCTGATACTTCACTGGATAGGATGGTATAAAAAAAATCAGGCAGGGGGCTTGTTCCCCACTGCTTAACTGCAATAATCATCACGAAACGTCAGTGATTTACTGGTGAAATTCCTTAGGGGAGAGTGAGAGCTTTCCAAAGGTCATGGTCCTGGACTTTGTGTCACCCGGCAATAAAGAGCTGCGTGGTGTGCTGTAAAATGGCACCTCAGTAGCACATACCTTGTCTTCAAACAATATTTACTGGGATGCTGGTAAAAGCAAGAATAATCAGACAGGCCTCACAGATAGTGCCTGAGGCAGCGGGAACCGCCTTGTACAAGAAAGGGGTAGGGTGGAAAATGCACGGTAGATGAAAGAGTTCCTTGTTAGTGGCAAAGCTGAAAAGCCAGCATCAATCTGAGCTCACCCAGCCTTTGGGGGGCGGTCATAAACCCAGAGCACAGTGACAGACGAGAGGTCCCTGTGTCATACAGAAAGCTGGTGAACAGCACGACTTGCCCACATGCAATTTGGAAAGCCAAAGACAACTGACAGGGTTCTAGTGTAGAAGAACAGGGCATAAGACTCCCACATAAAAAGTCCACCTAAGATTACACATTTTCAGAAAGGCCCTGCTATTGGTACTATTAGGGATGGAATTATTAGGGAATATATACTATTAGGGAATATATGTTATATTATTAGGGCATGTCACAGATTCTCCACTGAAATGATCTTTCCTCACATGCATTTATTTCAGGAAAACGCATGTAAGACTCCCGGGTTGTACCCAGACAATAAACATAATCCAATTTCATAATTTTCTATGGTGAGACCGGGTGTTCCACATTCATTACCTGCACATACATATGGCACCAGTCTCACAGAGCTTCTCAGACTCTTCAGTTTTGCTTGCCAAGTACTTGGAAGATTAGCAGACGTACCAGGTTATCGACCAGATACCAATAGCTAGAATCTTTGCCCAGAAAGACAGACATAAAGGACAAATCCTCTTCTGTCCTTGAGCTTGTCTAGCCTCAGGAAAATCAATGCACTCACAAGGGCATTTCTGCTGTCACAGGCCAAGTCTTCGTTCAGTTACATAAATCCAATGGACAGCTAGAGAAATCCTCTCTATACACGCCGTACTTTAAATACGCCAAACCACACTGAGTCTGAGTCTGTCCCTAATCCCCCACCCTTAGGTCTGATGGTGGGTCCCATCTGATGCAATTGGAGATGCTGTTTAGCAGCCTGGCTAAGTAAACCTTAAAAAACTAATTAGCACTTGTTTGCTGTGATATAAGAGAGAAGATCTTAAGCGTTGCCGATATAGTTGCAGTTAATTTATAGAGATGGGCATTTGAAACACGAAGGGCAACAAAACAGGTTTGTTCAACTTTGAACAACAAGTTCAGGCAATGCTTCAAATGCAACAGAATAATCTACAAAGAGCAATATCATAAAGAAGCTTCAACGATCCTTCTCATTTTGGAAGTCCATAGGGAGTCGAATGCATATCATAATAAAACTAGCATGTCAAATCTCTTCCGCTAAGCCCCCAGTCCCCTCATCAAAGAGCTACTCACGTCAGATCTACCGAGAATTTGGGCTGGAGCATCCCTTAAGTGAGGGGTATGGCTTTTTGCCCTTTAGACAGCGTCAGAAAGCCAAGCAATCACACTGAGTACATGGGAGAGTAAAAATCTGCTTTATATCTCAAAACAGTTACATGTTAAGTACTGATTTAAAGCTGCAACTCATGGTCTAGGAGCCTGATGTACAATATGCACGCTACCTATCATCTTCCAGACCTCCTGCCCATTTTTCAGCTCAGCACCAGAGTCCATTCTCCCAACAGGAATCTCTGCTACAGAGTACAGCAGTCCTCCATAGAGTAATAAGCAACTACAACTCCCCAAGAAAAAGCCGCCTCCCTGGAGCGTTTGCTTTGTGACCTGGCTCCCTGTGGAGCAATATTTTAACCACTGTTTTTCTCTCTCACTCCCCTGACTTCTATTGTTGGCCTAGCACCGGATTTAGCAAGCTTCAGGATAAGTCGCTCTTGTTAGCAGATCTTCCTGTTCACACTCTTTCTTCACCAGTACTTCAGCATTCCTTTGCAGGTAAAACAGGACTCAGGTATGTCAAGGAGGGCAGGGACATGGGCTCACAGAGAGCGCTGTGGTGAGATGACACTCTTAGGCGTATAAAGTCTGAAGCTCTTCCCATTTACTTCTCACTCCCTGCGTTTTCAAGTGGTGCTTAAATTCCATGTTTGCCTTGCACTTTCTAACACCATATAGCTAGAAAGCCTAGATACCACGTCACACACTTCTGTGGAGCCTGAGCACTCCCCAGCCCTTCATGTGCTCTCCAGTAAGTCTGAAAATAATGTTGCCTTTTTGTTCTCAGGCAACTTGTTCAAGGTCAATGAGGAATGCCTGAGGAAAGACTCTTGCATTGCAGTCACCATGAATCCATACAGAAAAGCAAAATGCTCTCATTCATTCTGGATATTGTTCTGAGGATAACACAATAACTCTAACATGGAAGCACAATGGAAGGAGTAATAGAGAAAGGGGGTGAAGCTTGCAGGCTACATTTCCCAACCCTGACCTGAAGGCACCAATTGCAACGCAAACAATAGTTTCAAGACAATATTCATATCAACAGGCATGTAAACACTCTTCAAATTCACCAGCTCATGAAAGCTGCTGCAAGCTTGCACCAATGCTATCTGAGTACAGAAAGCCTGATGTAGTTCTCTATTTCCATGTTTCTTGCCCAGCCTAAATCCTTACCCCATGCTCCAATGGTCTGTTAAAATGATAAAACTTAACTGATATACATATATACAGAAAAAAAGAAAAAGTATTGTTGAAAGCAGATTTAAGCTGATGCCTCTCAAGCTGTAACAATTAAAATGTCTCCCACATTATGAAAGCAGAACTACAACAGTACACTTAGTAGACTGGAGCATCAACTTCCATTTGGAATTTCTTGGTTTCTCTGGGTAGTTTATTTTATTTTTTTTAAACAGTGCTTCTTTTAGATTGTATTGAAGTTGAATTTATTTATTTATTAATTCATTATTTTTAAATAAAAAGGAGGAGAAAAGCTAATGCTCCAAAGGTTTTCAGCCATGAAATACTCTGTGTGGCTCAGAGCGTACCCTAATCTATCATGCAATTAACTGAGTTAGGATCTTTGCCATCCTCCGCGGAAATTGATGAAAAAGTAATTAACAGCGGATGCTCACTTATATCTGCTAAAGCTGCCAGAATGACTGACAGCATGTAAAGAATGGAAGTGCTTCTGAGAACAGAGCAGCAACAATACGAACAGAGCCTACTGCTTTGCTAGCACAAAAATTTGGGCCATATAGGCAGTAAAATCCATCCCACTTGGTAGCCTACCTGATCTTTGACCATGGCTGAGACCACTAAGACAGGAGCCAGCAAGTTATTCACAATTCTCATTTTCACAGTGCGGGAATCTGGACCCTGTCTGAGATTCTCAGACTCGATACCTGCAGAGGTATCCAAACATTAATGCTGCACTTACCGTATTCACAACTGCTTGCAGGGCTGGCAGAACCATTAACAGCATCTTCAACACAAACTCCAGAGAAGGAGAAAGGCAAGGTAAAGAGTTCAACACTAGCAACTAAGTGCCCAAGTCAAAAGAGCATATAACAGAGCCTTCCAGCAACATTAGCACAGCACTCACTGGCTACAGGTTAAATCCAGGACATCTAAATCAGGTGTCAGGGATTATATTTTCCCCTTCTTTTGTAATTAGCATTAAATCCATTACATGTAACTAACCACCTCGCCATCACCTAATCTGAAGCACTAGAATATTGATATCTAAAGGATTGACTGATATGACTCCTGGTGCTAGGGCATTCAGCTATTTTCTGCCTTACCAAAAAGAGATTAGGCAGTGCAACTGAAAAGTAAGCTATCCCGCAGTCATATATTTGCAACAGAAATACTTCTACATTAAGTCTTCTTATTCTTTTTTCACCTCTTTTTCACTTCCTGTCTTCAAGCTTGAGAATGTTAAACCTAGACAAAGAATTACACCCTTGCTTTCTGTGAGTCAGACTTAGATTCTACCAGGAGCTTAAAACCATCATCAACATTGGGCTGACTAAACTTCCCAGGGAGTTTAAGAAAACATCACCCTCTTATTTTGATGAAACCTTTCTTCCTAATGATGTAAAACATAAAGGAAGTCCAAGTGCAAAATAGCAAGCCTTTCAGATTCAGGATTGCCAAAGTAAATACATTTGAAAAGGGTTTCCAGTCAGCAAGACGTGCTTTCCCGGGATTGGAAAAAAGCCCCGAGCCATTTTGCCCAGGACTATCTGTGTTTCATAAAGCCAGGCCCACACAAAGACACCACCCAACTGGAGACCGATTCAAAGCAAAAGAAAGTCCAAATGAAGCAGTGCATTTGGAAGAGTGACATCACCCAGCAGTAATTTTCTTGATGCCACCCGTCAGCAACACGTTAGAGAAGAGTATTCACCAATTATGTTTTTCCTGCTCTCTCAGCACACTCCCTCACCCTACAAAACGCAAGTGCAGACAGAAGAGATTGTCCAGAAAGCACAGCTAAAGGCAAGGAAAATGGTGGTTTAAATTCTGCTGCTGTTTCCTTTGGGGGCGAAAAAAAGAAAATATACTGGAAGTACAGAAACTAAAAACATTTTTGTCTGGATGGATTTAGGACCTGCTTTCCAGCTGCCTGAAGCCAGCGGGCTGCCTTGCTTTACTGCAGTGGGACAAGCCATTAAAAACACCCAGGCAGACACAGAGCAAACCTACAGAGAAACTGAAGTGTGCCCCAAACCAGAGCAGCCTACTGCACCTAGGGCTGGCTGGGCTTCACAGCCACCCCCCTGCCCCACGCTCTGTAGCTGTTGGTAGTTCCCACAAGAGAATCATAGAATGGTTTAGGCTGGAATGGACCTTAAAGACCATCTAGTTCCAACCCCCCTGCCCTGGGCAGGGACACCTCCCACCAGCCCAGGTTGCTCCAAGCCCCGTCCAACCCGGCCTTGAACCCCTCCAGGGATGGGGCAGCCACAGCTTCTCTGGGCAACCTGGGCCAGGGGCTCACTGCCCTCAGAGTGAAAAATTTCTTCCTGATATCTAATCTAAATCTACCATCTTCCAGTTTCCCCTTGTCCTATCACTACAAGCCCTTGTAAAAAGTCCCTCTCCAGCTTAAGAGCTAAGGGAAGGCTCCAGGCAAGCTCAGGCCAAGGGAAGGCAGGCAGGCAGGCTAGATCCACACAGCTAAACCAGCCTCACAGATAAAGGGACAGGCATAAAGGTGCTTTCACAGCCTGGGGCAAGTTACCACAACCCCTGCTCATGTTCTTTGCAGCCTCCCAAGATATCGCTCCCCAGCCTTGCAGGCGACTCGGCCGCTTTTGGCTGAAGACCACTTCCAGAACACTCATTCCAGTTAATTCTCAAGGCTTGCTTTGCTCAGTGACAGATTGCAGAGCAGGGACAGCCCTGAGCAGAGTGAGCATGGCAGCTGTGCAGTAAGGCAATCTTTATTGCCTCAGAAACAAGAAGCAGCCTTCACATACACCACCAAACAGCCTGCTAAAGCTTCACTGCGCTGCCTCAAAAAGCCATACATGTCATGCAGGCAATACAACATCGAGCACTCAGACCGCCAGTGCTTAGGGGAGCACGGGATGTTCAGCATCCCAGATCCTCCTCTGCTTGGCCTTCTACTGGTAGGAGGAGCTGCCCCACAGTTTGGGAAGCTCGACCTCTGTACTCACATTATAGAAATCTGCACATAGGACACTCCAAACTCTTCAAGATTCAGATTAGCCTGTGCAAACTCAATAGAAAAGCCAAAGCTATTCTTCTGATTCATCTTGCTTGGGGATCTAAAAGATGATGACCCAGAATGTATTAAAAACAACAAGAAAAAAACCAAAACACAAAATACTACACCCCAAAAAACCCAAATCCTTCACCACAAAATTCAGAAGAGTCTGATGAAGTTAGTGTCATGGAAATAATACTTAAAACGATCTTAAAAACATCTACAGAAAGATCAGTACTTGGCTTGTGACACCAGCCACTGGACTTAAGGAACACAAGCTACACCAAGAAATCAGGGCATGATCAAAGTCAAGATATGAGGTTTACTCTCATACCGAATCGCAGTGTGTAACACCATATTCCATCCAGATAATTGTCTTTATCACTCCAGCAACAGAAATGTAACTCTCTGGCCTGACTAAAATCTCATCCTCCCCTGTTTTAACTGGCTCTTTAGTTAAGATACAGACCATAAACTCTCATCAAGTGAGCATCCAGTTCAAGTAATACTTAACCTTTAGTGGTGCTCTTTGCATTTCGTCAGGTATTTGACCCCCTAGAATCGCAGGTTCAACCTATTCCTTTGAGAATGAAGATATGTTTTACTTCATCCAATTGACAGCACATATATACAAATTGATTATCGCAATTTGTATCAACTGCTCCGTAACTGAAAGCTGTTATCAAGCTTTCGTCTGTTTAGTTCGTCAGCACAAGCATTAGAAAGCTAAGTCAGCGTGGATGCTAAAGGCTTAGCGAGAGAGCAGAGTACTGCAGAGCATGCTTTTTCTCAGCTGCTTGGATTCAAAGCACAACATTAAACTAATCATACCTCCTGCTTTTTTAACTTCTGCTGAATGTGGCGAAGGTTCCCAATGGTTTAATTTCATAGGTTTAATTCCATAGCTATGTGAAGCATGGAGACTCAGGACCGTACACGTGTTGCTCTCATTAGACAGACACATAAAACTGGGTATTAGCTCCCGCCAGCTCGCCGAGCCAGCGGGAGAGAAGCCAGCACTGACTCAGGGATTGTTTGCCCACAGAGCTCGCAAGAACCCATGCCTCTCAGATGGAAGTGGGAGCATGGGCACACTTCCGTGCTACGAAGGCCATAGAGATTTTAGAGGAGAATTGGTTCAACTCCTGGTAAATTATAACCAGGGCAGCAGCAAAGCTACTGAAGGACTGTTTGCACCTTACTGTGTAATCTTGGCCTTATCAAATAGGGTCATGCTAAAAATAATTCTGTGGTGATAGGGGTCCCAAGACCCGAAGAATCCTCTGTCTTGTCCCTAATTTCTGCACTGCTGAGACTGATTTGTGGTTTGCTTCTGATTTTAAAGGACATGGGGCAGCCAACATCATTGAAATATGACCAACTGCCATTTTTGTTGTCTTTTTTTGTTTTTTTGCCAGCCACGATGTATGCTCAGTTTTGACATAGAAAGGGGTGATGGCAATGGGGAATACAAATCCCACACTTATTCTTGAATATACTAGACACGATGCAATTCTGCTGGGAGAGCAGCAGCAATATCGACCAAATTACCACATGTCCCAGTTCTGGAGGCCTGGGATGTGGTCAGTTACGTGCTGGGAAGTGAACTGCCAAACTCATTTCACAGCAGTCAGTAACTTGCAGTCAGTAATGATTTGGGATGACATGAATTGGCAGCAGATGCTGCTGAAAAGCATTTTTCCCTTATTTTAACATATCTAATGGCAAGTGCCCTCAGTGCTAAGTAAGGTCCTGAACCTCACTACTAACAGCTCATTTCTCAACACGTTATAAACTAGCAGTTCATTATCTAACATATAAACTTGCATGTAAACAAGATGCCTCTCCATAGTTAACTTATTCCTAAATCATTACCTTTGGCACAATTACTGCTAAAAACATTTCTGTAGCTGTTTTAAGCTCTGCCAAAAATAGGTCGAGCAGCATTTAAAATTAACGTCATTTTGTGTGTGTGTGTGTATTTAATTATTTAAAATGAACCCTTTTTGCAGTCTCCCTTTTCCTTACCCCCATGGAAAGTTTCAGATTTCACTACGTACGTCTAGGAATTCTGCACATCGTAAGGAGCACATACAAATGTTGGTGTCGCCTCCTGTCCTCTGTAGGTTGTATCTTGGGAGCCTGCAGTGTGAACACTACGGAGATAACAGAGAGAAAGTAGCAGAATAAGGTTTGTAAGAAAAGACCATGCTCTAGGAAAGAACATTTACATATCGGTATTTAAAGGGGAGTAATTGCCATCAGAAAAAAAACCAAACATTGGAGTTTTACAGGCACTGTCATCAAGTTATAGTAATTTGACGAGCTGATGGGCTGTACTGCAGCACTGCGGAACAGCCCCAGCGTTTTCAGAAGTTGAGCACTCCACTCCAAATGACTGCATTCCTGCGGGGACTGGGATTGCGAAGCAGCAGAGAACATTACAGTTTGATGGATGTAAAATTGCAACAAAACAGATGACTTATTTGTAAACAACACTCATTACAAAATCAGTATGATATGTCTAAAACCTAACGCCTTCTGTATTAGTCCTGTAACAGAATACAGCCACCTTAACGGTAAAGACCTAATCATTTGGAGCAAATGCCTCAGAGCTGCATTACACCTTATTGAAACTATCGTTTTAAAACACCTTTAACACCTTACTGAGGGACAGAAATCGCCAGGCTCTGAAACAGGAAGTGCAATTATCTGAATACTGTTGCTTCCAATCAGCTAGCAATAAAAATACGTCACGGCTATTAAAATTATAAACACTGTATCATTTCATTTTTTTCCCCCTCACCAGGGAGCATTAAAAATAAATGACAAAAATGCAGGGCAGCCTTTAGACATTTCAACAAGCCTCACAGCGTTGGCAGCAAGAGCAACGCAAGCACACTTCAGGTATCAACTATATCTTAAGTGCATTCTTTCAAACAACATAAAGTGACAACCAAATTAATTCTGAGTGCAAGCAGGTACAACTTTGTTTGTTTTCTCAATCAAAGTTACTATCACACCATTGTAGGCACTCGCTCGGCACAGTACAGCCCCACTTTCCTGCTACGCTCAGCCATTTGTAGCAGACAGCATTTCCGTGCAGTCACACACAGCTGAATGTCTCCGCCCAGACGCCCACAAATCTCAAGGAGATGAGAGAGCCTTCAGCTTTTGCATCAACTTTCTTTCCTACCCTTCCATTCTTTTCTATTCTTCTGTAGTTTAACAGCTTTCAGCCTTCAAATCTTACTGTCAGGAAGTTACAGACTTGTGCCCGTAATACCAGGTGTATTTACAAGCAACGTTCCCAAGAAGCTTTTGATGGAGGCAGTGGAGAGCAGATGGGGGGAAAAAAAGGAAAAAAGGGCAGACGAAGACACAAGAGAGAACTTCAGAACACAGTTTCTGTGAACTTTGATTAATGCCTAGGGATTGAACCCAAGTCATTGTTTGCACAAAGCTTATCAGTTAACCGAGCAAACTTCATGCAATTTCACACAGTATAATACTTTACAGTGTCTGTATGCAATATCATTTCTGTTTCCTTCTTTATGCATATGACACCAGCCTTCTGGAGGGCCTACAACTGGAAAATAGATTTTAGTGAAATGCAAGGTGTTAGACTTACAATTTTAGAAAATGATTGTCACAGTCTTTCATCTACAACGCACTCACCTTCGGATGGTGTCATATGGATAAGGGAGACAGCTCCTCTCAGGTGTGCAAAATACAGTCTCAAATTGTCCCCTGTTGTTGTACATCCACTTATGTCTCTCTCCAGTTCACTTGCTGCCAATTTCACCTACTGAATTCAGTCGGGTGACTAATGGCAAGGACACTTAGTACGTCCTCTTCCCAAAGGCTGTTATATTTTGGTGTGCATGGTGGTCAGAGTCCATTTAACTGACAAATCCACTTTTAAGTCTTTCTCTCCCAGTAGGATAATTTTCCAGGTCACTTTCTCATTGCATGTGACACTGTCACCTTGGCTTTGACAACAAAGTTTATTAGACTTTCCACAGTGCATGCACAATAGGCATTAAAGCATTTGGCTCATCCTTCCTCGTCAGCATACTTCACTAAAAGCAGCATCTTTCTCATACATCAGGCTACTTCAGCTAGTTTTGCGAGGGAAAAGAGCATTGCCGAATTTAACTACTAGTATTTCGGACCGTATGGCTCAACATCCCAATTTTCTTTGGCTCAGTTCTCATTATTAGGGATTGTTTTGGCAACTAGGGTTAAGAACACAAGATACATTTGTAAGAAAGAAGTCCAACAAGAGTACCAAATTCCCAGGGAGGGAAGGGAAAGGAGAACACCACCACACTTTTTAAAACTTAACCAGAGATCAGATGGGGGAAGATAGCCAAACCCCCAAACCCAAGACCATCATCCTCCTGTCAATTGATAAAAAGTTATCCTGATTCTCTCAACTTCTGGTACGTTTGGCACCGTCTACCAGCCTCCTCTTTTAGAGTTTTCTTGCTACTCTTCCTATCTTTTTTGAGTGAAACATACACTAATGTAAACATTCTGCCATTTACTAAAGCTACATTCTCACTACAGGTAAGGCCATTATGGGTGGCTTTTGCCATACAGTTATGGCTATAAGGTGTGAAAATACAGTCTGCAGAACAGCCTGGCACTCCTACTGCAGAACTGGGCAGGATCATTCAGCAAACTTTTTTTTTTTTTTGAACTTCAGTTCTAGTGGAGGTAACGTGCCATATGAGCTGAAACAATGATCTACTTCAGGTGCTAATTTTGCTCCCTTCATTCTGTGCTTGAAAAGGAAACAAATGAATGACCTCCACAGTCATTAAAAAAAAAAAAAGCTCAAATATGTTTATTTTGGCACAATTTAAAAATATACAAATACATTAAATATCAGGGTTCATTAAAGCCAATTTTTTAAAAATATATATAGGTATGCATTATTCTTTTGAAGGGAGATGAAAACCAAACCACCACATTATGTATTTAATTTGACAGTGCAAACGAATGAGAAACTGTTTAGACCAGGAGTCCACTGTGTCAGACAGCAATAACAAAAGCTGAACAGTTCTTGGAACACAAAGAAAATAGTAAAAATATCTGCTGCATTTAAAACAGTTGCTGGAGGGGAGAGGGAAGAGAGAAGTTATCATTGAGAAAAACTTGACTGCACAGAAGTACGAGCATTAGACGCTTGACATTAAACTAAGTTACAATACGCACTTGAGGATAAGATAGGGTTCAGACAGTACAATGACAAGACCGATCCTTCAATAATTTATGTGCAGAGATAATACATTAGCAACCAAGCAATACAAGAATGCCTATCTGACAGATTCGCAAGCAGAAACTCCCTGCTTTCAAAGGTGCAGTTTCTTGGCATTATTTGCATAGTTACTCCTTTTCCTTAGCGGTTAGGAAAATATTCAGCAACTAAGTTCAGGAAAAAACCCTATGACCTCCAGACATAATTTCTACCTGTGGAAAATCACAGTAGCACAAAGATAAAAAGACATCAAAATGACAGAAACGAAACTGCCACCTCCTGAACTTGGAACACATGAACTATAAAGCACGTTTCATATTGGAAGCTGAAGGGTCTCAAAATGGCATTGTCTGCTGTCTTCAGTTTTGTCCAATAGAAAAAAAATGTTATTTATCATTGTGGTAGACAGACAACTCTTCAGTTTCTCCATACAACAATTCAGGCTTTTTTTTTGGTGCAGCGGCCTCTTCATGATTTGTTCTTTATCCCCAATCTTTGCCCTAGCTTGTTTGGATGCTACAAGAGATCTCATTACCTTGTAAGGAGAGAGATAAAAGTAAATAAAATACAACTGCACTGAAACTAACATAAAACCAGGTCTATTCAATAAGATAAATATATCTCCTCCCATCCTAGTTCTCATCTTCTCGCTTTGAATAAGCTTCTAACCACAGAGAAAAGGGAAATCTGGATGACAAGGTTTGGACTCTCCATATGGGTGTCATGTCAGCTCAAGACAGTTATGTTCACATTTTCCTGAAAAAGAGAACCGACTGTTCCAGTTTATGTTCATGCCAGTAGATGCTGATGAAGAGCTTCCAAGTAAGTTATTTTAGGAGCAGAGACCCATACTGGAATGCCAGCTAAACCAAAACAGGCAACAGTAACACAGGTAGGTGGGAATGCACAAGCTGCATAGTTATAATTTCACATATGGTGACAGTGACACTTCAACCAATTTAGCAACCTCAGGTTTTTCACTTATTTCCCAGTCACCCACTCTTATGCCCATGCCACTGTGCCCATTATGCCGATACATGTGTTCACATGGCAACGGAGTCAACCATGCTAGGAAAAAACCCTTATTTTACAGCTACTTTACTTTCCTGATCAAGTGAGTACTTGGCCACACAGCTGGCATAAGACAGGCAAGAACGAGCATCTGAGAGCGGGAGCTCTTCAGGCTGGCACTTTCAACAAGCTCTGTCATAAGGTGCTGGCCTGCAGATGTCAGGCAAGTTAACGAAGGGCTTGACCAAAGAAACCCCTTATTGCATTGGGAGAAATTCACCTGACCTCTCCAGTTCATCTCAAGACTCACTGACACGTCTAATGGATGCACAGCCACCCTGCAGGTATTTTGGTTTCCCTTCCACTTCTGCGTTCACAAAAGGAAACTAGTGGAGACAGTCTTTGCAGGACAGACATAGCAGCCTATCAGTTACAAAGCCATAGCAAATGGCTCTCTGTCCAAGGACTGAGCTGAAGCCAATTGGAAAAGCTTCCCAACAAATTCCCCCACTTGGGATTGGACCCATACTGACCACAGCCTTCAAAAGCACCAAGAACAACAGTATCCGGATAGCCAGTCTATATTCACGGTTAAAAAGCAGGGCCAGCTATGTCATAGGCTGAAGAGGATGCTCCAGGAGGCATCATTTTTTGCTTCAAAAGGATACTGCATGTTAGGTATTGTTACGTTGTCCTACAATGGTAAAGCAGTGGCACTTAGTGTTAGCATTGACAAGTGGGCCCTTCAAACAAGTCCACATCCTTGAGTAATCCCAGTGGTTTGTGTTGGCACCGAGACATGCAGCTCTGGGGACACAGAACACACCACAACACAGGAAGAAGAACTTGCCAAAATTGAAAGTGTCCCAAAGAAAGGTAGATTCTTTAAGGATTTTAAACACAGCATCTGTAGGAGACAAATGAGACCTCAGAGCTGGAATAGTGCATTTCAAGATCACCAAAGCAGTTCACTGAACTGGATGTAGCCTGCCATCGGTATCTTTGCATTAGTTAATTTCTCTGTTAACATTTGGCACAAATCCTTTAACACAGTAATTGGGCTTCCATTTAGGTCAGCTGCTTGCGATGTTTTCCTGGCACTTCAGTGGATTCAGAAAAAGTTTCTTCGACACTGTGTACACTTAAAGTCCTCAGTCAAGAATGAAGGCTAAACATTGCTGACCCTGGTTTCGGAAGAAGAGATCATAGCAGCAGAAGTAGACGTCACTAGTGACCGTTCTCGTCTGACATATCGTGGCTTCCGAACTGAAATGGTGGGCACAGAAACATCATTAGCACCTGCTGTATAAGCATGCCTTTATCAATAATTCATAACACCACATGCCATCCAACAATTCCTGAGTGACCAAAGTCATTCTGGGCCTTAAAAAAACCTAAACAAATCCAAAACACAAAAAACCTACAAAGAGCTGATATAGAAAAGTCCACAAATAAACTTTTTAAACAAGCTTCTTATGGCCTGCTAAATAAGGTGTTCATTACAAACTGACATTTCCATTATTTGTGTTTACAGTACATGAAGCTTTCCATTTTCAGCCTTAACAAAATCCCCAACTACGATACTTTCTTACAGATCTTACCCGGCTCTGGTCTACACAATGGATTAGAGTACAAACTTCTCAGTAATACTTATAGATTGAAATTATGAAAAATTGAGACAAGCTGATTAGATGAAGTCTTCCCCAAGAAATAAGCTTCTGCCTGAGTTTCACACTTATTAAAAACCCACCTTGCCGAAGAGAGAGCACACACACCACATACATACAAAATGGTATATTCCAAACAGTCTGTGTTATTTGTTTCAAGAAGCTGATAAGCTTCAAATCAGCAAGCCTGAAAATGAGCCAACCTGGCATTGTCAAGAAGATTCCAATCCTGAAAATAGGTCCCAGACTGAATAATTTATTTCTGAGTACTTATGAAAAAATATTGCATGTAATTGTAAGACTTCTCTATTAGGATAGAGAAGTCAAAGATCTATTTTAGGAGCTGTCAAAGATCTATTTTAACACAAAGTATTCCATCAATACTGTATGCCGACATTAATTAAACCAATAAATCCTATCAAAAACGTCTACTAGACAGATTTCATTGGATTTCTGTCCCTGCAACAGATTTCCACAGTTATGTACCAGGCTTTAAAAGGTAACTGTTTTGACTTGCTGTGTGTTCTTAGCATATCCACTTTGAGATAGTTTGCCTGCTTTTCAATAACAACATGGATAAAAGGGAAGCCAACGTGTAAGCATTTGTAGCAGCATGCCCCAGAGAAGTATTCCTCACCTGAAGAAGCTGGGGGAGGTATCATGGATGCCTGCATAACAGAAGAATGATCATGTCAAACAAAGCACCTTTTGTCTTCACAGTCTCATTAAAAAAAAAAAAAAAAATAGGAACATTTTAGGGTTCCAATAATATTTACTGTCTACATGGTCTTTCTTGGAGAAAGTAATTCAATAGAATCCACCAGAAAGGTCGATATTGATCTTTCACCTTTTTTTTTTTTCCAGTTTGGGCAAAGAACCCCAAAACATCTTTTATTTTTATTTCAGTCTCTCATACGTCAGATTAAGTAGCTCCCTAATGAACCGTTAAAACTTTAAGTTACTGTTTACGTGATGGTTTATGCTTGTTTGTTCCTATTGGAAGGACAGAATTTACTTACTGTTTCACTAGGCTGGAGAACAGATGCTAAAAGAGAGAGAAAGAGAGACTAACCATCATTATTCTAGAAGGCTAGAACTGCTAGTTTTCTAAAAATACACGCGTGCAACAGAATAGTTCTATTGTTAAAAAATAGTTTTGTCACAAAGACTACCAAAACAGACGAGAACATTCAGAAATACCATTAGTAGAACACACTGCCTGTAGGACTCTCTTCAATATTAGAGATAAAGGCTTGCAAAAGGTCTACAAGAATGACTTATTTTGCTTTCAAAGAAGGTAGCCACAGCAGCATCTCTTTAATATGAAGAAGCTTCAGTAGGAAAAATAGTACTTTGAGCCAACTACCAGAAAGAGACAGTACAAATAGAACACAATGGAGCAGTGAAAGATGCAACACTTACACAAGCGGTTGCTGCCTTTATTGGCCACATGATAACCACCATCCAGACAGAATGAAAGCTAACACGATGATAAGCCAGACAAATGTTTCTAATGCTTCTCCTGCAATGAAGGACACCAGCGCTTCAGCCTGCTGGACCAGAGTGAATTACGAGTACAAAATGTGGAAGTCAGATGAGTATCGCTGAAGCCTGAACAGAGGTCTGGTGTCCTGCCAGCTTCAAAATGGCATAGCCTAACAGCTCTTGACCCACTTAGAAACTGAAGAACCTTGTACTAAACTAAATTTACTTGAAGACACATGCAGAAGCAACCCAGAGGTTTTAGTATGGCAGGTGTGACTAGGATACTAGCAGTTCCTCTGGCACTGATCAATTTAGACCTTAGGTAGCTACTGTTGTATAGTTTTACATGAAATGATACCACAGAGACTGGAAATGTGATGTTTATGAAGTTACCATGACTAGATACAACATTCTTAGCCAAACAATGGAACGATATTGCTCCACCCACCCCCTTCTTTTTCTCTTTTTAAGCTTATTTCTGTTGTGACTGTCTAGCTTGAGTTTGGTCCTGTAAGACATGAATGAAAATAACAGAAGTTCTATTCGTTTAGCAGACCTAACTAGTAAAGAGCTTGCTTTCAACAGAAGGAGCTCTAACACAGCAAATGCTGTGCTAGAGGTTGTCATGGGAATCATTCAAAGTGACTGCATAGAAGGGGTGAGACGGAGTCACAGATCAGCCCGGGTTTCACACAAAACACTGGGCAAAATGGAGACATCACCTTCCACATATTTTGCTCACCACCTCCCAGAAATTGAAGACCATAGAACAACTTCACAAAAAAACCGAGGCATCTGAAAGAGCCAGATGTCTACATAAAAGTCTTGGTTCCCTATGGCTAAGCACATCCCAGGTGTTCTTTCCCTATCTTTGCTGGAATCGCTTTGACATCAAGTCAGGTCACTGCATTTTAGTTACATGGCTTCATTTCTCAGTAACAGAAATAAAGAATAAATTTCAGTATAAAAAGAAAATCCAAGGGGTATTTGCTTCGAAAAAGTAATAAAAAAAAAAAAATCAGGCAGTTGGGTCTTCCAAGCCCCAGTAAACCTTGCATTTAGAGGGCAAACACAGTGAATGAGTAGTGCAACAATGAGGAACCTCAAATTCCATCCCCTTTTTCCTGCTGCTGACACATCCATGGTAAAAGTACACTGCCCTTTAGTATTACGGTTCCCTTCTTTCTAAACCAAGAACAAACAACAACTGCTTTTTGTAAGGCTTTGTAAGGTGTCTATCATTTTATGTACTGAAATAAACAAGTATAATTAAGTTCTATAAAAATGCTCTATGTGCAAAACGCACTGAATGATTCGCCCCCGCTTTTGAAATCGGATATACAATATTCAGTGACAACTAACATCAAGTATTGTCTTCTGGCAAATCTTTGAAAGCTATAAAAAACAATAGCTGGGTTAGTGAGAGATGCTGTGTAATATGCACCTAAGCACACTTAGATGGAGAACAGACCTCTGCACTGCCATGAAAACATGATGCTGTAAACACATAGCAGGAGAAAAATTTTAATTAGTTTGCATTGCTTTGGATGATCAAAAGAGATAGCAGTAACTAGATGAAGTTAGAACACTGACATGAAGAAATTTAAGAGGTTTTAAATTAAGAAACTGAGCAAAGGGCAAAACTTTAGAGATTAAATAGACAATTAGAGGCATTTTACCTTTATTTCTTCTGTAGAAAACATTAGGAAGTTTATTGGCACGTTTGAGGTAGAAGAAAGAAGCAACAGACAGAATCAGAAATAAACTGATGAAAAATGTCCCTAATATGAGAGATGCTNTTTTTTTTTTTTAAATATACAGACAGACCTCACAGAAACATTTGCAAAGATCTTACAATACTCATTTCATTACATGAAAAACTGCCCCGGCCCCACCTGCCAAATGTCAGTAAACCATTAGTCTCTGCTTTCCTGAAGAAAACCAGAACATTTCAATCCATCACTCTGATTCTTTTCTATAACTTTCAAAACCACTGATGGGAGGCACTCAACATTAATATTGTTCTTTTATTCCTTAAATAAAGTCTCCTAAAGACAGAACTTGTCACCATATGATATACCACTGGTACAGTACACCTAGTATTATGTTTTCCACAAGTCACTGATACAGAAACCATCCCAAGGAGGAAGACATTAGCAAAAGGTGTCCTCCCTCACCTCTGTCCTGCTTTCCCTGCCTCCAAAAAATGTCCTGCTTCTTTATGCTGCTGTTTTATTTAACATAATGATCCCAGAAAGCAAGTATTTTAAGAAACAAAAGTTGTTTACGATCTTGTTGCGGACAAACTAGGAAAACAGATCTATCTGACAAGCTGTGCTGGAGAAGTCCGCGTTCTGAAGAGCAATACATACTTCAAGGCAAGTACACACACACGACAAGGCAAATGGTAGAACAGGATCAGCAGCACCCAAGTCTGCCACAACTGTTTAGCTTTCCTTTTTAAGAGCATTGATGATAAGCACGCCCCTGTAATACTAAATCACTTCATTTGGCATCCTATCTCTTGCTGAAGGATGCGACGCTGCTATCAAAATATCCTCCATTTGTATTATTCTTACCAGTGTCAATAAGTATTTTTAGGAGATTAAACAGTGATAAAACTCTGGGAAGGTCAGCAGTGATAAAACTCTAGAAAGGCTAACCAAGATATAACAGATGTGTAACATGTTGCCTCACCATAAAAACGAAAAAACTCACCGTAAAAACTAAAAAACTCTTGCAGCATAAGGTTCAAAACTCAAGTTATGGGGTTTCACAGATAACCAGCTCAACGCGTACCAGAAAGTCACTTCAAGATCAGTAGGACAAGATGGAAGAACCATTCAGTAAGATACAGTTACCTCAAAATTCAACTTATAAAAAATTCTTGCGGAGAACAAGCCAGAAAAAGTAAAAATAGCTACTACTTTTAGAACAAAACCTATGTTACAGAAAAACACATCTTACAACTTGTTTCAAATGCCATGTCATGACGGGGCTGGTACGCAGTGAATAATCACAAGGTCTGCACTCAATAGCTCTTTCCATTTACTCACCTATGTTATGTATGAAAGGAGTTACGGTGCTTATATTCATTTGAAAATTCATTCCTCTGATACCAGCTGTAATCAAAAAGATTTTTTTAAAGTAATATCTGACACAAAATACAGATTTGTTGAAAATCTTAGTAAAGGCTATTATACTTCTCAACATTTATTTGAAATGGTATAAGAATCCTGATTTGTCCCGTGAAGAGTTCATTCTTTATATTGCTTTTAAGAATTTCAAAAAATGGAAGCAAACAACCACCACCACAATTTGTACAAAAAGAAAATCATTCACTGGTACATTTCCCAGAAATTTAGATCAAGTTTCTTATCTCTTTCATTACAAATATTTACAAGGAATTGAGTTATTCTCACCTCTCAAACAAAGCACATGTACAAAATGAATCCAGCCTTTTTTTTCAAGGAACTCAAGTACAGTCTGAGCTATTTTGTGCTCTGGAGAAGTCCCTAGCAGACGCCCACAGCAAACGCCTTTTTAGCATTTGAGTGATTATTAAGAGATTAGCAGACACAAAGTTCAGTATTCACTGTCTGTTTAATACAGGTCCTACCTTGTAAGTTTAATCATTTTGATGTTTAGGACTTTGCTTTTTTTATTTTAAGAACTTCCATTGGTCACAATGATTTTATTTTTCTTTTACTGTTGCATTCGGTTTCACAGATTAGGTACTTTAATACATAAGATTTTGATTTCCCCCTCGGCCCCCTCCTAGTCTGTGAAATGGTTCCACAGCGCTCTGCAGTTTCTACAGACTAAATTTAAAAGTTTCCATAGATTTTGTGGCATGTTCAAAAGCTCAAAGTCATATTAGGACTTTGCAAAAGGTTGAAGTTTTACATGGGAGGGGGGAAAAAAAAAAAAAAAAAAAAATCTGCAACATCTGATGCCTTCTTGAACAGTCTTTGCTGGACCATGCGAGATCTCGGTAACAAAACACACCCATCAAAATAAAGGGATGGTAAATGACTCACTATTTCTGCATTCAGTCAGGTTGTAAATAGATGAAACAGGGAGGGTTTCATTTTTGCATTTAATGCAGCTGCTACTACCATCCTCATTCCATCGTCTGTAACAACCTGCACAAGAGTAAGATGTACAGAGGTTTGTAAACAACAAAAGCAACACTGGAGAGATTTCTTAGTCTTCAGAAAGAGATAGAGGCAACAGAAATTCCCTGTTTGGTCTATTGGTTACAAACATCTCCTACTTCCTATTACGTTACACAAGTTAAGAGGTTTCATTTCAAAGTGTTTATTCCAGAAAAGACATAACCTTTCAAGGGTCAGAAAGGAGAAAAAGCAAACAAATCCCAGAGTTTCAACATAGCTCTATTCACTGCTTCACATGTTTTAGTTTGCAGAAAACCACGAAGTGTCTAACAACCTGTAACTACCCTCAACAATCCTAAAAAAGAAGCAGAATTTTACCATTTATTTTCAGAGATCATATACTGTCAAAATAAAATTTAATGCCATTTCAATATATAGCGTCAAAAATAGAAGGAGGCAGGGACACGAATGCTAAGACTCAGAAAGAGTGTACTTCGATGAAAAAAGATGCTATAGTCAATCACCTGAAGCATGGCAAGCTAAAAATACAAATACTGCTGTAATACAGTCTTTTTCCCATGCCTCAGTCCTCTCAAGTATTGGACTATTTGTTTCACTTTAAGAAGAACCCAAGCCTGTTTAAACTATTCTGTGACAGATGGCAAGTGTTTTATATCAGTCACCCTACCATGCAGGCCGGAAACTGATTAAACTTTCATCTTGGCCTTTGTCTTCAACGCTCAAATCTCGATTTATGTTTAAATGCACATACTGCTATTCCTTTGTTATGAAAAAAAACCCTACATTTAGGGCACATCTTCAATAACAACTTAATTTAATACAATAAAGCCATGGTGGTTTCACTTGAGGCTTAGACTTGAGACATGAAGATTAGAAGTATATTCCTACTAGATCATATTACAGTCTACATTTAAAGGAAAAAAAAAAAACTTACTGTGCTGGCTAAAATCCAGTTCTATAGAGCCTTGGGCCAAACTGGTATCAATTATCCCATAAAGCAAACCATTAGTAAGGTGCTGATTTAAAAACAGCTCTGCTGCTATGTTTTCCTTACGGAGAAGCGGCATGTTTGATGCCCACAGTAATAAATTACATCTGACATTTAATCTAAACACAAACAGACCCAATGTAAGGGCAAAGACTTTCTACAGCAATAGGAAGGAAGCATCAAAGCACTTATCTGACACCAAAGATATTGGTGGATTATCAGTTTACAGTAAGTTTTAAGAGAACACAATCCCACAACTCGGAGACAATTGCTCATACCATATCAAAAATCATTTAGAAGCAGAAATGAATGCACTAAATGAAGCAACAGCTAGAGAAGCTAACGAAGCAGTGAAAATAGACAGGGTTAAAATGCTTTAAGAAACATCACAAGGAAATGACTGAACCCAGAAGTGGACCCAAATTTTTAGTCACTAATTCTCTTGTTACTATGGGTTCTGAAGCCATTTTCCCATTTTTACTCTCTGATTTTAAATAAAATGGCATCCAAAAAAGACCACCCTTTTGCTACTTCTGGAGAGTGACAACAGAAGTTTTTAACTTCATTTAGAAGAAAACAACTCTATATATGGCACAAGGAAGAATGACGCATTCTCTGCTAACAAGACAACATTGAAATTATTCTTAATGTTCCCTTAGATATGCATTACATTTTTGCTTTTTATGCTCATTATATAGGCTTTATGGGCTTTTAAGCGTTTACAATAGCTCTTACATAATCTAACTGCGCGCTAAATAAAAAAAGATAAAGAATAACCTTATTAATAGTTGTCTATTCTCCTTACCATGCAAGAACAACATCTGTGAGTCATAAGAAGCATTATCTTGTGTACACAGAGGAAGAAAGACTGCAATATGTACATGCACTAATTATTTTGTTTTCACTCCCCAATTAATCAGGCACTGTATTTGTGTGTTATCTGTCAAAAACAATCTGGAATTTTATTAAACAATGACACATTTTACCTGGACTGCACTGGTTGGTTACTGGACAGGAACTGTTTGAATCCAACATATCTACACAGCATTCTGTTTCTGAAACCTAAGAAAAGAAATTACATTACATTTCACACAGTTCTTAAGTTTACTAAAATGTTTCAACAACAACAAAAAAAAATTCCAGAGAACGTGGAGGAATAAGCACTAACTGCTGTTAAAACTTGCTGTAACTTTTTATTTTTGCATTAAGCAACCTTACAAGGAGAGAACAAGCTAGATGCACCATCAAGCTGGTTTTGACCTGGCAGCTGCTACCCAAACCAACACTTTGAGAACAAACGCACACTCTACTGTTGACATTGGACAAAGCCTCAAAAAACGGCTTTGGAAATATATTTGCTAAATTCTTCAGTGAAGCACAGTTCAGAGGGGAAGTTATCCTTCCCACCGTACCACACAAACGCCCCCGCAGATTTGTTCAGAAATACTATTGGCAAAATGACTGGCAAAACCCAATTGTCACTGAATGCTTGTATTGCAAGTGATGACATCATCTACATTCGGCAGAGCAACCCAGCAGAACTACAAAAGTCTCTTCCTTCAACACTTAATATAAAAGAATCACATCACGTATCCTGAAGGCACGGAGTTTATTTTTATTTTTTGTTTGTTTATATAAAAACCAGTTTCAAAATTATTTACAAATTACAGCAAGCTGTGACATAAGCTTAGAGATAAATGGTTGTTAGAAACTCTGTCGTTCTTTTGGTAGATATTAGTAACATCCCATAAAGATTTGCGCATATCCACTCTCTGAACTTGTACAAGAAAAATAAGCCAGAAAACTCCCACACCTTTTAAGGTTTTGCAGGTACATTCCCCTAAAGAATATAGCAAGTCAAATCAGTTTTAAAAAGGGATGAAGTATTCTTGGTCAAAACTAACAAGACCTGATCCATATTCAGCCATAGAAGTAACTTAAATATACCCAACATGTAACAGCCAGTATTATTCTGCTTATCAGTGAATGCTATCAAATCCAGGGATTACAAAGATCGAAGCTATCAGGAGAAAAGGCTGGAACTGTCAAAGCTGAAATTAATAGGCTGACTTCACGCTGTTAATGCATCGTGGGGAGGTAGACTACAGTAAAGAATCAAAAGAACTATAGATAACATGCTTAGTACCAGTTTCTTAAAAAGTTTTGTTGGCTGAACTCTCCTGCGCGCAGGACTTGATACTCTGACCTTTTTCTGTGTCTTGAAACAGTGTTTGCTTCAGAGCTTCTCAGTCATTTGAAAAGTTAATTTTTGGGTATCCATGTTTTGGATTGTTTGTAGTTAAACTGCCAAGCAGCTTGAAAAGTGTTTTTTTGATCATCAGGATGCTTTTTCCACATGGTGTGAGACATTACCAGTTGCATCCCTGCTAGCCTACAAGCACATGACTAGGAAAAATTCAATGCTTTAATAGACAATCAGCCATCTTACCAAATTGACCCACTGGACGTTTCAGTTAACGACTGATAGCAGTATAGGTCATTTCCATTGAATTAGAAAGCCTTCTATAAGCTGCAGTGTGAGAGGAAAACAAACTGATCCTTCTGTTTTTATAGCACCTGGCATGACAAAAACCACAAAGTACCTACCGAACTTTCAGTAGATTTGCTGGCAACTTCTGCTACGAGTCTAGTTAAGAGAAGGACATATGGCACCTCCATGCCCAGGAAAGACACAGGTCTAAATAAGAACAGGGAAAGAAATTAGAATGTTTTAGTAATGACAGAGAAGTTACGCTTTTCCTTTATTGAGGAGCTTTTGCCAACACATTCCTTTTATTTGAATGCAAAGGCCTTTAAATTAAATATGCCGGGGGGGATGACTTACCTTGGTTCAAGATACAAATTTGAGACATTCAGACTTTTCCCTCCAGCTGCAGAGGGGCAGGTTTCTGGCTATGGCAGACCGTGGTTGCTAAGAAACAAGGAGCCTTATCAGCCTGCTCCAAACTGGGCCACGCAGAGACTATTCCACACCCAGGATCTAAAAATCAATGTGATTGCAATAGAACGGTTACCGCCTGGCACCACCGCTGATAAGCCTCCCCACAGTTACAGGCTCTTCTGGCAGCAGCACTGAACTGTGATGGATTTGTATCAGGACAGAGAGCACACGCCACTCTGAAAAGGCAATATGCAATTAATTTCTCCCATGACAGCACAGTCATGAAGCATTAATGAAGTCTGTCTGTTAATAAGTAGTATTTCTCAATTGCCTGAGAACAGACTTTCTCAGTGTGAAACAGAATATTGTCGACAGTCTGCTACAAGCCTTGGGTTTTTCCCCTCCACTTTTGACGTATAACTCCACACATAACCCAAAGACAGCCCACATTTCTTACATTAAATTGTTTGGATAAACTAAAAGGCACCATGTCATGCTCCATTGTTCAGACACTCCCTATATTCATAGAATCATAGAATTGTCAGGGTTGGAAGGGACCCTAAA
Organism: Rynchops niger; assembly: GCA_013400035.1. Classification (NCBI taxonomy): domain Eukaryota; kingdom Metazoa; phylum Chordata; class Aves; order Charadriiformes; family Laridae; genus Rynchops; species Rynchops niger. The sequence goes on along the minus strand of VXBH01001372.1, from coordinate 155,788 downwards.
GATCATCTAGTTCCAACCCCCCTTGCCATGGGCAGGGACACCTCCCACCAGATCATGTTGCTCAGAGCCCCATCCAGCCTGGCCTTAAAAACTTCCAGGGATGGGGCTTCCACCCCCTCTCTGGGCAACCTGTTCCAGTGTCTCAGCACCCTCGTGGTGAAGAACTTCTTCCTAACGTCCAGTCTGAATCGACCCATCTCTAGTTTTAATCCATTCCCTCTAGTCCTGCCATTACCTGACATCCTAAAAAGTCCCTCCCCAGCTTTCTTGTAGGCCCCCTTAAGATACTGGTAGGCCACTATAAGGTCTCCTCGGATCCTTCTTTTCTCCAGACTGAACAACCCCAGCTCTCTCAGTCTGTCCTCATAGGAGAGGTGCTCCAGCCCTCTGATCATCCTCGTGGCCCTTCTCTGGACATGTTCCGGCATATTACAATACCCGCCTATTCTTATAGTCAATATAACGTTGGAAGCCACATCCAGTTTTCAGAACTACTGTACCTGCAGCCTGGTAGCTACAGGAAAACACAGTATTTCATATTGTAAATAAAACGTGGGGACAGATAAGGTTTTCTAACCAAAGCTTAATAAGAGGAAAGTGTCTGAAAGGAAGCCTTCAAAACTGAAGGGGAAAACTCCTTTAGTGACTCATTTCACAAACTGAAATTTGTTACTATTTTTGTTAATTAAAAATCCAGTGGATGAGTTTTAAATTACTGCAAAATATGTATCATGACCCTTGGCAAGCTGTTTTTCTGAAGAACAAAAATCATTGAGCAGTTCCTATGACTAATTTCCTCCGTTCAGTATTTTAAATCACTTAGACATAGCCTGTTGCCTCAGCTTCAAAACAAGATTAGTTCAGCTTGGTGGGAAAACTTATTATTATCCTCTGCTATCGGCTGAAAGCTCCAAGATCAAGGACTGAAAATCCTGAAAACCAAATTCCAGTTTTATTGCTACAAGTGATTTCTACAGTTAGTGAGGACTGGGGCAGAGCAGGAAATGCTTGCGCTGTCATGATGCCTTCCAATTTAAGCGTAACAATGGATGTCAAGTCTGTCAGCATCAAGCTGCAGCATCCATGACTTCATCAGTTCACATTTAGAAACATGTAAATAAAGTGACACCTATAATAAAATGAAAAGCAGACAATCAATATAAGCGCGCTATGGATGCAATGCTCACTGACAAAGGCCGAGACAGCACCCGATTACCCTTGCTGTTGGCAATGTAGATTATAGGAACCAAGCAATGTAAGCAGCAAGGAGCCTTTGTACAATACAGAGATTCTCCAGAATGAGATACTAAGAGCTAGTTAGCTCGGCAATGGTACCACCACCACATCCTGAAGTGAAAATTAAGATGGATTATGGCAGTTGACAGAACTGCTGGAAAGCAATGGCACTGCCAACAACAGCAGGGGAAATTTAGCTTTGGGAACTTTACACAAGGATGGAAAGATACATTTCTAAACTAAAGCTAAGCTCATCAGTTGCTGACTAAAAAGCTTTAATGTTATTTTTCAAACAATACCTGAGGTGACAAGATACCTAAAATGCAAACACTTATTTTAACAAAAAGGTGAAGTCATCTCAGAAGACCAAAGGAGACCTTTCTAGAATGCAGTACACACCCCAAAAAGCACCTAGCTTATAGCTTTCAGAGCAACAACTTCTTGAGCACATTTAAGCAGAAGAGAAGCTACTTATGACACTGTAAACGATTGCCGATGTAGGCATTGCACTTAGGGAGTTTCACAGCTTTCCAGTTGTGTATGACAGTGTAAACGTACTTATATAAATGCTATGAATAATTCTGTGTTAGATCACATTGGGCGTAACTTTAATTTGCACATTTAACCTTTAAAAAACAGGTGATTTTTTTTTCTTTTTATGCCTTTCTAGTGCAGTAAAAGTTGAGTAACACAACTTTTGTGAGGCAGTCCAGAGGAGTCTAATGTTAAAACAATCCTCAGGATGTGCATAGGGATGGATGTATCCTAAACAAATACATACAGAGAGTTTGCCTTATTACCTATCAGTTTTCTACAATCTATCTTCAGAAATGAGAAGCTGCTTTTTGGCTGAGAAAGACTTCCTCTAGGGAAAATAGTTAAGAGTTGGTAAAGACATTTGCTGATAAATTCTTCATCATTTTGGATGCTATGCACAGATTTTTAACAATACCTGATTATTATACTAACTGTAAATACTAAGAAAATACAGATGAAAAAGGCATTTGTTTAAACGAGTATATTCCTGTTATCTAGAAAAATATTTATTTTCAGGAACAAGTCATACTAAACAAGAAAACCTTTGTGAAACTAGCCACTTCCAAGTGCCCAATCCTCCTTTTTATGCATGCAGATAGTAATACACCATAAGGTCAATATTGGTTGTATTTCCATTCCTGAAATACATGAAGATACTAATCAACAATACCACTGCATTTATGGGCAGATATTTGTTCACAGCCAGTAGTGATTTGAACAAACTAGAACACCTGCCCTGCAGCTGTTCCAGTAGAATTAGGACACAAGATCTATTTGCCCTCAAATTATCAACCAATATTTTTTTATTTCTGTGAGAGAGAGGCAATATCTAAGCTTTATATATATATATACACACATACATACACACATATATATTTGTTGTTGTTTTTTGTTTGAACCAGTTTTAACTGCAGGAAAAAGAAAGCAGATATGAACAAGCTGTTTTAAAGCTTCCAAACAGATGTTTGTTATCTTCACTCAATTTACATTTTACTCCAGGTCCCAGAATCACTTCTTGACATCCTGCTGGATTCTTTATCAGCCAGTAAAAATTAGAAGCCTATTAATATAATATATAAATAACACCTGTCTGAATGAGGCAGAAATTCCAGCCATGAAGGTAATAATAGATATCTACTTTTTTTTAGGGTAATGCCCATGAAAGATATAAGAGAGACTTAAGCATCCATATTCTTTATATGTAAAAATATGAAAAATGTATATAGTGTTCCTAAAGTCATAGAATCATAGAATCTTCATGGTTGGAAAGGACCTTTAAGATCATTGAGTCCAACCAAACAACCTACAATCTCTGCCACTAGAGCATGCCCTGAAGTGCCAGATCCAGACGGTTCTTAAACACCTCTAGGGATGGTGACGCAACCACCGCCCTGGGCAGGCTGGTCCAGTGCCTGACCACTCTTTCAGTACAGTAATTCTTCCCAATATCTAACCTAAACCTCCCCTGCCGCAGTGTCAGACCATTTCCTCTGGTCCTGTCATTATTCACCTGGGAGAAGAGGCCAACCCCCACCTCCCTACACCCTCCTTTCCGGGAGTTGTAGAAGGCAATGAGGTCTCCCCTCAGCCTCCTCTCCTCCAAGCTAAACATGCCCAGCTCCCTCAGCCTCTCCTCATACGACCTGCTCTCCAGACCCCTCACCAGCCTGGTGGCTCTCCTCTGGACACGCTCCAGCACTTCAATGTCCCTCTTGTACAGAGGGGCCCAGAACTGAACACAGCACTCGAGGTGAGGCCTCACCAGCACCGAGTACAGAGGCACAATCACTTTCCTACTCCTGCTGGCCACACTATTCCCGATACAAGCCAGAATGCTGTTGGCCTTCTTGGCCACCTGGGCACACTGCTGGCTCACGTTAAGCTGGCTGTAAGTCTAGTTGTGCCACACCTCATCAAGGTTGGCAAGAGCTTGTGACTTTTAAATCAAGTGCAGAACTTCCAAAAAGACAGCAACTTCAAGTAGGGATTTGTACTGTTAATTGGTCTCCCTGTACAAAGCCACGGAATTAACACAACTCATTTTACTGCTTTCCAGCTGCAAGTCAATCATAACCATTCTGTTGCCAACTCGAACAATATTTTACACCACAATTTTAATTTTAGAAAGGAAAAAGCCCTAGAGCCTCCAAGACATTCAGTATACCCGAATACTAACTGTGCCTCTGAATGAGGTAGCTGAAGCTTTAGTTTTTAAATTAAGTACATGGATTTGATCAGAATCAGATACCCTCAGCAAAACAATTTACAAGCCCACGGAATGTGTTTCATGTTTGGCAGCATCTTCTCTTCGGATTATGGAAAAAAAGATAATGTCATGCACAAACTGGAGCCCGAATTAGAAAGTATTTATGCTTGAGATGCCAACACAGTTTGGAGAACACAGACATTTTAATTAAAACAAGTATTTCACACCAGAGTTCCACATTTGAAACAAATCTCAAATCACTGTCAACTTGTATCTCAAGTGCCACAATACACATAAGCTAAACACATCAAGATTCACTCAGGGAATTCTTCCTCTTGTTCCTTTTGAAAAAAGAATACAAACAATTCATGAACGCTAAGCACTAGAAGACTTTTTCCTCCCACTCTTGGAAACAAGTGTTGTTTAATTCATCTTTGTGCCTACATTTTCCATACATACAGCCACATATCTATCATTTCTGTTGTATTATCGCTACCTTTCTTGGTTAAAGTGTTGCTGGAGCATTGTTTGAGCAAGGTAATTTTTTCAGGTATATGGAAAAAGACGGCAGTAAAAAGAAATATTGCCTAAATTTCAGGTGGTTTTATAATTCACTTGGCAGATCAGAGTTTGAAACTGTTATCACACTCATTCTGCTGCCAAAGGCTGCTAAATTCTGATATGCCCTTCAAGTAGCCACAATAAAACAGTAATACTAGAAAAGTTAAAACACAGTCCCACAAACAATAGACTTGTAAAGGCCTAAGCTCTGACTTACCAGCTCCTTCAGAGGTATGCACTAGAACACTGCATCTTCTGTAGATAACGCTCAACGAACGCGTGTGGTATGTGGTTTACAGCTAATGTCTCATTGACGCTGCAACTGTTTCACAATAAACCTGCACGGTAGGAGAACAGATACAGGCTGTGCTTAGAATATTTTATAAATGAAAGCTGAGGGAGGACTTGTTTTTCCAGCTTTCTTAACATGCACCCATGAAAAGAACTACTATCTCTACCCTTACATCAAAATGATTGTGTAATAGGCCAGCAACCAACAATTAAACATACACACCTTCCACCCAAGACAATAAAGATAACCACTTTAAGCTAGGCTTTGCTTCAAAAACAGTTACACACCTGGAAGGTGCCTAGAGCAAACACCAGTGATCACCAAGAGCTGCTGTTGTTCAGTCAACAAAAATTTGGCTGTAACACATTCTGCTGTTACAACAGTCATTGCAGCTTTAAAAACTGGGAGCAGAAATGTAGACTAGTGCAATTTGCTCTGGAAACTACGCATGGCCTGTTTAGGACTTATTTTTTTTTTTCTCCCCTCTAAACAGCGTGACAAAAATCTGTGTTGCAGAGATACGTATTTGCTTGGAGTTTATCCAGACAAAAAAAAAAAAAAAACAAAAAACAACAACAAACCCCGACACCAAAAAAAAGCAAACCCCACCAAACACCCCAACTCTATAAAGCGTCAGACTGCCAAAAACTGTAGTAAACTGAGTTCACTTATTACTCATGAATGGGGCTTTGAGCAACCTGGTCTAGTGGAAGGTGAACCTGCCCAGGGCAGGGAGGGTGGAACTCGGTGTTCTCAAAGGTTCCTTCCAACCTGAACCATTCCGTGCTTCTATGATAGGAAAGAAGTATCCAAAGTTTTATTGGAGCATGAGAAAGAGAGGATTCTTTTCCAAATGTGTCTGGAGAATACCGCCTTTCAACCATACCCTCAGGAACTAAGCAGCCTGGAAAAAGCCGGGCAGGAAGGAGGAACGAGGGGTGACTCTTCCCCTGCTTTACTTTACAGGCCAAACCGCTGCCACCGCCCGACCCCAACCCCGACCCCCTCGGGTGCATTTTCTGAGGGAAGGAGTGTGCTCTGTGCTCTGGCCAGCTGCCTCGCTCGGTAAATACATCTCTGCCACCGGCCTCAACACCCGTCCTCACACACCAGGCGGGACACCGTGAGGTGGGGGGACGCTGGGCGACGGCTGACAGGGCCCGCGGCCGCGCCGGAGCCCTCCCCGCCTCGCCTCACCTGCTCGGCGGCGCCTCCCACGCCCCGAACAATGGGGCAACGCCTGGGGGCTCCACTGCCCTCCCCGGGGGCTCCACTGCCCTCCTTCCCTCCCGCCGCTGCCGCCTGAGGGAACCGACTACCCTCCCCCGCCGCCTCCTTACCTGAGGAAAACGAGCTCCGGCGGCACCGGCGGCAGGTTCCCTTTCGTACCCCCCGCCCTCCGCCGGCGCCCTGCCCGCTCCTTCCCGCGGCGCCCTGGGAGTTGTAGTTCGCGCTCTGCCGGCCGACGCTCAGGTTCTCCCAACGGCCCCCCCCGCTCAGAACTACAAGCCCCAGCAGCCCCCGCGCCGCGCCCTACCTGTGTCCCACCTCCCCGCAGGTAAATCGCCTCCCGCAGCCCGTTCCCGCCAGCACCGCCCCCCCGCGCGCGGTGCCTGCTGGGAAAGAGAGTCCCGCCTCTGGAGGCGCCGCCATTTTAGGGGTTGCTCGGCGACGCGGACGCGCGGGGAGGGAGGAGGAAGTGGCAGGTAGCCAGGCAGGAGAAGGCCTGTTCACCCGCCCCTGGAGTCTTCTGCCAAGTGAGGGATATCATGATGAAAGGATTAAATATTTCATTAAAGGAGCGTCAGGGAAGGGGACACAAGGAGGCCTGGGCACTCCTCCTAAGCCTTCACACGTTACACGTGTCCTTTGATATAACCTCCTGACAAGCACTAGGATTTCAGGGGAAAACTCAGAAATGCAGGGCAATGCTTGCATCCAACAGGATGGCACCCACCGCAGAGCTGCTCACCTGAGCATACTCCAGTACCATCGCGCCTCAGCCCAATTAACTGCCAAAATGTGGCAGAAAGAGCAGGATCTCTTCGCGAAACTAAGCCCTGAAACGGGTGGCAAGACAGAAGCTGCACTTCTGAGCTGCAATCTACACCTTCATGCAATAGAAGTTACCTAGCTCCAGAAGAGAATTAAAATTTATTCCAGGTTTGAGGCAGCAGTACATTTTGTAACAAGTTTAAAATACAAAGATTATAGCCAATGCTGAACGTCATTTGGATAAAGCTATCAATTCTATAGAATGCCTTTTTTTTTTCTAATAAAAGATTTTGACATATTTAAATTCTTAGAGAGTTGCTCTCTCCTGGACCTGGAGTGTAATAAAGAATAAAAATATTTACCAAGAATATTCATGTTCAGTTTTATTGAATATTTATATAACTCTGCAGATGAAAACTAAGTGCAGCTCTTTAAAAATTTCCTAATAGGGATACCTCAGAAGAGCTGCAATTTACTGTGATTTCTTTTTTTCCCCCAAAGTAGGTGCAATGTTTCAGAACAGAACCTAGAATCTCAGAGGAAGACTTGAGTGCACCACTTAGTGTCAAGACCGAAGAAGTCAGCGGGGAAAAAAACTTTTGATACAGCAGTCATAGAGTTTCTCTCACAAATTGTGGATATACTTCGGCGTGTGTATATATACATATATGTGGGTATAATTCACTACAGTTTGCTAAAGAGAGATGAAAATGGGAGAAGTGAGCGGACAGACTTGCTTGCTTTCTGCTCTTTGTGCGTAGCACCCAATCATACACAGAATGCAGCTTCTGATAACTACACAGAGTAGCTAAAAGGCTGAAACCGCAAGCAAATTGTTATCGTTGGTTTCACTTGCAGTTACACAGAACTTTCAGAAATGCCTAATTTGCATATTAGCAGAACAGTTAAAACTGTTCTCAAATACCTTTGGATTCAGTGAATTACGGAATGCAAAACACACACATAAAATTGTACTATGACAAAGTATTTTGACTTAAAAGCACTACTTCATGTCAATATCAAATTCATCCTTATGTCTTCAAAGATTAAGCCTTCTGCCTTTTATTCTGTTTGCTAGCTATAAAACTTACAATGACTTCATAGCCAGGAAAAACATTTCTCGCCTTCTTTTCTTAGCTGTGTGTTGTGGTTTGCACGACTTCATAAATGTGTCACTTGAAATTTGTTCTGCAGCTTCGTAAGCTTTTCGTGATCCCTTCCCACCCCAGCCTTCTATCAGCATTTCACAAAACGGGACGCTTGGCTGAATACAGAGTGTGACTGGAATTTTTCTTGCCTAACAGATTCAATGCATGTAAGAGGCTGTGATTTAAATCCTATGAATAGCTTAGTAGTTGACACCCAAACTTATTACATTTCTCCATAACCAGTTACGCTATAAAACTCAGTATCTTTCTCTACAACATGCCTGTGCGGGACAAGATATGCTACTGTCAAGTTTATAGGTGAAGGAAGGAAAGTTAGAAATTGTGAGTTTTGAATTTAGGGTCAACAAACAATCTGCAAGGCAGAAAAATCTTCTGTACGTAGATAGGCATAGCTTGTTTTTTTGGTGTGGGTTTGGTTTGGGTTTTTTTTTTTTTCCATAATTCAGAGGGCAGCACTGCTGTGAAATAAAATTGCTGGAAAAGAATTGCAGATGCTGGCAAAACCAAAAAAATGAATACGTTAAATATCTGTCTTTCTGACTGATCCCTTAGTTATTGCTACTGCAGCACTAAAACTAAAGTGCAGACCTTCAAAACTAGGTTGCTGCTCATGGGCACATATTTTACCAGAACAAAAGTGTGAGTAAGTGAACGGCACATACAGTTCAAACAGCTTTTTGCAGTGACCTTTCCAATCTGAGGGTGGGGGGGAAAGTGGGAGATTACGGAAAGTTTCATTGTGTGAAAGTGCAAGCTACTATGACAATTAACTACAACCAGATACACAATTAATAAAATATTTTCCAAATGTGTCTACTCTACCGCAATAGTCCTTTGAAAATAATTCTTACTGTATTGAATTATGCCATTCAGCTCAGTTGATTAAGGTTTTCTCACGCAACGCGTCCAGACATCTCTTCAAAGTGATGTTGGCAGACGTAACTTTGCAGTGGTGTTCAATGTTACGTATTGTTTTGAGTGCTTGGCAGAAAAGGTGTCAAAATTAACATTCCTTTAGTAGACAGAGAATTACAAATCGGTTCAAAATAAACAAAACAACTCTTATTGCGTGTTACTTACCGGAAAGGTCTAATCTGTCAACTCTATTGTCAGCCTAAGAGCAAGGAAAACAAAATACTCTTTTAGATCATATTATCCATTTTCTCTGGAGGGTATTTCCAGTATATCTGTATAATATTTAGGCATCTCTAGAAGTTTCTACAGCTGGGAGGAAGCCACACTTCTGCTACGTTTAGGAGGTATGTCAGCATCCTGCAAGTTTAAGTCTAGCCTTGCTTTTACATGGTTATATTAATTAGATTTCTGTACTCGGCTTCCTGTCTTGTCTCTTTCTGCACACAACGGCCGCTAAAGCCTTCTGTCATTTCGACTTCCTGATTTGTGGCTTTTAACAATTGGTTGAGGCAGTTACCAAGATTTCCCCTAAGAGACAAAGCGAAAACACTCTCACTTTGCACGTCACGCAGCAGCGCTGAAACAAAGCAGAACACACAGGGCGCAGTTATTCAGGCAGTGATTTTCTTCAGAGGGATTTCTGCTCTATGCAACAGCCGCTGCTACACAGAGACGTTCTGTAAAGCTGCTAAAGGTGCGCTAGCAGGTAACCTGGTTCCTTTCATCCACGGCAGAACCGATGACCAACTCTTCTGATACTGCTGTCTGAAAGGATGCTTTGGTAGATTTGGGCAACAGGCATGACGCTACAGGTTAGAAAGCTGGATGCCTCTGAGCGTCCTCCATTCCGTATTTCTTTGACCAATGACATTTTTCAGTGACTACCGTATCCTGAAGGAAAAAGCTTGGAATATTGGCTCATGTGGAGCACGAGACCATCTGCACCAATGCTGACAAGTTTTCCCAGATCTGACCTACTATCCTGCTAGTAAATTAAAGCATCAGTTCTTATACGCACTTGCTCCTGTTTGAACTGCCCCAGGATCTTTTACCTTCTACTCTGGAATTCTACCTATTAGGCTGTTTGCCCCGACAGTGCCTCTAAATAACATAATTTCAAACATCCAGGGTTTCTCTTCACTAAGGAAGCCAAATTGACAGTTTCAAAGGTCTGCCTTTGATCAAAGCAGGAATAGGAAGGGCTTAAGCCTTTTCTCTTTCAAGTCAGCTTTAAATGATAAAACTCTACTGGTAGATTTGCTTCAATACTAAGGAAAAGCTCAAAAGCTTTCTGTTTTTAAGAAGCATATACAAGTTATTCATAAAATTCATAATGGGACTCAAACAATGCAGACCAGATGGTAATGATACCCCCTTTCACAAGTACATTTGCTCGTCCTGTACTTTTCCTGGAAGATTACCTGGGCGGCACACAGCTGGGCAGCCAAGCAGAAGGCTGAGCAGATATGACCTACATAACAGAAGTAAAAACATCAGTGGCCTTGTCAAGAGAATCACTGCTAGGGTTGATATAATTTTATGGCCTGCTAACCCGCTGGCAATATTTCTGTTAACTGGGGAAACGTCTTGGTATATTCCTGACACGCGTAGCAACCTTTCAGGAGAACTATATTACCTGTGTAATTGGATCGATGGAGGCAGTTTAACAGTTGTCACCCCGAGATTACTTAACTGTTAATTGGGAAATATGAAGAGGATTCCCTGACTTCTCATTGTATGATTTATGGGAATGAAAGACCTCCTTGAGAAGCGCCTTTCAATCAAGCCAAAGGATGTTTCATACGTTAGCCATTAGAACAAAACATGGGTCTAGCTACTGCCGCTCCTATCGAGCAGAAGCCCTTTGCTTAAGATTTTTTGCTCCCACTACACCCTTTACTTCTTTCATTTGCCAACTTTTTGGGGGCAGGGGAAGGCAGGGAAGGGGGCAATTTCAAAGCAATTTTCATGGCCAGTTTGAAACTAATACAGTACCAAAGTAACTTGCTCTACTATTATTGTTAAACTGGGATTTTCGGTACTACCAGGATGAACGTGTCCATCACTTGATTTACCAGCTGTATTTTATTTACAGGTTTCCTTTGAACATTTCTTGCCCTTAAGACAGTGCTTTAGAAGGGAAAATGAAAGCTTTTTATGGTAAATCCTGAAAGTTTAAAAGCAGAAGATGAATGAAAAGCAGTCACAGACTTGATGCATACAGGAGAAGTTTCCAGAGTTCAAAAGAAAACAACAGATGGGCATAATGGCTCTCTGGGTTACAGTGGGGCATGAGATAAGCAATTGACAGGCTACATGTAGTCTGATAATGAAGAAAAGGCATTTAAAAAGCAAGAAGAAATTATTCTTATGTCCAAGGTCGCTATAATTTATGACAGAAGAATTCAGGTCCTTTTTCACCCCCCACGCTAGAACCACCTTCCTGTCTGTTAATTTCATGGTGCAAACCTAGAAGTACCTTTCCATTTAAAATGTTGTGTGAGTCTGTTTTTAAGATACACCAGCTGAAATTCAAGTTTCCTCCTGAGAAATACAGTTAGAAAGAGCCGAAGATAAAAGCGCATGAGAACAAAAAGCAGTTCGAGAAAATTGGATCAAGTATTAATAAGAATATTGCATCGAAACTGAAATTGTTNAACCAAAAAAACCAAACCACCAACCAAAACAAACACCAAAAGCAGAATCAAAACCCGGCAGCATATGATATTGTCCCTGTTGATGGTAAATGTTCTTTCTGTTCAAAATATGGAAACCGACGCTCTGTAACTATGTTTACTGTAAGAGGTATTGCCACGCTGTCACTCGTAATCTGCTGCTGCGCTTATGGCTTTCTTGACAGCGGTGGAAATCTGGGAGTTCTTGTAAGCCTACCACTTACCTGATCGCTAAATGGCTTTGCCTCTGTAACTACACCGCTCTTATTGTAGTACACAAGTAAAGAATAGAAGTTTGTATATTTCCATTTCAATGCAGCGCTTTTCAATCTTTTCTGATTTTCTAATTTTTTTTCCTCTAACGGAGGGGTAGAATCCTTTCTGAAGAATTCCTGTACAGGAGAAAATGTTTTTCTTAGCCAAATACTGATATGTAAATCCCTTAGAAGTAATCTGCACATTCCAAGATACCCGCAAACCACAGATTAGGTACCGTAGGCACAGGAAGTTTATTTGGCAAGGGACTGTCATTATTATGCCTTGCTTTTTTTGTGTGGTTTCTGTTTTCCCCCGCTTTAATCTGTTGCTATTTCACACGTATATGAGAACTAGCAACCCCCCCAGTTCTGGAGCTATCCTACCACTTCGCAGCACATCTATATTTAGATTTGGCATTTTCTAAGTCAATTCGCATCAGATGTTTTGCCATTAGGCAGCAGTTGCAGGTTGACAAGGGAGTTGTGGCATGCAAATTCAAAGCCTTTTAGGCTTCGTCTGGAAGTTAGACATGCTGGGAGTTGCTCGTCACCTTTATCTTGCCTTTGCCCTCTACCTGCAGCAAGCTGGTGAGACCCAAGGGCTGCTGCCTCGCATTTTTGGCTGCTATTCCACCTGAGCACAGCTATCAGGCTGTAAAGCACTGCCCCGTGACTGCCCTTGGCAGCAAGGATCAGGCTGGGAGGGACCCGAATGTCATTACAGCATGACTTGGGCCACGAAACAAAACGTTATTTGTTAGTTTTGTCTAGAATGATGGTAGAACTTCAGATGTTAGCATATTTGTCTAGTAATTTATTAAAAGCTTTCTTCTGTATTGCAATACAATGAACCTATATGCTTTTTGACCAGATAAGTGCTGATACAGTTTGGAAATATTGACACTGTATAGATGAGAGCTCCAAAATTCAGCTTTTAAATGCATTAAAAAAACCTAATAGTTGAAGGTCAATACATGACAGGTAGGCGCTTTTGTATTTTCTTTGGTAAGGAACTATAATTTCAGCTTAGAAATTTAAGACCATAAATATAATGCAGGTTAATCAGTCTAAACACCTATGTGTAACCAAAGGACTATAGCCTCCAAAGCAGATTGTCCCATCCCAGATATTAAAGATAATGTTTGCCTGGAAAAAAGTATTGAAAATAATTACTCAGGTACGGAAACAGTTTGTAGAATTAAGCAGTTTGTACAGATGATGTAATACTGATTGAAAATTCTGTAGATGCCGCTGTAGTTATTTCTCCCCAACAATCTGCTGATTTGTACCACGAGGAGAATCTAGGTTTCCCCTATTTCTGTGTTGACAGAGAAGAGATTCAGGGCGATTTATGATGTCTCTATTAGCTAAACTTTTCTAACACTAGAAGTTGTACTCTGCAAATTGTACAAGTGATATTACAGATTTGGTTTTTTCTCTCCCTAGGTGTTTGTTCTTTGGTATAAACCAAACCGGTGTCTTCATATGCAAATATTTGGAAAGCACGCGAAGGTAGGAGGTGGAAAAACATACATATTCATCATTCTTAATGAAACAGTTATTTCTACACGTTTAGTTGAAGGTAAATTTGTCAAATATGATAATTATATGAATTACAGCTAATAAGGTTTAAATCCTGTTCAATTTCCACGGTTTTGCAAATATTATCTATACATTTCACACAGGGGGGCAGAAAAAGGGAGGGGGGAATCACACTTGAGGCTCTCGCTGCGAGTACAAAGATTACACATAAGCTATATAAATATACGTGAAAGAGTATTAAAGTTTTAATGCTTCCAGTAATATATAGCTTTAATTACTATCACATTGAAAAGAGATTTTCAGTGATGTATCGACTCCCATTTAAGTTTTATTAGAAAGTAAATTGCATTCTGCTTTGGTAGGGTTTTTCACTTGGCTTGATAAGCACAAAAATCGATGTCAGTGAAAGTATATCTTAGCAGTCTGAAGAGATCAGTGTATTGCGCAGGTGTCCCAGAGTGTAATACGTGCTGGCAGGCAGCACGTGCTATACAATTAACTGGAACGTGTTTGTGAATGAACGAGCGGTATCTGGGCAAGATGCACAGCAGTGGGTCTTACTAAGTTGGGGGCAGGAGCAAGAGCCTGGTATTCTTGAGCAATCAGAAGAATTGCTACTGCACTTTAAAAGTAGCGTCCTAATTTCTGCAGCCCCTGGAGGTTTTTGGCTTTTATTTTTTCCTCTTGGTGACCGATTAACTTACTGGAGAATTGCTTTATGGAGTAGTACTTTTTTTTTTTTAAAGATAAAACTGGTTTTAGGATAGAATCACTAGCCATTATCAATGCAAGATTATGGATGAGCCTTTGGAGCAGAGGCTACAGAAAACCAGGGAGATTATTCTTGTTTCACGGCCCTTCCTAAAGGCCTAACTTGATGAAGGAGCCTAAACATGCAAGAAAGTTTCCACAAGAAAAGTAGCTCTGCATCTGTAAGGGCCTCTTTTTTACTAGTTTGAGTCTGTTACACTCCAAGTAACGTTGTGTTTATTTCTTTCTCTCTCTCCATATGGTCAAGCCATCTTCCACTCTCCATGTAACAGGATAAACTGGGCATCTGCTTTTATTTCACAAGCTCTGTAGCTCCATGACATTCTCCAATGCCTTCTCAACACGGCAATGCTTGTATTTGAACCGAAAGCATCCAGAAGTACTGTTGAATGCGATCAGTGCACACAGTGTGCCACCCAAGTCGCCGCTGTTCCGGGAGCTTGGGCTATGAGGCCATTTGGGCTATAGGAGAATACAACCATTAAACAAGGTGGTCACACATCTGCCACATCTGTATTTTTATCTCCCCACCAATTACTTAGAGCAACGATTCCGTAGATAGCAACTTATTTTTTATATATATAAAAAATACATATATATTGGGTTTTATATGTATCTTTGCATATGCGTGCATACGTAAAACCAGCAAAGATCACAGTCCTTTCAATATGTGAAGCATATGGGCACATATACAGAGGCAAATCATCTTTCCTTTTGCACCAAAGAAAGGGGTCTCAGGCATCCCAGGCACATCCGAGCAATTATCGGAGCAGCAGAAAATCAAAAGCTATGAGGAAAATCTGCTCTGCTCCCCTGGAGAACGTCTTTATCTGGACCGATGGGAACTCCTGCATTTTCTCACTGCCTTTTGCATTGTCCCAATCCAATGCATTCCTCCTTTATCAGCGCCTCTTTCACATCTGCGCTCTGTTGCTGAGTCACAGAAAAATCAACTCACAATTCATTACTTACAAATTGTCCAGAGCCAGCAGAAAGAGCACTAGGGCGTCCTGGAGAGAACAAGCTTGGCTTTAGGATTTCTCAAAGGGACCTGAGAGAAAAGTCAAACAAAGAATAAATCAAGACACAGCAAAAACCTCAGCTCCCTCAGCCCTTCACAACATTCGAGAGATGGAATGTTTCTGAAAAAATTACAGCACAGGAAGCAACAAGGAAACAGAATTGCGCAACAGGATTTCCTGCCAGGAGGCTTTTGTCACAGCCACTGAAACTGGGTAATTTGATGGCTCTCCCACTTACAGGAGGAGTATGAGGTTTCTGCCATGTATTAAGCTGTCCCTGGGGGCTTACGTTTTCCGTTCCTGAGCAAGGAGCTGATGCTTTGTAAATATCTTTCTCATATCCAGGAAATTCATAACATACTTCAAAAGGCATGCATGTAGCGCTGCAGAAGGAGGAAGGAGTCTGGCATCTTTTTCTATTGCTTTTATGAAAGTAAGCAATTCCAATAATTTTTGGGAACAGCAGCACCATGACGCCCAGCCTCAGATCCTTATCTCTGAATCTCTCCATTAAAGCTCAGGGCAATTTTCTTTCAGCTATTCTCACAGCTGAAAGCTTAACAGAATTTGTCTAGAAAAAGCTATTACCTCTTCCTACAAAACCTCACTTTTGCACTCCCAGACTCTCCCACAATTCAGCTTTAAGCTGTTGTCTTGAATAACAGGAGAAATCCATTGCTAGCTTTAGAAGTCATATTTTGATTTAAATTAATTCATCTTATGGCAAGAGAGGCTTATAGAAAATAACTTGTTCACTAGGTTTAGCTGCCCAGTACACATACCAGAAGGGAAAAAAATCACTTTGAAGAGTCAGCCATGACAACCTTGTGCTATCTTCCATAAGACTTTACTGAGTGACATAGCTTCCATAAAACAGAGTTCACCACCTGCTTCCATCCTGCTGTTCCCAGCCTGTCAGCTAAGATATTAATGGACATCAAAGTTATAATTACAACTCACTTTCTTCAAATTAATCTTCCAGCACTTGATTAGCACTGTCCTGTCTTCAGTTCATAGAAGAAGGAAAAGG
>VXBH01001372.1:125767-139565 GCA_013400035.1 Rynchops niger | reverse complement strand
AAAAAAAAAAAAAAGACACAAGAGAGAGAAGGAAAAAAATCCTCCCTAGCCCTGGGCTTTCCTATTTATACTCCAGTCCTCCCAAATTAACACCTACTCCATGGGCACACCTGCAAGAGCTTGCTAATCAGATCTCTGATCTGGATTTTTTTTTAACCCTGTGCTTGCCTTATATTAAGCAAAAGATACGATGATTTCTCTCTTTTCTTCCCCCTTCTCTTTTATTTGACAGCTGTTAAATCTCTCATTCTGTACCTCCAGTTTTCTGGGTCCAGAAGCAACATGTCATCTCCACACGCAGCACTATTTAAGTACTACTTTGATCACAGTAAATACAAATAAATAAGAGAAGTAAGCAAAAAAGATGTTCTGTGAGTATCTGAGTGTTGATAAGGATTCTACAAGGAGAAGTAAATATCTAGACCCAGGGTAAAAGCATAAACAAGAACATGGCAAATCAATATAACACAATAAAATAATTACGGAGTTCATCTGCCGGTTTATGAAAACGCGTGCTTAACTCTTCAGAGAATGAAAGCGAATACTCGCCCTAGTGTAATTTTTAGCATTTTGCCTCAAGAACTGAGGATGGGGTGCGTGATGGGGAAGGTATGTTCTACCCGTGGCTCTGACTAACTCTTCTGTGCCCACAGCCATAGCTCCCCGGGGTCTGGTGGGCACTGGCACCCCGTGGAGTTTCTGCCAGCTGCTTGTTCCCATCCTACACGCCGCACCAATACAGCACCAGCCATGAGCGCTGGGAACCCAGGTCCCTAAACCAGTCTGCTCCTCCCCTACTGCCATGGTATTCCTTCCCCATCCCCTGGGGGCACGGCAGAGGTGAGGCGGTGCATGTTTATCCAGGGCTGGAAAGCCAGCAGGTAACGTGCATCTTTGCAGAGATACACGGGAAGTGAGCAGAGGAACCAGCAATTTTCCAGACACCCACTCATGGCTGCAAAATCCCTACCGTGCAATACCAGCGTGTGGCACTTGTGATCTCCCGCTCGCTGGAGGCGCCACGCTCAGAACGACATCTTTAGGGCAGCAGTAGTTTAAACTGCCGCAGCACACAGTGGGCAGTGTAGGTTTAAAAAGCTCTCTTACAACCAGCCACATCTTGTTATAGGCGAAAAAAGCGGAATGAATCGAGTTGTATTTTTGTTTCCTGGAGGTGGGTGCTTCTGGGAGGTGTGCGTGGGATCAAAATCTCTGAATCGAAGTGCTCCAGACAAAAAAGAAATTCCTGAACAAAAGAGGCTCGGAGCCTGTTGCGTTTGAGCTCTCAGCTTCTGCTTTGAACAACTTTTCTTTTCCTTTCTCTGTCACTGTAAATGCTGCAGGGATAAGCCAAGACTTTCTGTGGTTCTTACAGCTCACCACCTTTGAGCACCACAGTTGCAAAAATAAAAACGGCTGCGCTCCCTCTTGTTACTAATAATAAGACTAAGTAGGATGTTTCACCGTTTAAAGAAAAACCATGGAGATGACCTGTCTCTTCTGCAAATGCTTCATCTGCCTTTTCTAAAGTCGCTCAGCTTGTAAGTGGTGCAGCACCACCTAACCCACTGATCAGGCAACAAGATCTTATTTTTATGACATCGCGGTCTGTTTCCAGGACTATAATTCTCCCATCAGTTTGGCATTGTCATCGTACGACATCGTTGACGTGAAAGGAGTAGCTATTGCTGGGTAAGGCAGGCCGCTGTATGTCGTTTGAGCCGGCTCAAAAACATTTAAAATACATATGAATGATGCGCAAAATAAAAAGAATATAGCCAAAAAAATTGTTACAATGTATTTTGCTGTAGAATTCGCGGTTATAGAAAATAGCAAAAAAGCAAGAAACGGAAAGACAAATCTTCCTTAAGTTTGAGAAACTGAAGCCCCAAGATTCCCGCTTCCCTTCGGAGACGCCAGACCTGTCAGTATTTAACTTTCCTTCTGTGAAGAGAGTGCAGTGAAGTTAATAGGAATCGCCATTGATGTGTTTGGGTTTGTATTCGGGTATTAATTTGAAATATTAGGTTTAATCTAAATTGCAACTCGAAATTGCCATTGGATATTATCCCAGTCATTTTCAGGCCAGGGGAGAAAAAGAACAGCAACTGGTTCTAGAGCTTTTAAAATTTTTTGTGTCTCCTTATCTGTGTGAAGATGTACGTGATGGACTGAACAGCGCTGTTAAAGCAGTCTTTTAGCCTGGCCAGTATGTCCGTTACTGGACCAGTACTGGAGCCATGAACCAAACCAGCACTGGAGCCACACTTTGAAGAACTGTTTTACACATTGCACAGAGGACTGAGACACTTTTATTATGCCACAGGTCTGAAGAAATACGTAACAGATGAACTTGTAGTGCATCTCACAAATCCGCAAAGCAGCAGATGTCTGCTTTATTTGTTTTCTGCTCCATTTTTTGTCACCGTTGTCACAGTTCACCGAGACCTTCCTAGGGTTTTTTTTTTCCTCATCTCTGTCTCCCTGATGTCAGTTTTGATCAAAGACCCTTTTATAACACAGAGACGTGTCCCCTCCTGACACCTGCATCACAGCCAATATTTATTTCCCTCGTGGCAACTGTGTTAAGCCCAATTTAGGCTGTTCGCAGGTCAGGAAGCACAAGATGTGGAAAAGAAAGGCACTCGGGAGACCCAGGGAAGCTTGATGCTCTTCAAAAAAATCATGTTATATCATAAATATTGATCATTAGCAAGAATGGCAAGAAGGATTACAGAAACTTAATTATCTATTCCATGTTGACTGCACAAACATTTAAGATCGCACGTAGGAAAAGCAAATTGGTACACAATTAGTTTAGCTGTTAATATCATATCCATTGCTGAAACACTCACTGTCTGCATTAGGTACATTAAAAATACATCAAAGTCCCTCCAGAGAAGCTCTTCCTTCGCTTCATGTTCTGATCAGTGAGGACTATTTACTTGAGGACTAACTAAATCCGGGTGCTGACCTTCCAGGGGGATGTTGCCTGGGTAATTCTATACCTGGGAGAAGGTCGGGAGAAAGGGATGGGAAGCCTGCAACGCAAATGAATTGTGGGAAGGCTGGAGGCCAGTCCCTCCCTGGCATAACTTCAATCGACATATCTGTTCTGATATTTCCCTTTCACAAAAGGTCCACAGCTAAGCAAGAGGGCCTAAATATCTTCACCGATATATTTCACAGAGGTGCAGTACTGGTAGGAGGAATCTCTAAGGCGTGCAGTTGCTGTTATATCTTGAGGTGCGTACATCCGTATGACATCCTTGAAAGTTGAATTCAGAATCCGGGCTCTGGGGGTTTGCTACCTCAGATCCGCAACCTAGAACTTCACCTTTCGTCTTGCTGCTAGACGGAGGATTTCTATGGAGAATTTTTTACTCGGAATGAGTGGCAGGGCATGATGCTGAATTCGTCTGAGAGCCAAAGGGCTGTTCCCGGAAGCTGCTGAGCATCCCCCTTTTCCACGGAACTCTCTGTAAGTAGTTGTTATTTAGCATAGGATTAGGCTTGAAGGAAGTGAGTGTAAAATAACCCCGCAAACATTTGCATTTCATATGTAAACTAGAATTAGTATCCATATTAACAGATGGAAAATGGTTTGCACTGTGAATACAAATACTGTAATGTTCCTCTGTGTTTTCTCACATGAATAAGGGATTCTGCATTTCCATTATTTGCAAAGGGCCGAATCCCACAACCCTCCTCCAAGTTCCTGCTTCCCGTATGCTGGGACAGACAGCCCGTGTCTGGACAGAGTTCCTGTCCGGTAATTACACTGGAATATTGTCGTTATGCTAGCACTGACAGGTGCCGGTGAAGTGCTGAGCAAAGGATACAGGACACACAATTTAGGGCATGCCGTGTACAAAGACCCCAGCAGATTGATGCGTTCACCTCTGCACCTGTGTGTGTGCACGTGTATGCGCACGGAAGGCAAAGAGCTGCCCCAGGAGACACCAAGGCTGCCCAACCCAGTACGGGTTGGGGGTGACCTGCTGGAGAGCAGCTCGGTGGAAAGAGAGCTGGGAGTCCTGGGGGACAACAGGATGACCTTGAGCCAGCGATGGGCCCTTGTGGCCAAGAAGGCCAATGGCATCCTGGGGTGCATCAAGAAGAGTGTGGCCAGCGGGTGGAGGGAGGTCGTCCTCCCCCTCTGCTCTGCCCTGGGGAGGCTGCACCTGGAGTGCTGGGTCCAGTTCTGGGCTTCCACATCCCAGAAGGACAGGGAACTGCTGGAGAGGGGGCAGCAAAGGGCTACCAAGATGCTGAGGGGACTGGAACCCCTCTCTGATGAGGAAAGGCTGAGGGATTTGGGTCTCTTCAGTCTGGAAAAAAGACAGCTGAGGGGGGATCTTATCAACACTTATAAATACTTCAGGGGTGGGTGTCAGGAGGATGGGGCCAGGCTCTTCTCAGTGGTGCCCGGGGACAGGACAGGAGGTAACGGGCACAAACTTGACCGTAGGAAGTTCCATCTCAACCTGGGGAGGAACTTCTTTGCTGTGAGGGTGGCAGAGCCCTGGCACAGGCTGCCCAGAGAGGTGGGGGAGTCTCCGTCTCTGGAGACATCCCAACCCCGCCTGGACGCGTTCCTGTGCCACCTGCTGTGGGTGGCCCTGCTCTGGCAGGGGGTGGGACGGGGTGATCTCCAGAGGTCCCTTCCAACTCTATGATTCTAAGCGCTCTGAGCCCTGGGTCCTCAGTGATAGGGAGCACCCTGGGGAACTCCAGAACAGCCCAGTGTAAAACCCACTTGTATCCGCTGAGGATCTGGTGAGTTATCTCTCTAGAGAGAGAGTTCTCTCTAGTGGGGAGTTCTGCTCTCTCAAGTCACACACTTATGAAACACCAGCTTTTGCGACTCTACCGGTCCCTAGAGTGAACACCAAGTGACTCAGAGTCTGAGGCGAGAGCTGCAAAGGGCTCTAGTGTCCTACTTTGCTAAAATAGCATAATAAATATGCATATGGAAAACAGTGGAAATATATTAAAAGGACATCGCTCATGATTGCTCTTTCCCTTTGAATCATTAACTGAAATGATGTCGCTTGCTGGAATGCTGAGCATGAGAGTGCCTCTCCAGCTCAGATCTATATGTCAGAAAGCGTTTGGGGACAGAACCAGACCCAGGGATGAAGTTATAAATTAAAGTTTTATGAAGGCAGAAAGAACATCCTTATGTTCTTTTTATATCTCCATATAAGGGTAATGGTGATAAGTTATCTGGTGCCCTGGAAGGACGTTTTACCCTTGTGCCAATACTGAACTGCTTTTCACTTTGCCTTATCTTACTGGAACTCAGTTTACATCTCTGCATCTACTGATATATTTAAAAATTCATATATTTTGCATTCTTGTCCCACCACGTTCTTTAGGATTGAAGTATAAATTGCTCTGTTCAGCATGGACAACCCACTAAGATATTTTTCCTACTGTACTTTTAGCCAGTCTCACATCTGGCACATTACCATATACTCCCTTAAGCAGTTGAATGATTACCTGGATATGTTAGTAACACAAATGAATACCAAAGTGCATGTGATTACAAGAACTAAACCCATTATGCATTGTCCATAACATACAGTGTGCATTCAGCCACTGTATGGAGAAGATCAACTCTATCAATATTTCAGAAACTCTAGCAATGCAAAGCGAATATAGACACCATCCATAAAACAGGGATATAAAATGACGAGAGTTTAAAAAGGAGAGCTACAGTGGCATGTCCTAAGTTTTTTCATCACATCCGTCGTTTCTTGTGTGCCCTCTACCCACCTGACACAGAAATAATTGCTCTCTGGGGCTTTTGAGAAAAAAAGAAAAAAAAAAAACCAGGAAGAAAAAGGTAAGAAGCACTTCCTTACTGCAAAGCTACAGGACTATGATATGGGATGGGAAAGGGAAGGAGACGGTAGGTGGAGTCCTGTGCTTGCTCGGTGCAGGAGAAAGACAGTGCCACCAAGACCAAGGTGTGATGGTGTCCTTCCTCCAGCTGGAAATTACAGAGGTTACCACTGCCACCGTTCTGCTTGCTTTGCTGAGCTCTATGGAAAAGCGTCTCCATTGATTTCTCAGGTCATACACAGGGACTGTGGGATTACATCCATGGGGATAAGAGAAGGAAGATTGCTGGTTCATCCTTGGGGATTGGGAGAACATGACACAGAAACAGAGAGCTTAGGGTCACGCTTGTCCTTGGAGATTGCTGAGAAGGTGTCGGTCATCTGGGCCTTCTCAAGCTGGTGGATTCTTGCAGGGTGAAGAAAGCAAAAGGGGTCAATTCAGAACGTGCTATTTGTAACCTGAAAAGATCAGTATTAGTAGAGAGCTCCCAGGGTGTGAGCACTCACCACAGAGAAACCTGTCCCTCATCACCACCACCATCAGATGCTTTTTTTAGTGATCTGATGGGGAGCCATACACTGGAATTCGGGTCTGGTGTACCAGAAAATGTCCCTGGTCAGATGCATGAGCAACCCAACGCCCCCTTCCTGGGTGGATGCGCTCTGATGAGTGCAAACTAACCCCGCTGTGGGGTGAGGCATCTGTTCTGCTGAATAGATGCTGTGAGTTGAGCTGAGCGCAGATCACGCGTGGAAGGGGAGAGTTCAGCCAGCAGAGGGCAGGTGGCTTGTTACACAAGGAAAAGTCACTGGAGAGGAGAAGCAAGATGTCCCTGCAGGCATTCACTCCTCAGCTCTGACATCACAGGCCATTTCCCAAGTTCATCATGTCACATCACCGGGCCGGGAAGTGAGTAACACTGCCGGAACATGACCTCTGTGGGACAACCATGAGAGCGATTAACAATGTGCTGGTGAGAGCTTGTTAGCATCACCCCTTCACCTTGCTTCTATTGTCGTCCCCTCTAGTCCTGCTGGTAGTCTCCCTCAGCAGCAGCAGGCTATGACTGCAACTGCCTCTGGATAACATATTCTAGGGCTGGCAACAACAGCAGCTACCTTACTGGTCCATGGGAAGAGCATCCCGCGTGTGCTTCAGGAGAGTAATTACTTTGGTTGCCATGCACTTTACATGCACTACATCTCAACTCCAGCCACACTTGAGCCACTTACAGCATCAAAAGGAGCTGGCGCTGCAGTTCTTGGCAACATCTAACAACCCTTCAACTAGCCCCCCTCCTTTTACGGGCCACATTGTGGGTATCATCTTAACTGAAAGAGCTGCCACACTCACTGAATATTTCCAAGGACCTCAATTCTGCTGTGATTTACTCTTCCTTTGAGCCACTGTTTATACCAAACTTTCCTTGCAACCCACTACAGAAGCAGAATAAACATTTGGAAAGCCAACAGTCTCCTAGGCATGGTACCATGGATCACCAATGATTTCTAGACCACAGTTTAGCCATTGGTCCGAGCCAACTTAACTCCTCCAGAAATAATGGGCTAGAAAAGAAGACCTGACCTTATGCCCAGGGAATGGATGCTATTCTTGCTATTCGAGAATCTAGCCGCGAGAAGCTGAATCATGCAGCCTCAAGCCACTGAAGAGTAATAGTCACATGAGTTATAGAGTATCAGGAAAATAGCTACGTTGCATCTGTACCTTGTAATGATTATCTAATCACGGTGCTTTCCTGGTGACTACAGGAAATGAAGAACAGCGCAAAGTTAGGGAGCAGGTGGGTCCAGTCTTTGAATGAGATTAAACTGCAGAGGCACATGGTTCCAGAACTCGGGCTTGGCCTGGTCGGTAAAGGTGGGCACCGCTTGGAGAATGGGAGTCACCTGAGGGACACAACCTGTGGCTCTACCTAACAGTTTTTCTCTAAATCCGTATCCAGCTACCTTAGTGGACATTTATCGCTAATGCACAACTCCGGCGGTGTTTCCCGCCCCACCGCCCGTTTAGAGTCTTACCCCTCTGCTCTGGCACCTCACGCTGCCCTGCCGAGGGGCACAGCTTGTCCAGGCATTGCTGCTTGCGCAGAGGTCACAGCAGCTCTTCTCAAGGTTGTCTGGGCGTCTCGTGCACTGCAAAGCTTCCTCAGCTGTAAAATGAGATCGCATCCTCAATAAACATGGTTATCGGAAGGCTCAGTTCACTGTGTCTGTGAAGTGTCTTGAGATCGTCTGATAGAAACAGTTAGAGAAGGATAAAATATAATTATATTAGAAGTATCCCACAGCGAGTTCTCGTCTAGCTTATCTGATGACTCACCAGGGCTCTTTCCTGACAGTACATAATATATACTTTGGAATTTAAATAGCCCAGTCTAGCCGTAGGTGCAAACTACTGCAACAACGATAAGACTTCACAGCGAACACCTGGTTAGGCAGCTAGCTGCACGTGAAGCCAGACAAATAAAAGAGCTCCATGAGTTAGCACGGGAAACATCACTTAATGGTGCTGTTTACCACCCTGGAGCACTGGTTGCATAGAGCAGCCGGCCTTCTTGACTCTGAGGAACTCTGTAGGATCAAAAAGCAATGCTAGCTGGAGGCCAAAGAATTGTTTGCCGGGAACACTCAGGCAGTAGTGGGTCTCGCCACTTCTTCTGCATCCGAAGAACAGACGATAAGGGCGTAAGGTGGAGAGTTCAGCTACCGAGCTGCACCTGTGCCAAAAGTCGCAGAAGTTGCGTGTGTGTATTTTCACTGGCTTTCAGTAGCTTGGGAGCAGGTACACGAATGTGTGAGCTAATAGAAAAGCATAGTCTAAGTAGCATCCTCCTGCTGTAAGCATTTAACCCCGCAGAGGCTTCTATTCCATGCTGCACAAGGGAGTTTGATTTAATACAGGCTTGTTCTCACCCAGATAAAAACAGCACAGCTGTCCTAAGCCATACCCAGATTTTTTTCCCCTTGAAAATAAGCTGCAGCGCCGTGAACCTAGCAGACATGTCTTTTGTAAGCAGGAACAACATTTACACGTGTTGGAGTTTTGTCCTGCAAAGGCTGAGTCCGAAGCAGTTTGGCTCTTGACACTTTTGTGCTTCTGTAGCAACCGCTCACTTGGGTTTCTCCCAGCACAAAGGGCCTTCTAAAGCCCTTCCAGGCTTTATACACGGCCTTAGGACATGGCGCAACAAATCAGAGCTGTAAGCAACACCCAAAACATAAACAGAAAAGTAGGACCCCAGATGTGTTAAGTGGTACATAATAGTGAGCAACTACCTAGCCTTGGATGAAGGGGGAGAGAGATCAGAAGCAGCTTCTTGCTCATTCCTTAGTGTTTTTTGATTTTGATTTTTTTTTTCCCACCCAGCGTTACCTGGTGGCTTTAGTTTATCTAACTGGGATGAACTACACAGAGAATGAAAGGAGTTACATACTTAGGCAGTGGTGGAGGCAGAGACAAGCCAAGGAAGCAGCCTAAAGCTATGATCAGTAGTCTGCTTTTGTTACTCTGCAGTATACTTTGCTTCTTTTCACACTAAGGAGCCTGGCCTGCAAGTTTTTAAACGGTCACGTCCTCAACCAGTTGGTAGTTGCCGTTAGAAATAATCTTTTTCATTACAAACCTTCCTAAATCCCCCGGAAAAGAATACATACCCTTCAGAAGATCTCAGCGCTGCGCCCCCAGTCCTGGAGGAGATGGCAGCAGCTGCTGCTGCGGGTAAAATAAGGAGAGGTGATGGTGGGAAGGGTCCGACAGCTGAAAGCTTCGCTCTTTCAATCACAGTTATTCGCTGCAGGTGGGATCCTGCGTTAGGTCTGTGGCTGGAGCCACTGTGACCAGCCCTATCTACTGAGCAACACCATCCCTCCCAGGTTCCCATCTAAATACGCAATCCAGGCAAAGACTATGACCAAAAAGGAAGGCTCACAATTCCTTTTCTTAATTTTATTTCGTTTATCCAATTATTTATTCATTTAGGAAATGAGCCCCAGAAGTCCACGGAGATTAAGCGTTCTGCTCAAGGTCACGGTGCTTATAGCCAGAAAGATGCATCTCCGACGTCTCATCCCAGTGCTCCAGTCACATCATCTTCACTCCTGCATGGCTTAGCAAAAGAAATCCGTTCGGAACACGTATTTTCAGACTGCTGTTTGCATACCCCTACACCTCTACACAGGGAATACCTTTGAGAAGCACCCGAGGTGTGCGTGTGTAATGCAAGTGCACGGAAATAACAGTATTAATGAAGTAACTGTTTCTACTTCGTACCGGTGTTCCTTTAAGTGCCGACATGACAGCGTGTGCTCCCACGGCTGATTGCTCCCAATCCTCCAGGGTCCACCCGAGACTAGCTGCAGTTCCTGACGTGCTCAGTCTGTTCCTCCGAGCAGAAGATAAAAATAACAGCAAGCCTCCCACTCGCTTTTGGGAGCCAAGCCCTGATCGTCGTCCCAGCACGGTGCTGGGTCCTGGCACGCTCCGTGCCTGGCGTACCCGGCGTGTCCTTGCGGAGGGAGGAGCGTGCGGGCATGCGTGGGGTGGCCCAGTTTGCCCCAGGCTCTCGGCTTCTGGGTTGGACTCGTCCCGTTCCAGGCTCTGGTCACGTTGAGGGAAAGACCAGCCTCAGAACCACCGAAACTCTGAAATGGCAGTACCCTGCTCACGCTGCAGTTCGTCAATCCTGGCCTCGTCAGTGGATAAAGGGCTTAAAACATGCCTGTGTCTTTCTTTAGAGCATGACCAAAAAGCAAATCAGCGTTGCTGCACTGTCTCCCAGGGGAGAGGGTCTCAGCTAGACCCAAACCAAGGATTTTTGTTCCTCGGTGCGTTGCCGAATCTGACATACCCGAGCATGATACCGAAACATTGGTAATTTTGAGCCCAGTTTACCAAAGTGCTTATGCAAGTGACTAAGTGAGCAAGACTTTTAAAAATACGATTTACATCCATTCATCAAACATCCCGCTTTGTCAGATCTGGATAGTGTTTGCTGCCGGCCTCACTCATCCCTGAACGGCAGCAGAAAGAGCTGGGGGAGCACACCGTGCTGGTATTGCCGGCTCAGCATCGGGTAGGGATTGTTATTCCTATGGTCTATGCGCGCTGCTCTACCGCTGAGATGCAAAGCTGGGAAGATTTAGTCTGCATTCTCCATTGAGGTGTTTGTCTCCTGGAGTCACCCGTGGAGCTCACCGTGAATCCCCTGGAGGAACAATGCTCTAGACCAGATCCTTCTAGCTGTGGAAGGATCAGGTCACCGTAGTTTTAATGCTAGAACTCATTTAAAACGTCGGTAATTTCAACGTGCTTCTCTCATTCTTAAAAGCCTCCTTGGGGATTTCAAGTGTGACCTGAAGTAGAGGAATGCGGGAGCCAAAGCGAGTTGTATCTGACTCCCATTCAAGTCTGCGGCCTTTAGACACTTCTTTGTCCCAAGAAATGGATGCAGTTCCATACGTTTTGAGGGTGAATTTTCTCCACCACTTTTTTAAGAAGGGACTTTCTGATCCCATCCTGAAAAAATGCACAGACTGTCTCGTGTTGGTGTTGGGATTTTTTTGAGAAACTGAACAAAGAACAGTAGTATTTGCCATAAATAAGAACTGGACTAAATTGTCAATGTTTGTTACTCTCCCCCCCCTCCCCATTTCCTTACCTGCACATGAGTGTAAATTTTCTTTTTTCTGGGTCATTGAGCGATGTCCTTTGAACCACAAAAGGTCTGCAGGTTGAAAAACATTTCTCTATGTCAATTGCTACCAAAAGCTGCAAAGAATGAAATTCCTTCTCTGTGACAATCCAGACAGTATTATTTTGAACAGTGGCATTGGAGCTTGGGGCAAACACATGACTGTATAGAGTGGTTCGATCAATTTATAAACAGCTTTGTGCCTTTCAAACTTCTACTGTATTTTTGCATTGCAACAATTTTTTTTTCTCAGCCAAGCGCAAGAAATTCGACTGTCGGACTCCTTTTTTCCGCTGTTAATCTCAGGGGCTTTCAAGTTATTTGTCCTTTATGAAGAAACAAGAGAAAAATAACTGCTATTCTTAGGTGTCCGCAAATTTTCTTTCGGAAGATTTCCTGCCCTGTGAAACTGTGGCCGGCACGTCCGCGCAAACTGGACCAGATTGTGAAGAGCGATTATGAAAAAAAAAACCAAAACCCTCAAAACTAGTCGAAGAACTGCGAGAATTTCCCGGAAAGCAGGCGGCCCTGCCCCAGTCCGGAGAAGATGAAGGAATAAACATTTCTCCCACCGCTTCCCCAGGGCAGGCACAGGCGGGGTGTCCTCAGCGCTGCCCCTTATCAGGAGCATTCCAGCCTGCCCTGTTTGTCATAGAAACCGGCCGGAGCGGGAGCGGGAGCGCTCGCAGCCAATGGAGTGATTCAGTGGTGATGGGGAAAGGCAGGTGGAGCAGGTAAGTCACCTCCAGACAGGAAGGTATAAAAGATACTTGAATTACAGCGGCAGGGCCACTTGTACCCAGGCAGCTGTTAGAGATTACTTGTCTTGCCAGCCCTACCGTGCTTGGAAACAACGCGGGAAGCTACCGGCGAGCTCGAGTACCAGAAGGCGGCTTATAAATACAAACCACCCTGAGCCTAAGACTATCCTCTGGAGAGAAGGCTCTTCAGGGGTAGAAGTCAAGAGCCCAGAACATGCTTTTCTCCTTCTAAACAGCACTCTGAACAGGTATTTATAGACTTTAATCTGCTGTACACCTCTTAACTTGCTGTGTATTCAGTCGCTCGGAGTTAGAGATACCATTAGGGCATCGTATTACAGAACCGTGTTGGCCACGATTTTAATATCTTAACCATGTGCTCTCTTTTGTCTGGTTTTATGGTGGAGAAAGACGTTTTCTAAAACTTGTCGGGGAAGTATAAAGTACTTTAACAACTTAGTTTTAAATCTGAGTTTACGAGTCTCTCCTGAACGCTTCAGTTACGTTCTAATGTTCCCAACGTTTCTGGAAAGCCCAGGTAAAGCAAGGTAAATAGCTGCAGGGTCTGAGGAAACGCAGTGTGACCGTGGAGGTCTGAACAATTGAAAATATTGTCTTGCATTTAAAAAAAAAAAAAAAAAAAAATCATGTGGTTGTATAGTGGGGGTGGGGTGGTCAGAATCAATAGAAAAACAACAAAAAACCCCAAACACTAACTAATTCTGTTGAGATTCCACACTGCATGTCTTCCTTGGGACTCCCCAGCTCCAGCAGCTGGCTCCCAGTGGAGGAACTCCTGGCCCCTGCCTTAGCTCCTGCCCAAACCCAATTTAACTTTCCGAGCATCAGCTCTACGGCACCCCAGCCGACGCCACAAGAAGCAGGCAGAGGCTTCAATTCATAATCCGGTGTGGCCGATTGTGAATTAAAACTGCCTTTCCCATGCCTCGGCTCCCTGCCCAGCTCTTCGTTTCTCCCCAGCTGAAGCCAGCAACCTGCCACAAAACGCCAAGACGTTGATAAAAATAAGTAGACTTTAAATTTATTAAAGCTAACAAGCGTCTGTAGCGTCACGGTCATCTTTAGCAAAGGGAAAATGTGGGCAAAAGCTTGCAGCTGCATTAAAAAATGCAGATAAATATTGCAGATTTTTATCTGCAATAAAAAAAAAAAAAAAGCAACTGTTGTGAGTAAACTTCCTCAAGTTTACTATCAAGATACTGCTGTTGCTATAGCCGTCAGATCACGAACTTGTTGAAAAAACCCCAAGAGAAGAGCTTTTACACATAGGTTGTGAAATTAGAGTTTGCATAAGCAAAGGCTCTCTCTTTCTGAGGCTACCTTCTGCCGCGGGTTTTGCTGCTCAGAATTTCTGACAAACACCCCAAGCCGAGGGACTGCAAAGAACTGGACGCAGGGGACGGAGTTCTGCAAAACAGAAGATTCAGAGGAAAAAAAAAAAAAAAAAAAAAAAAAC
>VXBH01001372.1:110603-125379 GCA_013400035.1 Rynchops niger | reverse complement strand
TTTTGTGTGCAACGCGAGGAATACGTGATCTTTCTGCTGCCTTAAATTAGCTTTTATGCTGAGGCTCTAGCCCATGCTGGTGAGCCAGTGCTGGCTTGACCGGAGACCTATAATTACAGCAGCAATCGGAGCATTTCTGGCTTGTCATGGCTAAATCTCCCAACACAAAGAATCAAGCCTGGCTAGTTTAGTGACACAGCCTAAAAAAATGTTCCCCGGGCATACAGCGTCAGGGCCGTCGTCGCTGGGAATTTCCTCCAGCTAAACACTTGCTTTCAGGGAAAAGTACTCAATGGCGGAAAAGTCACGTTTCTGAACATCAGAATTACGTGAAGCTGCGTGTCTGGCCCAGGATGACTGGAATTCAATGTAATACTGAGGTTGCTGATAAGGCTGGAGTAAGTTGTAAGCCAATTTGCTGGAATTGGCCTATTTAGCCATTCAAGAACTCAAGGTTCCCGCTCGCGCGCCACAACAAAGCAGAGGGCACACGGCAAGGCTTGGGCCGTGCTGGCCCTTCCCCTGGGCCGCGGACGGGGAAGAACGGTGTTTCCCTAGGGAGAGCAGAGCAACAAGGAAACAGCAGAGAATTCCCCTTGCTCTGGCAGCAAGGCCATTTCCTCCAATATCGCTTTTCTTGCTGTGTCACGGTGACGAGACGGAGATGCTTCTAGTGCTGGTTGGGGGTTGAGGATGGAACAGACTTTGCAAGCTGACAGTGTTTTCTCACCTCCCTCGGCTTCTCCCGCGACACGAGGGTGTTCAGATCCCACTGTGGATAGCCAAAGCCAGGCGGCATCGTTGGGCAGTGCCTCCCTTGCCGGCCAGGCAGCACGCAGAACCACGATTCAAGGCACGAAGCTGTGTCTGAGCAGACCAGAGAGAAGAGATTCACACACAGACACACACCCCCCGCCGCTACCTCCACAACTGAACAGTGTTATCTGTCTCTTAGGCCTTGCTCATGCTGCCACCATAATATCTGAGTGCCTCCCAGACAAATAGACTGCCATAGCGAGGTCCCTACTTGACCTCATGGAGTCTTCTGCTCTCCTCCCTGCTCAGGTGTCGGGGAACACCAGCCGGGGTAGGTTTTTGTTGTTGTTTTTTTTTTCTGCCCAGAGGGAGGCATGTACGGGGGAAGACTGCACCCATCTATAACGCCATGGTGGTTTTGGTGAAAAGGCTTTGGCTGGATGGTGGACCTCTGCTGGTTGCTTGCTTCTTTGCAGGATGTTTAACTTCACCTTCAGAACGCAGCTTCGAACAGGCTACCTGTGTCGTTCTCACCTCTGGCAGGGATCTATTCCAGGCTCAGGATGCAGCAGGAGTCACAAACTTGCTCTTTGTTTCTTTTAAGGGGTTAAACACAGGTCTGGTGATGGGTGTCTTCACATTGTCTAAAATGAAGGCTGTGGTTTTCTTCTCTTCTAGAGTCTCCTAGGGCTCTCTTTATTTCCTCGGGCTCCGTCATGTCGTGCTTCACGCATCTGTGGCACTCCAACACGCCAGACTCTCCCACCAGCCCAGTCCCTGCGTCTCCAAGTGAAATCCCCATCCCCATCAGCCCCATCGTTGTCACCTCCCCAGGAGATGGCAAGAGGAAGGCGAGGTCCCCAACTGACAAGCCAGGCTCTCCGAACCCAACCTCTCCGAAGCCAGCCTCGCCTGTTGAGTGTTCCATTTGCTTCAACACCTACGACAACACCTTCAAGACGCCCAAGCTGCTCCAATGCTCACACGTTTTCTGCCTGGAGTGTGTGGCCCGCCTGAGCAAAGGGCTGCCCCCGAACCACCCAGAGGACCAGCTCCCCTGTCCCTTCTGCCGGCAGCTGACCAGCATCCCTCTGGAAGGTGCCCCAGCACTGCAGACCAGCAAGGAGCTCCTGGCCACGCTGCCCCCTGAACTCCAGCAGGAGAAGGTGCTCTGGATGGAAGGGACCAAGCTCTGCTGCCGCCAGTCATCCGATGACCCTGAGAATCCGGACTCGTGTATCTCCATTGACGTCGCCATGAGCAAGCCAGAAAGTCCGGAGGCCCCCCCGACTGGGTTGGCCGGGAGGCTGTCCCGCTGCGACATGTGCGATGACTGGAAACGCATAGTCCTCCTCTCCGCGTTGATCATCATCCTCTTCTGCATCATTCTGTGGCCAGTCCAGTGCGCCCTGAAGACAGGGAACCTCCGCTGCTTCACAAGGACTGTTGCAATGAGCAGGCCAGAGTATCTTCCCCCTAAGCACACCACCGCGGCAGCCCCCGTGACACAACTCCCTTTCCAGTAGCAGCAAGGCAGCCCCTCGCTCCTGAGCGGTGAGGCTGTCAGCTCCCTCCCCACGGCACGTCGGGGAGGCAGGAACAGGGTCTGCTGCCCTGACGGCAGTCCTTGGGTTGCTGGCAGACCCCGTGTCCCGCTCCCCACACTCCTCCTGTGCCGACGCTCCAACCCCCGCATCCACCTCCGGGAGCTCTGCTGAAATACTTGCCCGCCACGCTCGTCTCCAGCCCAGGAGTGCTCCAAGGAGCTGCCTCGGCATCCCGCTGCCAAACTCTCCGTGGAAGCCAGAGCTTAGAAAGCAGCAGACAGGCTTCTAGGACTGTTTGCCTCCAGTGGCACAGGGCCGTGTGCCGGCTTGGCTGGATACCAGGTGACAGCGGGTACAGTTCCTCTAACTCCCTTAGGGAATAAAGGGCTATTTTTGAAAACTGAAGGATCTACATGATTATTCCTAAGAAGAGCTGGGATTGGGAGGGTAAAGACATGTCAAAGTCGTACAAGCAGATGAAAACTATCCTTATTCCAGACGCCTGAAACATTTCCGCGGTGTTAGTCAATACTGGAGGTGTAACTGCTGCCTCCTGCTGACAAAACACGGATCGATCACTGCTACCCACCTGAGCAGTGTCACATCCCCATGGGCTATTGAACAGAACAGAGTAGCCATTCTAACTCGGGGTTTTTTTTCCCCCCGCCTAAGANAAAAAAAAAAAAAATCACTCATCCCTACCTGGAAAGCGATTTTGAACACAGGGGGTGATTTCTGTTAGGCACACGGACCCAGCAGTAGCTGCCCCCAAGTTACTTCATGCGCAAACTTCGTTCACACTTGTCACAGGCAAACTGTTGCCAAAACAATAAAAGTTCCACCTTTTGCCAGCTTTACCCTCCTAATCTTCACATGTGTCAGTATTAAGACACAGGCCAGTTTCTTACGCTATATTTTTATTTAATGCAGCGATCTTCTGACAGTGATTAACAAAAGTCTTCATGATGAAGGCGGCTTACAATTAAATGTTTTCTATTCAAACACATGGGTGTAAGACAGTATATTGTATGCAAGTACCGTACGTGTATGTATTAAATTATGTTTTATACGATGCACGGTGTCGATTTGTAGCAGTTACTCCCCGTTTCCCTTCTCACTTGCCGTGGGAGGCGCGCACTTCGCAGTCCTGAGCCCAGCTGCATTCCCAGATCACGGCAGCTACACAGCGCGTCTGTACCTCAGGCCATCTGTGCATCAGCTGCCCCAGTGCTGTCAGTCCTGCACACATGGACAGCTTTATCCTGTAAATTCGTACTTCCTACCATCTAGGCGGTGTTGTCCCAGGCGGGATTTCCCCTCTGGGTTTACCCGATTTCGCCCGAAAAAATGAGAAGCCGCAAAGGCTGCTCGTCTCGTGCTTCTTCCCACCCAGATGAAAGGCACTTCCAGTCTCCCCTTCCAGAAAATCTCGTTTGAAATAGAAAAGGCTGAAGCAGCGGCAGAAGTAACTCAAGGCTGCCGCTACGCAAAACTTGTGCGGAAAGCTGCTGCGCGTTGCTGCCCCTGCAACCCCTTTGCTGGCGAGCTGCAGGCTGGTATTATCGGGGCCAGCCCCACGCCTGCAGAAACGACTCCAGGCACCGTCACAGCTCCTGCCAACGGCACGGGGCTTGACAGGGATTCTCACTTGTATCGGCCTGTCCCTTTCCCCCGTGCTTGCCACCGCAAGGATGTCTTCACAGCACCAATTTTAGTCTGTTCTTGGAAAAAAGTGACTCACCCAGACTTAAGGCAGAGAAGGCGCTTCCATTTTACCCAGGGTGTGTTTGGGGCGAAGGCCAGCAAATAGACACTAGTAGAGATTAAATGCTTTGTCATTACATCTTTGTCACCCTTCAAGTCCCGCTGATGAGACCTAAGGGCAGGGGAGAGGGAAATAACATCTTCAACCTCATAAAATCTATTGTTACGGTGGCCACGGAGATGTTCTCACGGTTCCAAATGGTCTGTCACGGCGTCCTTGTGGGGACTGTCCCTCTGCACTTCCCCTTCTCCCCACGTACTCGGAAACAAAGGCGGAAGGTCAGAGGCAGCTGAACCTCTCACTTAACGCACAGTCAAAGGGAAGATTCAAAGCAAATGAAAATGGGGCCCTGAACAGCAGCATTTGGTGATGGGAGACATTCAGGACGCCCCACTGTCCACACCAACTGTCAGTCACTTTCCCTAAATTCAAACTACTTAGAAAGGAGAGGAAAAAAAAAAAAAAAAGAAAAAAAAAAAAAAGAGCCTTGAGAATATTCAACATTTATTAAAAGTGCAATAAAAATAAACAGTTCTCCTGTCCCTGTGACAAGGGACCAGAAAGACCAGCCAGGAAATACAGCCAAGGTATGTCATTGTGCTTTTGTTCAACCCCTTCTGCACAGTGCTTGGAGCTGGCACTCCAGGCACTAATACCCCAACCATGCGGCAAGTCCGTCCAGTCCCAGAGACGCAGGAGGACCTCAGCATCAGCCATGCGGCAAGTCCGTCCAGTCCCAGAGACGCAGGAGGACCTCAGCATCAGCCATGCGGCAAGTCCGTCCAGTCCCAGAGACCCAGGAGGACCTCAGCATCAGCCATGCGGCAAGTCCATCCAGTCCCAGAGACCCAGGAGGACCTCAGCATCAGCCCCATGCATGCTCTGGAGGTTCAGGCGCTGGCACTGCGACCCAAGGCTCCCCCACAGAGGGCACTTTCGGAGACTGACGACTCCTGCAGGAAGGGGTTCTTTGGCAGGATTATTTGCAGGCCTTAAGGCTGGAACAGGAGGAAGCACTGGCAGTCACAAGTTGAGACTCATCAACAGAGCTGGGACGCTCCACGCAATGACACACTCATCTTCGTGGCACTGGTCAAGTCACAAACACTCCTAACAACACCCCTAACTCAGCAGGCACAACACTTGCCTTGTCGTATAGTTGCAGGGGAGGAAAAAAAAGAGGTCACGCAGCAAGGTAACGGCAGAGCTGCATCAAGCTTAGAGGGGGCCCGGCTCAAAAAGTTCAGCTCAGATTAGCATCCTCGGCTGGGACTCGCTACGGGTGGCTGAAAGCCCAGCGCACAGCCAAAGCTGCTTTCCTACTCCTCAGCACCCATCAGCTAGGTGGGATTTCACGTCGCTCGACATCCAGACCCACCGGGTCAAAGATGGAGATGCTCACCCCTGTCTCAATTCCATGAAGCCCACGTGCGGAGCAGCTAGCAGGCTCTCGGGCGCACACACACACACACACACGCGCATCTGCTGTGCTGCAGCAGCAGCGACTGCTCGGTCTGCTTCGGCAGGGTTGCATAGAAATCTAGGACTGGTACAAGCCAGAAAGGAAGCGTGAGGAGAAGAATCAGCAGAGCTGCAAATCCCTGGGTCCAGGCCGTGCTCGCTCTCTGCTTCTCACCCTCGCAGGCAGCAAAATTACTCCAGGATTCAGTCTAAAAACACTTCTAAGCTTAGAAATGACTGACCTAATGAAGACATTAAATTGCACTACCACTTTACTAACGCCCTAAGTGGGCAACCCTGGGAAAGCTCCTAAGCAAATAGTCATTTCCATTCCGTTTAACAATTTGTGTGTAAAAAATAAGAATCTTAAATTAAAAAAAAAAAAAAAAAAAAAAATTAAAACTGAGCCTTGATTCCCTAATGCATGTCCCGAGGCACTTCCACAGAAATATCAACCTACTGCTACGGGGGAGAATGGGAGAAGATCCTTCTCATGAAATAAGTTAGGTCAAGGCATGTTCTTGGGCATGGACTCTGCTTGCTTCTTACAGTCAGCTTCTTCCTCACTGAATCCAAGGTGCCTGGGGAAGGCAAGACAGGCAAAAAAAAAACAAAAACAAAAAAATTCTCCGCAATTGCAGAACTTGGAAAAGGGGTGGACGTAAACACTGTAAACCCTGCAATCCAAAACAAGAAGACAAGAAGGGTGGCATGGTTTATAACTGGGAGAAAAGTGCACTGAGAAGGTTACAGAGCTGGGACACTCCTGGCGTGTGCGGTCTCTCCCACTCGTTTGCATACATAGCACAGGCTGGTTCCCAGAGCCTGACACAACGCACCAAAAAGCAGACCTCCCCCATCGCTGGTATCGCTGTAAACGCGTTTCCCTGTTATATCACCCCATTTCCCCCTGTTCTCCCAGCAGCAGCCGGCCACAGCCACATCTTTAGGCTCCGCCAAATTTCAAAGCGTAGCTGCCTTCCCCGCTGCGGGCAGAGCCAGGGAGATCTGCCTCCGCGGAGCTGAAGAGGAGCTGGGTCAAACGCAACGTAAACAGGCTGCGGTGACACTCTCGGCTAATCAAGGGAAGCATTCCTACCTGTACAGCCTCCACACAGCTCACCTCCGGCTCCTTTATCGCCCTGTATTACTCATCCCTGAAACCTTTGGGCTTTTGATGTTAAGGTTCTCGTAGACGGAAGCTGACTCATCATCAACCCTGTCAAGAAATAAAGCCTTGTTATTAACAGCTCACCGCTCCGGGTCTTTTCCCAGAGGCAGGTGGACGGTGGGAAGCGGGTGATGGCCCAGCCAAGCTGCCTTTCTGCCTCCCCAGCCTTGTGGACAGGATGACACCAGGTTACACGCTGCTCTCAATCCCTGTTTTCTCTCCCTCTGAGCCACCCCTCCCAGATTCCAGCACAGCTTGGGGATGGAGCTTTGAACCTTCCTCCACATGTCAGCCTTTCACGGATCCGAAGTTTCCGCAGGACCCGTGGATACAGCTCCTGGTATTTCCTACTCTTATTTTCTCTCCATACCCAATTTCTCTGGATTTTCCAAAACCTCCTGGAAGGAGAGGGCTGCTCCGAAGGCCAGATCCAAGTACCTCTGAAGCAGGTTTGACACCCAAAGCTGGACTCATGGGAGCTCTCTGGAGCCGACAGTACCAGCCACGTAGAGCTCACCTTGGCTCAGTCCCACTCAGTCCTCCCCACCCTCATTTATTCAGAGCCACACTTTCGAAGTTGGGTGTTTTTAAACAGGACACAAATGTTTCTAGAGGCCAGCAGGGAAGATCCCAACGTGTGACATCTCCTTATGCCCTCTTCTGTTGGGTTTTTTTGTTCTGCACAAGCCCAGCGACAGCATTTCTGCCTCCGCCTTAGCGCCCACTCCTCTGCTGCTGCCCAGCCAGGTCTTCTTTCAAAACCGATCCTGCAAGTCAAGGTGCCCAAACGCTCTGATATTGTCTAACAGGTGCCCCTACCCACTCACCTTCAACTTATAACCCCTTCTCCATCACTCACTGGTATCCCATGACTTGGGGCAAGAGGGGAAAAAAACATAATTTGGGGTATTTTATCTCTGCTTATGTAAGGAACTCATGCTCCTTAGCTCATGCTCCCTCTCCACATGGGTGCAAATCCCCCTGCCCCGCTCCCTTCTCGTCTTCCTTCAGAGTTTGCTGTAGAAGTCCCTCAGCGGCGGCAGCAGTTTCACTCTCTGGCCGATTCTCCAGAGACATTCTCCAGAGCCAAGGATACGGGGCGCAGCTCGCTAAAGGCTAGCATCTATTTCCTCCTCTCCTTTCCAAAAGCGTAGCACACAAGCACGGTGGGCTGCTACCACCAGCGCTGACGGTGTGGTGGGATCGCCTGTTTGTTTTCAGCCATTCCCATACGATAGCGAGCAACCGGTCAGGTCTCAGGTACGGGAGAAGCAGGCTGGCAAAGGATAGACACCGGGGCCTTTGCTCAGGCTATTCTCCCTCCTGCTGCAGAAGTTTTTAGCCCTGGCAGAGAGACATTCATCTTACACAGACTGGGTCCGCGGTGAAGGGGGCTGCCCTTTGGCTCTGCCTTTTTCCGTAGGAGAGTAGCCAATATTCAAGTAGTCTCGCTCTTTCCTTTTACTCCTCTGAAAGAGAAAGCAAAGACTGTAAAAATCCCACTCAAAGCAGAAGAAAGCCTTACAAGATCCCGTGTGCCAGCAGGGGAGCGGGTTGGTTTCCACGTGTTCAGGGTAGCGTTTGAGTTCCAGGGAGGAGGTGGGGGTGGAAGTGGTGGTTGGGGTGGTTGAAGTTCTGCCTTTGCTTTTCCAACCGAGCCGAACGGGACTCACCTGTTCTTCTTCCAACCTCTTCTGCTCAGCCTCGATGAACTGCTGGACGGCCATGTAAACGAACTTGTACTGGGCCTCTGTCTGCACCATGCCCGAACGCTGCCGACGTACCATCTGGATAGTTTTGGGGATGTCGATATCGCAGTCCAAACCTGCTCAGGAGCGAGAAGGTGAGGTTTAGGGAGTGGGAATTAGGTTGAAAAATTATTTCCTTACGAAAAATTATTTCCTGAAAGCTTTGAAAGCTTTCAGTACCTCGCTGCACACCGAGTATTGCGAAAGGATTTGGTGCATCCCTGCCTAGGAGATTTTTATTTTTATTTCCTTTTTTATCCCCGCCAGAACTTCTTGGACTGAGGATGGCTGAGGCAGGGGCTGACTGCCTCGGAGCAAGGGAAGGGGAATCAGGTCTGTTCTGCAGCAACTTCCTACAGATCCAGACTTACCACCCTTGCGCGGTTTATGAAATAGATACAACCATTGCTGAAGAGGGTCCACCTGCCTCAGGGCTCCTGGCCCAGCCCCAGAGATGCCACAGAGTGATCCACAATGGCTCTAAAATTTCAGGTAAGGGTGACAGCCCTTCTACACAGAAGAGTTTGGGGGGCTTATTTCTAAAAGGGCTACTGGAGTAGCCAGTAGCTACTGGCGTAGCCCTTACTCAACATGTTTCCCCCCGGCCCTGCTGCCCTCAATAAAGGAGGGTTGTCCAGGAGACCTTGAAATCCTGGCCCCATTGATGCCAAGGAGAAGGCTGTCCCGAGTCTCACGTTACTGTCCATGTGCACACCCTTTTGGAGAGAGTTCACCTTTCGTTACGATAGAGCTCCATCTCTTGGCCCACAGAGAAAGGGGGAACTGGGCACAGTACAAAAGCCCTTCTCGCCCCACGTTCAGGCTAAGCCTGTGCCCGCTGTTTCCCGGACAAGTCCAACCCACTGCCTGGAGACTGGGTACCCACTGCTTGCACAAGAGCAGGGTTCTCCCATAACTGGTCAGAGCAAGGCAAACGGTGAAAAGCCACGAGACAGGGAGACATACCTTGCCTGTGAATAATATCCACCAGAATATCTATCACTATGATGGTGCCTGTGCGTCCTATTCCAGCACTGGAGAGAGAAAAGAAGAAAATCATTGCAGGAAGATATATTGTCCTGAGTTAGTCAGCTCGGCTCCCACACTCGTCTGCACGCCTGGTCCACCCTGGGCGGATTTGGCGCAGCTGCTATAAAATAAGCCCAGCCAAACGCTGACCCGTAGGAGATCAGAGTCTAGCAGGCTACAGCAGAGCTACCGCCTCCAGATCAGGTCTGCTCTGCTTAGGTTGCCCAGAGAGGTGGGGGAGGCCCCATCCCTGGAGACATTCAAGGCCAGGCTGGACGAGGCTCTGAGCAACCTGATCTAGTTAAAGATGTCCCTGCTGACTGCAGGGGGGTGGGACTAGATGGCCTTTAGAGGTCCCTTCCGACCCAACACAGTCTATGATTCCCTGCGCAATCACCAGTGAGCTCTAGAGGAGGGCTCTATTTCCCCACCTGTATATCCCCATCACGCACC
This sequence comes from Rynchops niger, assembly GCA_013400035.1. Taxonomy (NCBI): domain Eukaryota; kingdom Metazoa; phylum Chordata; class Aves; order Charadriiformes; family Laridae; genus Rynchops; species Rynchops niger. Next base: position 115,449 of record VXBH01001372.1, on the reverse strand, counting down.
ATCAGCTGACACGAGAACCCAGCGTCAGGTGTAACGAAAAGAAGAGAGACGTTTTTATTACCCATCCCCACTGCAGTGCCCCGCTGGTTCCTACCTGCAGTGCACTATGATGGGCCCCGTGCCTGGAATGCTTCGCTGTGCCCGATTCACTTGGTCCAGAAAGCTCAGAACCCCTCCTGGCTCATTGGGCACCCCGTGGTCTGGCCAGCTGAAATACTGATAGTGCTTCACCAGTCTTGGGCGCTCATCCTGCGGGGAGCAGAGACCCACCACCCAGTCAGAAACCCCCTCCTACCAGGAGGCTTCGCCTTCCTTTCCTTTAATCAAAGCTGGGGCAAAGTGGCCCAGAACTNAAAAAAAACCAACAACAAAACACAAACAGAGAAGCCACAGCTCCTCTCCAGCACCAGCCCCTTCCCAGGATGGCGGCAGCAGAGGACTCACCCGGTCAGTCCGCAAGATCTCCAGCTCCCGAAGGTAGTAGCCCTGGGCCTCACGCTCGCTGACGTTGCGCACACAGATGCACCCGTATTCCTTGGCGCAACTCTTGTCTGGCCAGTAACGGAAGCATTTGTTCTGTGGCAACATCAGAGAGCGGCTCGTTAGTCGCGGCTGGGGAGCTGGAAGGTGAACCCCCGAACACCTTGCTCAGGGATGCTGCTGCACTCCAAGGGCGCGCAGCCCCGGCGCAGAGGTTTAAAGGAGAGCCATACACACACAGCGTTTCCTTCGAACTGGGGATGTACTGGAAAGGGCCATTCCTATAGGAAGGATGCGATCCCTAGGGAAATTGCCCTCCTCCGCCCCGGCATCGGGTAGGCATTGCTTTGCCAAGGACACACAGCACCTGAGCTGTTGGTCTGGTCATTGCCTAAATCCTGAGCCAAATCTCCATCCCAAGGGGCTACATACGTAGTCTGCCTACACCCCTCCTGCCCTCCAGCCCGTCCCCTCCTTGCTACAGTGACTTTGCCAACCCAAAGGAAGGTTTGTGAGCAGAGCTACCCTTTACCCCATGTCTGCACGGGGCTGCTGCAAGCACATCCCCCCCCTCCCTTATTCCTAAGCAAAACTGCTCACGCCAATCATAATTAGCTCCTCTCTTTACTAGGGAAGGCTGTTTCGGCAAATGGCTCTGCAGAGAATTTCGCTGTATTCCTCGGCCCGTACCAACCCACTCTTAGTGAAACGCGTACAGGAGGCACACAGGTAGGTTGTGCGATCACTTTTGTCCCGCACACAGCTTGCGACACACACTCCCCCCGCTTTCCAGCTTGCTCTAACAAGCACGCTGCCTTCTCTCTCCCCCTCTGCCACCTGCAAATCCCCAGGTGAGGGAGGCTCCGTGAATATTTACAGGCTGTGCAGAGCAGAGCAGTGTGTTTCTTTCATGAAGAAGAGCTAAAGCAACGTCATGAGACAGAGGAGAACTGAAATGAAAGCCAGCCAGGGGCAACTTAACTAAACGCTATTCGTGCTGGTAACGTTCAGGCTTGGGGACAGCACCCTACAAGCGCTCACCCTGCCCCGCTCCACCTCCTTGGTTGTCATGACAATGACATGACTGTTCTCCTGATACACCATGGCCCAGAAGTCATTCACCGTGGTCTGCAGGCAGCCCTGGGTGGCTATATAGATCTTGCAGTGCTCCGAGTTCCTTCCGTCGTCAGGGATGCTCTGAGGAGCAAAGGAGAGAGGTGGGGGGGGGGAAGCCAACGATGCTGGAGTGAGGAATCAAGAGTTGCTTTAGCGCGCCTTTAGCGGCAAAGTCAGCACAACTTGCCACGCAGGATTTCTGAGCTACCCCATTTCCCTCTACTCATCAGACCTGCGGCCACGAACCACCCTCATCACCAGCTTCAACAGCGCTGCCAGCAAAACGGTCTGCCGGCCTCCAGGGAGCTTTACGCTGCTGTAACGCACGTTCCTGCCCAACAGAGCCTCGCCGGCGGGCAGCTGGCTCAAGCCGCAGGTGGATGCGGGCTGGAACGAAGCCACCTTGAAGGTTTCCCAAAGGCTGATGCTTAAGTAGTGCCAGAGCAGCGTTGCTGGAAATACAGCTTCAAGCCGCCCTTCGCTTACAGACAGCAATTAGAATTTGACCTCAGAGATAACGTTCAATGATGGAGAGTCTGGGTCAGTCCCCAAGGACCTCCTGAACAGGCAAGGAAAGGAGGGGATTGAGACAAACTCTTAGATAGGGGCAAACAGGACATGGTAGAATGTTGAGATCCCTTGGGATACAGTAGAAAAATCCAGCGTTTAGCCCGGACCCAGTGAAAGATACTGGTCCTGACAGGGCATTCCCTCAAGACTTACACCATTACTGCACTTACCCACCAGAAACACAGCACTGGGCTGAAGAGAGCCCCCACACAGTGTCTTCCCTTTCCCAAGTACCTTGATATAGTTGGCATTGATGTAGTCTGAGCCAGGCACGCTCTCATCTACGTCTCGGAGTGCTACCCGTGTGGTATCAACTGAAGGAGAAGAGAGTCCAGGATGAGCACGGGAGCCGGGACGGGCTCTGCTGCCGCGCAGTCACAGTGGCTCCCAGCAAGGGCTCCCACAAGGCTCCTACTATGAAGGGACATGGGTAACTACTGCAAAAGAGGGCGTAAAACGCTCTCCTGATGCCACTTAGCACTACTCCACACGACCTGGCTCACAGCTGTGTTGCCAATCTGGTGACTTGGATGGGCATTAGCGATACGCAGTGTTACAGACTAACCCGAGCTCAAGTTTTCCAGTATTTCCTTGGGAAGCCCTAGCTCTGGCTCCAGACGACTTTTGAACCGCACTTGAGCTCTGAAGCACATTTGGACTCACAGCACAAAGAGGGGAGAGCAATTTACCAGTTTCCCCGCACAAAAGGGATGGAACAGGTTAGAAAGGGGATGGAGAACACCGTGAACTAACTGGACTGCTCCACTAGGACAGCGTACACCTCCTTCCAACCCAGCTACGAGCACAAAGCTCTGCAGGGTTAACTAGCCCCAGAGAAGGCTGCAGAAACGATGGTGTAAAACCCAAACTAGTATTCAAGTGCCTCCTTACAGGGAAGAATGTTCTTGTAGCGATTCTTAGCCTTGTTCTCCGGTCTCTGTCCCTCCTTTCTTGGGTAGAGGAGCTTGCACTCTTGCTGCTGCAGCATCTGCGGTGCAGAATACAAAAGAACACACTGCGATGGGCAGACAAGGGAAGTCGGAGTCAAGGGAAGGCGCTCTCGACTGGCTGCTTGGCCTCCTAATGCCGAGGAGAGCAGAAGGAGGGCTGGCAGGAAGGGAAAGGGAGCCAAGAAGCAGCTTGATGAGAGAGTTAATGGGGGGAGAAGGCACAAATCCCTGCGGGGAACAAAAGGCACGCAATTCTAGGATGAGGAAGGAGAAACTGCCCTCAACATGAGAAAAAGCAATGGGAAGAAAAAGGACCAGGAAGCAACTCAGTGAAACACGGAAAACAGGGAACGGAGAAACAGCGTTGAGAAGAAAACCACGACACTCCCACGCAAATCCGATGTTCTTCACCCAGAGGCACGAGTGGGACAGAGCACAGGAGCGTCCTTGTACCTCAAACTCTTCCCAGAACCCTTGCTTGGCCTTCTCGCTGTGATCTGCCATTTTGTTCAGCTCCTTCACCCTGTTTTCAATGTTAGCTGCATTGATGCGCGTGGCATTGAACGGCTGAAAGACAGGTAGAGGCAGAATAGAAATAACTTGGTTATTTCTAAAAAAAAAAACAAATAAATAAATAAAAAATAAAAAAAAAAAAATTACTTGGGTCCGTTCCTGAGGCCCTGAGTGTGGGGCCAGGGACCTCTCTGGCAAGCGTGAGCCTGGACAAGGAAGACGAATAGCCAGAGGGATGTTCTGAGGGCAGGGAGTTCCCAAAGAGCAGGGGCAGATTTATGCACTCCCCCAGGCGTTGGGGCAAGCCCAGAACCAACAAATAGGCGCCAGAGCCACTATTACCTGCTTCAGATGAACCACAGCTCCAGATTTCTCCACCATGGGGTTTTTCTTATAGTGCTCCACCAGGTCTGTGAGCGTGTCGAACCTCTCTCCTCCCCCCACGTCGTACTTCCCGTCTGGCTGCAGGAGAGAATGACAAAGTCACCGTGAGACTCGAACGTCACCCACCCAGCCCCTGTGGCGGGGCGAGCGGGGACAGCCCCTTTCCCACCTGGTAGTGGATCATCACGTGGGTCACGTGCGGTTTGCGGTCCCCAGTCTCCAACTTATCCTCATTTGTCAGCACCGACAAGACAAAGTCTCCCGGTTTGCTCTGGCTCTCCCGCACCAGAAAGCTACCTGGCTTCCCCTTCTCTGTCAGCAGCTTCTCTGCCTCCTTGCCAGTGAGGTGCCCATGGTACCACCTAGGGAGCAGCAACGGAGAGCAAGGTCAGCCCAGAAACGCGCAGAGCATCGCCTTTAGGCAAGAGCCGCCCTCACCGCCGGGGATGGCATTCACGAGAACCCCATTTCTGGGCTCCCAGCCTGACTGCTCTCCCCACTGGCATGACACCGGCTTGAGTTATTTTAGAAACAGTCCCCAGTGACTTTCTTCCGACACTTTGCAATGTCGCATCAATACCTTAGCCCCAGGCTGGAAGTGTCAGGCCTTTGCTCAACCCTCCAGCCAAATGTGAAATGGCATCAGTATATTAAACCGCCACGTGATGTGTGACAAACACTGTCATCGCGGGACCGGGCTTTGACGAAGCTATGAGAAACACGAAACACGATTCTGGCAGTTCTTATTTGAAGGTGGCCACGCTTTCCTCTATTTATTCAATATGGAAAAAAAAAAAAAAAAACGATTGGAGGCCGCAGGCTGTAGTCAGACG
>VXBH01001372.1:66826-108125 GCA_013400035.1 Rynchops niger | reverse complement strand
GTCTTTTTTCCAGACTAAAAAGACTCAAATCCCTCACGGGCTAGCACTCTGCTACAGCTTTACAGAGACACAAATTACTGTCAGGAGTGAAGCAGAGTTGGGGTTTTTTTTTTCCTGCCTGGGATCCTTGAATCCCCACGCTCCATCAACACTCAGCAGAGGCTCTGGGCAGATGCCACAGGTCCCACTTTGAAGGCGCTGGCTCCCGGCCTGCCAGCCAAAGCTGCCAGGAATTCAGAGAGGCTCAAAATAACCTTCCAGGGGCGATGCAATGGCATCACGTCACGTCTCAGCAACTTTGTCCCGGAGGACGAAGTTTATACAACAGTGGCCAGTGACGCTGGGCCTTCTGTGTCCTGACTCAGCACGCTGCAAAGGCAGCCGTTCCGAGCCTGGCTGGGAAGACCTCCGAAGAGCAAGACTCCTTCCCTGCAGGCTTCAGGAGGCACGAGGATGGTGGGGCTGCACAAGTCGTGCTGCCACAGAGGACAGAACGACCCGCCGCTGGTGAAGGACCTCAGCTGCTCCTTACAGCACTTGTGGTACTCAGGCCCAGGTCCTGGAAACACGGCTACCCTGACGCGTCCCGCTATATTCTGACACCATCGTCATTTCGTATATTTAGAGGACTTGCACCCTTTTCCCTCCCTTCCTCCTGATGCCACCAGATGTGTGGTCTGGAGCAGAAAACTTTATAGGGCTTCCTTGCCAAGCCAGACTTTCCTTGGCGGGAGAAGAGGGGGAAACCCAGCTGAAGGGGGGCGGTTTCCACTTTTCCAGAGCTTTTGCTAATGTGAGCGGCTGCCCGGGCGCTCTTCACCCTGCCATCTGGAAGGAGCAAAGAAGCCTCCCTGGCAACAAGGGAGCACATGAGCTGGAGGGACTTCCCGGGGCCTCAGCTGACGGTGTGGAGGGCAGCGCCTCCGCTCCATTTCAGGAACCGAGACCAGCCACGGCCTCGGCTTTACCCCGGCTGCTAAAGTTAGAGTACTCAGGAGCCTGCTTTGGCATCGCCAGCCGCCTGACTCAGGCGTTCCCCTTCCCAACCCACCATGTCAGTCGCGGCATGTGACACTGCGGAAAACGAGGGGGAGGAAAAGGGGAGGGGAAAAAAAAAAAAAGGTGTGTGGGGGGTGTCGCTGGAGCATCACAGACAACAAGACCTTCACAAGGAGGTCACTTATCGCCTGGTGGAAACATCCTGAAGTCGCTCGAGGCGAGCCGCTTCTCACGTCCCCGTCCCTGCGAGACAACAGCGCATGCCTACGGGGATGAGCAGCGGTTACAGGCTGAGATGGGACGGGGACAGACTTCTTACAGGGCATTTCTACCCGGTGTTCTGCAGGCAGACAAAAGTCACTTAAATGTCTTTTGTTTCTTTCAAAACCAAAGCTGTATGCCTCCTAGGGTACACCTGTAGGACCCATTCAAGTCAGGAGACATTCAAGGCCAGGCTGGATGAGGCTCTGAGCAACCCGATCTAATTAAAACACGGCCCTGCTCACTGCAGGGGGGTTGGACTAGATGGCCTTTAGAGGTCCCTTCCAACCCAACATGTTCTACGATTCTATGACCCTTTACAGATGGACTCACACCTCACATGTTCCCCGTTGCCTACAAGATGGAGAACGCTCAGCAGCTTCTGGGCCTTGCCAGCGTCATCTAGCCAGCTTCTGCACGCAGAGCTGCCAAGGAACCGCAGCTCACAGATGTGCAGCTTTTGGGTCAGGAAAGCTAAATCACATCCGAACATGCTCTGTTTCAGGCTCCTTTCCAAAGCCGGGCCAGGTGCAGCCATAAGGTCTGAGCCAGTTGGGAAGACGGTGTCACCACTGCCGGGAGAGCGGGACTTACCTCTCCGAGGTGGGGTCCTGGCAGTTGAGCGGGTACTTCAGCTCGATGACATTGCTGTTCTTCTCCCGCAGCAGCCCCTGCTGCTCCGTGTAGTACTGCACCAGCTCGGCAAGGGTGGCGAACTTCTCACCTCCGTACAGGTCGTAGTAATCCCCCGTGTTCTGGATCTTAATGTGTGTCACCTCATCGTTTCTTCTGAGGAATGAAGGCAAACAAGACCGTAAGAGAGAATGTAAACCCAGCACTGGCCTTCACAGTCCTCCTGAACACCACCCTCCGCCTCTTTAAGCTGCACCCAGCTCTCTCCATTCACCCGCCTTTTCTACAGCAGGGGAAGGGATGGATGCTCCTTGGCCACGGGTACTCAGCCAAAAACTGACTCTGCCCCTCTGCTTCCCACACAACCCAACATGGAGGTGAATAATTCCTCTTCTGCCGCCCCTTCTACTTCCTACACCACTCACCCTCCCGGCTGGATGAGGCTCTGACCTCACCAGTTTACAGTGAACAGTTTTCCATGCACAGGGTTACTCGCTATCATCTAACTAGTATTAAAAAACAAACAAACAAACAAAAAACCAACAAAAAAAAAAACAGGAAAAAAAAAATCACCCAAACCAATATATTGCCTGATATTTGCAAATCCTATAAACTGTCCCGAAAGGGTTAATGCTTTCTCCCCGCTCCAGTGGTGCCCTCAAGGCTCAAGGGGAATATGGCTGGGTGCCTTTATCAGCCCTCTCACCCCAGCAAAGCCCAGCCTCCTTCCTCAGAAGGCCACACTAACCTCTGAGAGGCAGGTTAATTGCATTTTAAATGCACTTAGCAGCAGCCCCCCCTGAGCCAGGGAGACGTGGCTGGAAGCCCGTTGGTTGACAGATGAGCTGGGTCAGAGAGGGATTCATAAATCTGGGCAAATTTCTTGTCCTTTACCGTGCTGAGCTGCTCCCAGCCTCTCTCAATTTGTTGCCAAAGCAACCGTGACAGTGAGATGCAGGAGACGCAAGGTGGTACAAGCAGCGTACCAGGTCAGACTGAAAAGCCATTTCACGGAGCGGGGAATTAGAAATGCGACAGTGGTCCAGGCATGAGGTTAAATGGAAGGGAGAGCTGGCAGGGGCTCTCAGTAGAGGAACTGCCCCCATTTCTGCTGTCCTTCTGTAGCAGGGTGCAGCCCCTGTAGCAATGCAGTGAAAGATCAGGTCATAGACTCATAGAATCGTTAGAGTTGGAAGGGACCTTAAAGACCACCCAGTGCCACCCCCTGCCCTGGGCAGGGACACCTCCCACCAGCCCAGGTTGCTCCAAGCCCCGTCCAACCTGGCCTTGAACCCCTCCAGGGATGGGGCAGCCACAGCTTCTCTGGGCAACCTGGGCCAGGGGCTCACCCCCCTCACAGCAAAGAATTTCTTCCTAATATCTCATCTAAATCTCCCCTCTTTCAGTGTAAACCCCTTACCCCTTGTGCTATTGCTCCCCTCTCTGATCCAGAGTCCCTCCCCAGCTTTCCTGGAGCCCCTTTAGGTAGTGCCAATTCAGTGGCAACAACCAACCGAGTGTGAACAGCCAGAGACAGCATCCACAGCATTACCATCATCCCAAATTAAAACCAGAACAAAACCAGCAGGAGACTGACAAACAGGCCTGCGGTGTGAAAATCTGCATCTGGATCCTGAATGGTCATGGTGTACCATGACAACAAGGTCTTGGACATAGAACCCAACCGTCTGCAACACAGGAAGCTGGTGGGTGGCACTCCTGGGTATTTAGAGAGACACGGTTAATTCTTCCTGGTACATCTGGTAAGCATAGAATCACAGAATTGCTTTGGTTGGAAGAGACCCTTAAGATCATCGAGTCCAACCATCAACCCAACACTGCCAAAACCACCACTAAACCATGTCCCTCAGCACCGTGTCTACACGTCTTTTAAATACCTCCAGGGATGGCGAGTCAACCACTTCCCTGGGCAGCCTGTTCCAACGCTTGACAACCCTTTCAGTGAAGTAATTTTTCCTAATATTTCTGACCTGGCCTGCCACGCCAACTCCAGCTGTCCTATGGGCAGAGACTTCAAAGTCTGGCAATATTTGCATCTAGGGTATGAGCAGAACTCACTGGATGGAAATGAAAACTGGCTGTGAAATTCAGATCCCAGCCAGCGCTCTGGCGACAATGCCTCTTCTCCGGGAGGAGCTGGCACAAGAAGTGCTTTGGCCATTCACGTCAGCAGCTGGACATGAAGAGCCTTTGTGCAGCACAGAAGGCAGCAGATGAAACTGTGTTTTTGCCACTTGGCCTCAGGCTCAAAAGCTCCCTTCTCTCCCCAGCTCCATCCCCACATCCCAACCCCATTACAGACCTACAAAGGCTCAGTTCACAGACCCACCACCCCCACCCCCAAGGCCTTTGAGCACTTCAAGGATGAAAAGCAGAAAGATAATCAGGGTCGTTTATCCCATGAGACCCCAAGGTCATGCTTAACACAAAGGGCATTGATCGATGCCCATTTCCTTCCCATTTTCTTCTCTTAAAGCTTGCGTCACCTCCAAACTGGGCAGCAGAACCGGACTGCACAGTAGCAGCATCCATTAATCTGTGCCCTCGACATGCTGGCTGGTGAAATAAAGCACAAAGGAGATGCCCAAAGTCCTCAGCTGCCCTGTGCCGAAGGGCATGGCCACTTCTAACAGACACACAGCTCTCATACAGCGATGCAGCACTGTTTAATAGCAGATGCCAGGTTTTTTTTTTGCAGTTTCGGAGTCAGCAGTCGGAAGAGTGAGAGTTGCCTCGGTTCCAAGCTAAGCTTCTTTACGCTACCAGCGCAACTCCTTCGCTAGATTTCCAGAAGCATTTCTTGATCCAAAATATTCCAACTTGGGAATCTGCGACCACGCTGCAGTGACCACCAGCACAGATGCAGTTTGCTCTTCTTCGCAATAGAGCGCAGTCAACAAGAAAAGGACACACAGAGAAAACCCAAACAGACCCTTTTTTGTCACTGACGGCAAAAGAACCACTTTAAATGTCAGAAATAGCTTCGCCTGTTGCATCCCCCGAAGTCTTCTTTGGTCACGTGCTTTTCCTGCCTGTGTCAGACAAAGCCTAGAACTTCACAGCTTGCAAATACGACCCCTCTGACAAGCTGCAAAAAGCGATGCAAAAAACCCCAAAAGCTCCCAATGGAAAAACCAAGAAGGTTCTCCCACGGGGTTTAGAAACATCACTGAATGTTCGCTTTCAATGAAACGAGAGCTTGGGCTCTCGGAGAAAACTCATTATCCACCAATACACCACAACAGAACCAACTGACATCTGCATGCAATTTCAGAGACACAGCCAGGTGCGTTCTAGAGATTAGGAATGGGTTTCAAATTCGTCATACCCGATTCCTAAAAAGCAATTCGGCCGACTGCCTGAGCCCTACTGCTCACTTTAGGTGTTTGGAGCTCTGGAAGGTACATAGAGGAGACCAAGGACATGCAAGTACTCAGTGAACTCACACATTGGCACTCTTTACCTATCGGGCATTTACGCTTTTTGCATGTGTGAAGGTGCTTCTTGTTCCAAAGGGACCTAGCCTTTTGCCTTGGGAAGGGATGTAAAGCACAAACCGTTTGCCAACCGGCTGCCATCAAAAGGAAGCTTTCAACACACTCCTCTGCCTCGCCAAACTTGTCAATAGCAGCAAACAGGAGCACAAGCCAGCCAGCCATTGGTATGACATCTCTAACTGAACTGTCTGCCTCCAAATAAATTCAAGGCACTCCAGGACAAAAGTAAGACGCTGTTGTCAGAGGAGAACATGCTTGCTTAAGGGAAGAAGGACCTTGTGATAAAAGCATTTAGCTGAGATAGGATGATTTGATGCTCAGTACCTTCTCAAAGGCCCTCAAGGTGACTTGCCTCTGTTGGCTGGCCTACCTTGGAAGAAGCAAAACCAGGCACACCTCTCACTAAATATTTGTGAGAGGCAGGCCTGGACTACAGGGCCTTAATAGGGCTGCTAGGTGCTACTGTGATGAGACACAAGGACAACTGTTTTAGGAAAGAGCCTCTTTCAAGCCTCCTTCCATTCTTCTCCAGATCCAACTTTCTTCTTGTGCTGCAACTGTATTGTCTGCAGGCAGCAACTGAACCAGTGTAACACACCTGGGGTGTTGATTTACTCCTTTTTGCAGAGCATGTATTCTGTAGGACATAAAATCCTCCTTGACTGCATGTCTTAACCTGTACCCAGCACATATTTGTACGCACCTTTTTGGGGAAAAAAACCCAAGAAGTCCAATTACTTACAGGAACGCTCAATGGAAGTGTTCATAGGGAAACCACTCTGGGAGACTGTAGCTCTAACAAGAGTTTCTTACCCAGAAGCACTCTGTGCTGTATCCCGTGAACCAAGATAAGATCTGTTCCCATAAAACGTGACCCAATTACCAAATTAACAGGGTCTCTGATGGATGGTTCTTAACTGTCTTGGCATTTGCGTTACTGCTGTGGCCACAGGCCAAGCACCACTTAGAGGCAAACTTTCAACATACCTTTTCCTTTTGTTCAAGCTACTTACCCAGACCTGGCCAAATCTGTAAGAAGCTCTTCACTTTCTTCAGAAGCCATTCTAAACACTTGGTCTTCTGGAAACATGCTCTGGCAGATCCAGGCAAGCACCGGAGGCTGGAAACGCGGGGCATATCTGTGTGGCCTCACGTATTTCTCTTCCAACAGCCCTCGCTTTCAAAGAGGTCTGTTTTCTTAAGAATCAGGGTTAGAATTTGGAAGACTCAATATCAAAAGCAAACTAAGTATTGGGTCCTTCTAGGAAGTGGGATGTGACAGAGTATACAAGAAAGGAAAGGAAGATTTTGTAACTCATCAAAACTGCAACATGCAAATAAACTTGACTTGCATCCTCCAAAAACCCCCTAACTAGCCCGCTCTGCTCCCACCATCCAGAACAGCTTCCACAGTTCTCCTGTAAGCCCTGATCCAAGGTACAGCCCCTTTCAGGCTCAGAAGCTGAGGCATTCCTCCAAACAGTCCCATTTAGATTGGATATTAGCAAAAATTTCTTCTCTGAAAGGGTTGTCAGGCATTGGAACGGACTGCTCGGGGAAACAGTTGAGTTGCCATCCCTGGAGGTATTTAAAGGATGTGGCACTGAGGGACACGGCTTAGTGGTGGCCTTGGCAGTGCTAGGTCTGCAGTTGGCCTCGATGATCTTAAGGGTCTTTTCCAACCTAAATGATTCTGTGATTCAGCGCAGGTTTGGTGAGCCACTCTACAGAAAGCACAAAGTCGGGGAGAGCGGTCACTACCTTTGGCCAACACAAGCGCTCCGAACCTGCAGAAGCCAATTCCCGCGATGAGGAATATCACCCCCATTGTGACCCACTGATACAGAGCTGTCCCATTGCCTGGGAGGAGGCAACGCTGAAAATTCCTGCAGAGACCAGCGCTGCAGCAGCTGCATGGAACAAAACAAGACGGCTCACGTACAGACGCAGCGGATGTTCCTACGGCCTTACTCAGAATGACTCTCCATCATCACTACACTTCAGCTGCAGTTGCCAGACCACTTTCCTCCCCGTTGATGCGCTCCACATAATTTGCTGAAGCGCCCAAAGAACGAGATGAGCCAATAAATCCAAACTCAGTACCCAGTACTGACGTGCCACCAGCACACCAAGCAAGGACTCCTCAGAAACGCAGCCCCCTTGGCGCTGGACTAGGGCAGGTGCGTCTGATCCTCTGGGTGGAACAAGCTCTTGAACTCATCTGCAGAGACGTCCCAAGAAGGAGCATATTTCTGAAGAGGAAGGGCTGACAAAAGGAGTCAGGTTTGGCCGATTACAAGCTGCCAGCCATTCAGACAGAGCTGAAGATTTTTTTGAAGAGTGGTTTTTTTTCTATTATTTCAAGAGAGATGTCATCCGTTCATTAACCACCTCATGTCCCCTCCATAGGGCTAGCCTCTTAAGAGCTGAAAAAACAAAGCCCTGCGAAGGCTTGGTGCTGTAATGGTAAAGGCTGACAGAGTGCACAGAGGTGAAGAAATAGAAAAGGGAAAGCAGCCGCAGAGTTTCGCGGAAACCTTCCCATAACTTCTGCGATGTTATTTCCGAGCCTCTCCTGAGGGACACGTATCTGGACAGACACCAGCACACGGCCACTTGGTGTGTGGTCTGGGTCAGCCAGAACTCCATCGCCTGCTTTCTTTTCAGCCCACATCCTCTCCGTAATTAAAAGGAGCTGCATTTCCCCTCGCTGGCTTTCAAAAAGCCTTGAAGAAGCTGAAGGAGGGATTTGAAAGGAGGAGGAAGAGGTTTTGATTGTTTTCCTAAAGGTATTTTCTCCTACTGTCACCTCTACCTTAGGTACTTTTTCAAAGCCTAGCCAACAATATCTATATTATTTCCTTTGAAAACCTTTTATTTCTCAGAAAGGAAAAAAAAAAAAATATATGGCCCTGTCCAGTTCAGAGATAAATAATAATAAAAAAAAAGCTCTGTCAGGTTACAATTGTAGGTGAGAATAATAACACATTGCTCCATGTCTGTGTGCGTAGTGTAACAGGGTAAGGGGAAAAACACAGGGGGAAGAAAGTTTCCCAAGTTTTCAGCTTTCACGGCACATAAAGGTACTCGTTCTACACTCTACTGGGTGCTGCAGCTGTAATTCCTAAGAACATTTGTGCACCTGTTTTGGTGCCATCATCAGTGGGAAAAGAGCACATCGCTCAGATGAAGTATGAGCAAAACTGGTCGACCTAACTAGTGACCAGGGCCAAGCAAATTTTCCATACCTGAGACTATAGGACAACCCTTGCCCCAAGTCACGGAGTAGAGATGGGGTGAAGCAGGATGGAGCGAAGACTTGCACGTAGTCAACGAAAGAATTCTTTCCTCATCTTCAATCCGCGATGCCTCAAAACTCAACGCATCGCCTCTAAGTTCGTGTGTCACGTTTAATGTGCTTTCCGGGAAACGCGGTGTGCGTCACAGCTTTGGTTTACTCAGAGCCGTGAGAGCTGGTCAGACTTTCCACTGAGCTACGGTCTGCCAGCGGGCTGTGGTGGTATTGTTCAATACTGCGATACTAAAGCACGCCGCGTTCCTCTGCTCTTAATTTGTATCTCATTCTTTCAGGGCACCCACCAGGCATTAAGGGCTCGATCTTATGGCCAAAACCATCCTGTTATTAAACACTTACTGCAACATGAAGGTCTCCCTGCAGGAGGAAGTGGACCAAACGCCCTCTGATAATTTGACACTCACCTCCTCCCCCCTCTCCGCCACAGAGAAAGTGGAAAGGGGCAAAGAAATGATCGCAATAATAAAACCTCTCCGGGACCCCACCGCCAGCCATAGTTCTTCCACGGGAGGTCGAGCTTTCCTCCATGTGCCGCCGCTGGACGAGGGGAGGCAGTGGACCAACACAGGCTGAAGGTAACAAGCCACAATGGCAGCAACCCGCTGGATGAGGCACCGGAACAGAGCTACGGGAAGAAAACTACAGAAACCCACGCCCCGACTCCGCAGCAGAAGGCACGAGCGCGGTAATGCAGGTGGGGGAACTGGCTCTCCCGGCAAAGTCATTTTCCCTGCTATTGCAGGGTAATTATGCTGCTCGCTGGGCACCTTTCCACATCAGGACACTGCTGCACAGCCACAACCTGCATCTGCTTGCACATCGCCCGGCTGAGCAGCGGCTGTCGGTACTTCGCTTTACACTCAGATGACACCCTGACTCACAAAATTACAGGAGAAGAGGCACTCAGCTCACATGAGGACAACCCCCTCCGTCTTACACGTATTCCCTTGCTGTCATGGCTTGCTCAAGGCAGCTCTCTGCGAGTTTATTTTCCATTCTAATTAGAAGCACTTCCTGCCTCTCTCATTAACTCGCAGCCACTTCTGATCACAAGATTAGCCGGGAGCTCATGAAGTCAGATCCAAATGCTCCCCGCCCAGGCAATGCAAGGGAAAAGATGGACTTTTTCCCCTTCTGCTGTGCTGCTCCAAGCGTGAGGAGCTCTGGTGGGTCAGAGCTGTCTGAGAGGTAAAGGCTTGGACAGCCGGAAGCATTTAAAAAAAAAAAATAAGGCAGCTGCAAAGTCTCCTTCTTGCCAAGCTGAGAAATGGCCACACTTGTCAGAGAGGAGTGCAGGCTCAATCTGGTGACAATTGCAAAGGGAGGGAAGAAATAAGGCCAAGAAGGGTTTCATCTGAGCGGCTGAGGCAACAAGGAGAGGGTGAAGCCTCACCGGCACCAGTCGACATTGCCATGGGGCTCTGACCTGCCAGTGCCTCCCACAGCCCCCAGCTCAGGGTGGGGAGTGGGGCTCATGTCCCATTAGATGAATTGGGGGGTTCAGCCTCGAGAAGGCTCCGGGGAGACCTTAGAGCCCTTAGAAAGCTGGGGAGGGAGTTTTATCAGGGAGTGGAGCGATAGGATGAGAGGGAACAGTTTTAAACCGAAAGAGGGGAGATTTAGATGAGATATCAGCAACAAATTCTTTGCTGTGAGGGTGGTGAGCCCCTGGCCCAGGTTGCCCGGAGAAGCTGTGGCTGCCCCATCCCTGGAGGGGTTCAAGGCCAGGTTGGACGGGGCTTGGAGCAACCTGGGCTGGTGGGAGGTGTCCCTGCCCAGGGCAGGGGGGGGCACCGGGTGGGCTTTAAGGTCCCTTCCAACTCTAACCGTTCTATGATTCTATGCCAATTCCCTGCCAGGTGGAAATGCTCTGTCCATTCTGCCATTTGCACAAAGTTTCTCTAAACACAGTGTTGCTCAAAGGACTTACAAACTCACTGGAGTTTCCTGAACAAAACAAGGGTTGTTTAAACAAAAGCCACCACAACAAAAGAGATCTGTGTTAAAAGTGCCTGGAGAAACCTTTGCTGAGCTATTCCCCTGCAAGGCACCAGCTGGATGGTGCCTGTGGAGGGTTCATGCCTTGAACCCACAACCTGCTCCCTTTATCTCAGGGACTCATTGGGTCAATGTTACCCTTTGCCTCTTCCCTTTAGTTCACCTTCAGAGAGTTCTACCCAGTCCATCTGCTCCCGCATCGTACGGGGCTATGCCCACAAAGACCCATCAGCAAACTGCAGCTTCCATTTCTGCAATCGCCTTGGTCCCAGAGAACACAAGAGCACTTGAAAGGTGATGCACATGATAAAGGTGACGCACATGTCCAGGAATACGGCCCCTGTGAGGCCGGTCAGCAAGCTCACTCTAATGGAGGTGCTCCCGGGATCCCTTAAAGACACAGAAAACAAGCCTCCCCCAAAGGCAGCCACATTAAGTTCCTCTGAAATTGGAGTGAGATGATTCATCCCAGCTGGGATTGACCATGCTCTCCCCAAAACATAAGCGGGCTCAATATCGTCTCCTCTGGCAACAATGGCTCTGGAAACACGTGCCACAAGCAGAGAGCCAGCTCCGGCAGGACAGGGGCATGTCCAGCCCACAGGGATGAAGAAACGTGGTGGTGGGGGGAAGTAGCATGTGGTTTTTAGCACAGCCTCTGCAGCGGTGGGGAGAGTTCCATGACCCTTTAACTTCAGCAGTGGTAGCACAGAGAGGCCATCTCCATGCAGCTCCTCTCCCCTTGCACATACGTTCATCGGAGCAGGGTGTGCTGGAGAGCTCGAGACCCCTTCTCCTCCATCCCTCCCCTGCTGTGTCTGCTTACCTGACTGAGAGAGTGAAGTCTCCTGGGTTGCTCTTACTGGGGCGAGCCAGAAAGCTGCCATGGACACCCCTGGTCAGGAGCAGCTTTTCTGCCTCGATTCCGCTGATGTTGGGATGAAACCACCTGCGAAATGCAAATATGAGATGTGAAATTAGCCTGACTGCCCGCCCTGCTGGACACCATCTGCCTATTCCTATCTCGCAGCACACCCACCCGCCTTCCTCCCCATCACCTCGCAGCAACGGCTCTCACTCAGAAAAGCCCTCCCTTCGCACGTTACCATGGAGAAAGTCTTCTCACCCATCCACCTAGAGAGGTCTCTTCCCCAAAGGGCTTAGTCCTCCTCTCCCTCAGCTCAGGAAAAAGCAAGAGCCCTGCAAGCTTGCGACAGGACCGACAGGAGTTTCCCCTCTCTGGAGGAAACCACTGGCTGAGAAAAGAGTTCTGACTTTTCCGGCTGCAGGTCTGATCCTGGCTGGCCACTTCCCACCCGGCACCTACCATCCTCATACCCTCCGAGCTGTCATGTTGATGACAAACGAACTGAGCCCAAGAAAAGACCTGCATCCCTGGGGGCCCTTAAGGCATTTCTTTAAGGGCTTTCTGGCATGAAAAACCAGAAAAAGCTCCAATATCAAAGGCACTAAACCTCTTGTTCTCCCCAGCAAGAACAAAAGCCTCAGGCTTTTGGTCTCTCCCGTTTAAAGTCTGTTACAAAGAGGGGATGCTCAGAGCTGGAGAGAAGAACGGCTTTCCTTTGGGACTCTGTCTGGGAAGGAAAGGCATGCTCTGGTCTGCAATAGCGACCAGCCCTTATGCTACGAGAGGATTTCTTAAGCATCGGTGCAAACACAAGGTCCAGCGCGTGTTCCAGGATCCCCCTCTTTGCCTAGAAAATAACAAAAGCCAACAAGTCTGCTCCAGCCCGAGCTAAGGCAGCTTTGACTCTTCAAGTCAAGGTGAAGCAGCCACTTTTTGACTCTTATTGCCCTAGCTCCGGCCACCTTTCCCAAGAGCACAGAAGAAAACGAGCCCAACCACACAACTGCTGTGTCAGGAGCAAAGTTCTCTGCAGGGGACCGGTGCGCAGCCAGGGAAGGAACAGCCAAGGGAACGCTGCTGGAAAGGTGCGGTGGAGTTGGTGTCCATGTGTAACACCACATAGTAGAAAAGGGAAAGAGGGACAGCTCACCCTAAGGGGAAAATCGATTCATCATATTGTGCACTACGTTAATGTAATCTTTGTATTCTGTCATCAAATCATCTCCTGACCTCATTTCTGATGCTATCAGTCTCGATCAAATTTCCTTGATGGAATCACAAGAACTGGTGTTTCCCCAGGCTTTCATGCGTACTAAGTACGCGTCCTAGACCAAAGATTTCCCATGCGGCACCAGATCTGTGGCTCGATTTTTCAGAAGCCACTGAAAATCCACTTTCTAAATGCCAGGCTCTTTTGAGTAATCTCACAAGCGCCACAAAGAGCACCCCAAAAAACGGAGAGTCACCCAGTTCTGAAAATATTGCTCAGTTTTCGAGCATGCTCCAGCAGACATTTCCGCATGGGACTGCTGCAATATTTTTTTTTTTTTCCATGAGCAAAGAGGAGAAGATGAGCCACAACTGACGCCGTGTGATAACAAACCGAGCTTATTGAGTGTTTCTGGGCAAGAGAAGAGGCTGCAGACTCGAAACTTCCATCAGAGCTGAGGACGATGCTGTACGAGCTCCTGCACGGGCGGACGGGTCTGCGGCACCGCTCTGAACCAAACGACTCAAAACCGCAACGCGTAGTTTTCCAGGCAAAGTGAAATGCGGGTTCTCGTGTCTGGAAACATTTAGTAAGCTCCTTTCTTGTAGGCAGCTGTCCCGTCCCGTCCCCATCCCCGTCCCGTCCCCCCCCCCCAACAAAAAAAAAAAAAAAAANAAAAAAAAAAAAAAGGGTTTGCAAGTTTATCTCGAGTGTTGCAGAGAAATGCGTAGCTCGGCATCTCCCGGAGTGCCTGTGTTAGGAAATACACCCAAAGACTAAACCTACAAACATAAGCACACGCACGCTCATTAGAGTGTGTTTGTCTCCCAGATACACAAAGAAAAGGTCAAGAAATGCCACCATCTCCTCCACAATTTGGGATTTCCTCCCTCCCACCGCAAGGCAAACAGTTTTGATTAAAGATCCTTGATTTCTGGAGGAGGAGGAGAGGTCTATTAGGGAAGGGCCATGGAAACAGACGGTAAACAGGAATCCCAGCATTTCCAAGCCTTGTATTCCTGACATTACAGGGGTGGCACCCTTTCATAAACCCGCCGTCTGCAGGGCCAGCACTTAACCGTGCCGCAGAACTGCTACTGGCATCGGAACGAACACCTCTAATGGAGCTTAATGGAGCCCGGGGACAAGGCAAAGCTGCCAAGGGCCACACACCACGTTTCCACTGAATGCCTAATGGCAATAAAACCAGCACAATATTGCTCGCCAGGACATAATAGGAAAAAAACCTAAGGAAACATCTCCGGTAAAACAATGGGATGAGAGGTCTCACAGGCGCGTGCCCAGCGCTGCCAGCACACACCGGTTCTGAGAATACCGGTGTGACAGCAGTGTCCTCCCAAGGGTGTACACTCCCCAAAGGCTGCCGTGAGAGCAGGAACCACGCACCTCCACACAGCCTCTCGGTCCCCCCATCACTCCAGGCTCCCACGGAAATACTTGTCATCCCGGGATGCAGGACCTCAGCATCCTGAGTGATGCTGAGAAGGGACAACTTCGTGCAGGCTGTCAGTGTCAGGACGAGGGCTGGGATGCTGAGGCTGTAAATCTTCCAGCATCCGAGGCACTGGGCTCCCACAGGGAAGAAGGCAACAGGAACAAAAGGACCTTACGTCCGTCCTCCCTCCAATGGAAGGCTGGGTGCTTGGGAAGGGGGGACCATCACTCTCTTCCTTTTCGACTGCAGCAGCTGCTGACCACAGCTAAAAATCGACTCGCATCAGTCCCTTTTCAGCATCGTTTAGCAGGGAAATTCTGAGAGGGAAGAGCAGGGGCCACTTACAAACTCTCTGCAAACACCAGTGGGACAACACTGTATAAAAGAGAGAGAGGAGGAGTATATTGGGGGCAAATATGGGGCTCTCTCAACCCTGATGTCGTCTTTGTTTCACTAAACAGAAACCTAAAATGCTGAACACCCTTAATGACTCCCACCGCCTGGACAGGAACCAATTCATACATGCAAAAAAGAAAAAAAAAACCAAACACAGAGCGCTTGTTATTTAGCTTGCAAGAAGGACAAACAACGGGCCAAGGAGAAAACTGTCGCAGCCCGCACCAACAGAAGAGGGAGGAAAGGCAATTTCCAAATTCAGAGGGAGGGGGAAGAAAGAAAGAAGAAAAGCACGAAAACCCTCTGCAAGCGTAGACACCTCTTCCATGGATTTCTAGAGCAAAAGAAACCTTGCACAGCTCATTTTCGGAGGGCTGTGTGCGGATGGGAGCGCATGGCTTAGCACTGCCTCGCACAGGCTGCCTTCTTCAGCCAGGGGGGACACCACGGGCCTGCGATGTGAAAACGGTATTTTCAAATCCAAGATCATCTCCATTTGGGAATTCCGGTCCTGAAATTGAGCACTTGCTCCTCAGAGGCTTTTCTGCCTGGACTAAAGCAGGAGTTTGCGAAACCCATGAGGTTTGTTGCAGTGCGCGTCCTCAATCCCCTCAATGCAGCTCAGGGAGCTAGAAATGACTGAAAACGACTGAAACCCCCCGCCTCCCCCTCTCGCGGGGTATTCTGCATGCCTATCAGCTCACTCCCTGTAAACAGTGGAATGAAAAACAACACCGAAACCAGCCAAAACTGCGCTGAAGGCTCTTTGGCTCGTGAAGGTTGCCCCCGTCCCGCTCGCTCGGCGCACACTGAGAGCCTGCCTGCTCCAAAGACCGGCGTGATCAGCTTTCCATCTGCAGACAAAGCACCTGAGAGAAAAATTTGTGACTGAACAGCAGAAGATCACATTGAAAGTAATACACTCATCATCTAGCAATCATCCGGGCACTCTTACCACACTCTTCACCATCATTTTGGAGTGTATACTACAGGGGCCTACAGGAAAGCTGGGGAGGGAGCCTTTATCACGGAGTGGAGCAATAGGATGAGGGGTAACAGTTTTAAACTGAAAGAGGGGAGATTTAGATGAGATATTAGGAAGAAATTCTCTACTGTGAGACTGGTGAGGCACTGGAGCAGGTTGCCCAGAGAAGTTGTGGATGCCCTTTCCCTGGAGGGGTTCAAGGCCAGGTTGGACGGGGCTTGGAGCAACCTGGGCTGGTGGGGTGTGGATGTTGGAATTAGGTGATCTTCAAGGTTCCTTCCAACACAAACCGTTCTATGATCCTATGAAAGCTCTCTGCCCTCTCATCCCAGGAATCAAGGCACAACCACCATGGCCGCTACATATCCCAAGGTGCTTTTCCCAATACAGCTTGTTTTGATCCTGACCTGGAGTAAGCCCGTTCTTGCAGAAAGCATATTTAGAGCTGTCATTATGGTTTGTTTTTTTTTTTAACCGGCGTACATTTGTTGGTAAGCAAAACCAGCCCACAACCCAGCAGACAAGAAGAAAGCACCAACCCACGCATCTCACTAAATGGCGATAACGAAATGCTCCTGCCAGCTCCAGCCGAGCATCCAAGGAGCAAGCACTGCTCACTGGGCTCGGAGTCAGACCTTTTGGACCCACAGGTTGTTTATAGGAAGATCTGCAATATTCTGAGAACGAAAGCAAATAGAGGATCCAAACTAGATCCCCAGCATAGGGGAAAAAAAAACCCAACCAAAAAAAAAAATAAAATAAAGGCTGCTTTACTAATTTCACACCATAGCTTCTATGTCAGCAAATGACACGCATTATTACGCGCAGGCAACCGCACAATTGTTAGTGTTTTTAGCCGAACTGAGTCACCCCTGTAGAATTGCTTTAAATGAGAGCGGGGAATCTAACAACTCTTCACCTCTACCGCTACAAGTAAATATTCGCTGTCTACTTCAGGCAATACCGCTTTCCTGCAGAGAAATGCATTTCCCTTCCATCCGTCAAACCACCTAAAAACCTGAACTTAAATTAAAAAGCCACCTGCGAGTGCCTTTCAGGAACCAACACAAAGAAATTTATTAAAAGAGAGGGGAAAATGGAGAGGCTTGGGTGCAGTGTGAAGTCCCCAAGCACAGACAAACAGACGGATATCGCTCGGGCTGCCGGGAGGGAGAGGGCTCTGGATAGGGTTCAGGCCAGGCTGAGCTCTGCACTGGAGCAGAAAGGTCCAAGTAGCCAGGAGAACACCAGAAGGCCCATCATGAGCAGGGGAGAAAGGAAAAAACAAAACAAAAAAAAAAAAAAAAAGAAATAGCTCTGAAAAAGGAAAGCTTTCTCTGCGTTAAAAATTATCAAATAATTTCTCTTTAATTACTAAAGTCGTCTTTTCCATACAGTATTACTCATTTCCTCCCTAACACGAGCAGGAATGCTCACTTCTGCTGGAATGCATCCTTGTGCCCCTGTCTGGGGATAAAACAGAACAAATAGTTGAGCAACGCCGTTACACCCTCAGAAATCTATAAAACAAGGCATTTTTAAAAGCCTAGCTGGGGATCCCAGTATTCTGCTCCATCAACCATCCCACGGATAAAAAGCACCATATCTGAAACGGTAGAATCACAGAACCGTCTAGGTTGGAAGGGACCTTTCAGATCTTCAAGTCCAACCATCAACTTAACTCTGACAAAAGCCATCACCAAACCATATCGCTAAGCCCCCTTTTCTTCTTCCCTTCTGTCACACAGCTCAAGGAGGACACAACGCGCATCGCGCACAGAAGAGAAAGTCGCCAAGTGAAGACCACGCTGGCCGCTGGGGCTCAGAGACCTGCAGACACAGGATGTCTACCCCCCAGAACACTGCACACACGAAAAGCCAGCGTCACCACCAAAGACTTGAAAGCAATTGCTGCCGGGCTTGGTGAATGGCACGCACCCAGGGTTTCACCGCACTTATTTTGGGGCATCCCCAGAAAAAGTCTGCACCAGGTGTGCATCTACTGCAGCCCCTCAGCTCCCTGGGTTTGGGGTTTGAAGGCCAATTTAGGCGGGCATCAGCAAGAGAATTTGGAGCATTTGTAAATGTAAAACTCCTTTTTGTTAGGGTTGGAGAGGATCAAAGCAAATGTGGCTCAAGAGACACCGCCTACGCGCTCCGTGTGCGGTTAGCGCTGTTTGGTGCAACACAAACTCCAGCCCAGCAAGCGGAGGTGGCTCAAGAGACTGGGAAAGGTGGGGGGGGAGGGAACCTCTGCCACCAGAGTCCCCTTCTGCTGTGCTACAGCCTCTCCACACCAGCCAGGAGCAAGGGTCGGCGTTCACAGCAGATGCTGTTGATACGGAGCAGACGGACAAGCCGCCCCCCCCAGGTTCCACCGTGGTGAAGGAACAGCGGGATGCGGACCCTGCCCTTGGAGGCAGCCGAGCAAATAAACAACTGAAGTTTCTCCCAGCAGAGAAACCCGGGGGCTGACTTGTGAGAGCAGGCGTGACTCGGGGCAACGCGGCGCGTTGCAAGATGAAGTTTCCTATTCAGCAAAGGGGAAGAAATCTTCAGAGCTGCTTAAAGGACCCAGACGCTTACTATCCATTTAATAAAGAGGCCCATCGGTTTGCCTTTGCACACAACAGGGACACTCCTTTCGATGCTGAGCAGCCAAGGGTACGCACCATTTGAGATCTCACAACGTGGCTGCAGCAGGAGCGAAGCTGGGACAGTCACAGGAGCAATTCGCTCTCTGTAAGGTTGTTAATCCGTAGAATGGGACTAGTAGGTGCAAACTTCTGGGCTGAGTGAACGCTACTGTCCTGCTCCTGCGAGAGACCCCTGGTACGGAGAAGGAAGCCCCATGAATCAGGATCCTGGCCTGGGGAGCAGAGAAGCAGCTCTACTTCTGAGGGAGATTTACTTAGAGCGGGACGCCGACCCTGCTGGGAACAGCAGAGCCCCACGCGGCACGGTTTGCTCTCTCCAGCTCGCCTGTGGTCGGAGAACATCGTGCACACGCAACTCAGCAAGGCTGCTGTGGCCTCTCGGCTGCACGGCATCGTGGCCAAGGTACCAGGTTACAGCAGGAGACCCAGCGCTACCTGCTGAAGAGACCAGAATCCACCACACACACTGGTTTCCGAGAGGAATGAAAGAAAGTATTCCTCACTTGCGTGTTTGGGGCTTTCTGCAGGTGTGATACAGGGTAGGAGGCAGCTACAGCGTTACAGCTCTCCAAAGAGCAGTAGTGTGAGCTGGTGGTTTCTCACAGACCGCCTTGGGGTCAAGCTGAACAACTGTGAGAAATCGCCAGCAGAACACATGCTGCCAGCAGCTCCTCGGTTTATAAACCTCCCCCCCCAGGCTGCAAAAGGAAGAGCAGAGCTGCTAGAAACCGCTCAGGACCCCCGGCAGAACAGAAAGCATCCCGAGTGCCAGCAGTGCTAACTTCACGCTGATGTATAAAACTCAGCAAGATGCTAAAACACCGGCCATCAGCAAAAACCCACAGCAAGGTGCTGGCATGGCATGGCATTTCCTAGACCTTCTAGGGGAAAAAAGGGGGGAAAAAAAAAGAACCGACTTTCCTAAAGAGATGGAGATAAGCAATTCCCTGTTAGTTGAGGAGAGGTCATACTTGTCCTGTGATCTTAAGGCTTAATTGAGCAATCTGTGGATTTACTACACAGCGAGGCCGCTGTTGGTTTCGGGATGTTTCCATACGGAATAAGTAGCGTTCACATCTTCATTGAAAGCCATTCGACACAGGCATGGCTGCATACAAAGCATTTCTCAAACCCGACAGAGCCGCAACAGCCTCCTGTGTTGGTTCTAGCCTGGTCCAATTCAAATCCCATCAGAAGACTCATTATCCCAAGCACAGGCTCAAGGGAGCGTGTTAAATAAACATACCCTGCAAATCTAGTCAGTTCTACGTACAGGTAAATATTTTCATTTTCCTACAGCAATTAGCATCATGACAGCTAACCGTGCCAGTGCACATCATCTAATATCCCCCAAGACTTCTGTAAACAACTTTAAAAAAAAAAAAAAAAAAAAAAAAAAAAAAATATTCTCACTGCTTTTCTAAATCAGCATATCCGTTTGCAGAGCAGGTACAGAAGCCTGCGCTGCATTCTCTGGGGTGCAACAGCCATTTCTATAGAAACCGGCTTGTTTCCTTCCCTATATATTTCACGGAGTATTTCCCTAATGGATCTCACACTCCGGTGAGAACAGTTAACTACTTTCTCTGAGAAGGTGAGAAGGTACGCACCTTATTTTCACCATGTTGCAGTAGAACCTAGATGTTCCACATCCTTTGGCTCATTTAGAGCCCAAATTCTGCGGCAAACCAAGCTGTCACCACTAGCACAAACAGCCCAAGCAAGAAGAGGTGTTTATGCAGAAAGCCTGGCCCGTTTCCACGCGCGGACTCCAACACTTAAAGACAAGGAAGACCACGAGCAACAGTGAAGAGCAGATGGTTCTGCTGGTTGGGCCGAGGCCCTGACCCTGCACAGAGGTTGGTGGGAGTGCTCCCAATGAGCAGATTCACAGTTTTCACCCGCTTCTCACATTGTCTCAGGGAGAAGGATGGTGCCTCCGGCCTTCCCACAGCCTCCCCCGATCACTCACTAGGGCAAGGCCTTCAAGCCGCTCCTTGCTCCTTCGCCAACAGGTTTTGACACCCAAAGAAAGGCTCCAGTGATTAAAGGATAGACCAGATGATCCTTGAGGTCCCTTCCAACCTGGCATTCTATGATTCTACAATAAATCTGGGACAGGGAGGCGCAGAAGTCTGGGTTGCACAGCACAACCCATACTTCACCCAGTATCACTGAGGTCTGCTGGTTCTTGAGGAACCCTTCAATAAAGTAACACAGGCTCTCAGAGGAACTCTACAAGAGCAGGTAGGCAAGATAAAACTTTGCCATGCCTTTGACGTGAGCAACCAGCTTGAAAGCAGCATTAAACAGCCTGGATGAAAAGGCGCGCTGGGTTGGAAGAGGCCAGAGACCTTTTTCTGCTGCAAAGCAGAAGTCCAGCTCTCATTTCAGAAGGGGCAGATTGGTAGTTTTTTCCAGGCAAGGTCTGCAGCTATTCACAGGGTTTCGTCAACTCTTCTTTTCAACCAAGCGCTGTACCCCCCTGGATACAGGTACCGCAAGGAAGAGGAGATGCGAGCAGCCCCCTTGGTGTGCAACGGCCAGCCCAGGCTGAGGATGCGCGCACGTTTCCAACCACCAGCCCCCACCTCCTCCAGAAAGGCCAGGTTTCCACTGACACTTTGTGAAAAGAGGTGGCGTTTTGCTCAGCAGTTTGTTGGTTTGTTGTTTGGGGTTTTTTTTGTTTTGTTTTTTTTCACCCCGTTCAATTTCAAGGCGTAGGGTTAGTGAACGTGTGCGCACAGAGGGACTTCCCCAGAGAAAGCACAACCAGAACAAAGCCGAGCACTACGCCGGAGAGAATCATAGAATCACAGAACATGTTGGGATGGAAGGGACCTCTGCAGGCCATCTAGTCCCACCCCCCTGCAGTCAGCAGGGACATCTTTAACTAGAGCAGGTTGCTCAGAGCCTCATCCAGCCTGGCCTTGAATGTCTCCAGGGATGGGGCCTCCACCACCTCTCTGGGCAACCTGGGCCAGTGTCTCACCACCCTCAGTGTAAAGATCTTCTTCCTAATGTCTAACCTAACCCTGCCCTGCTCTAGTAGAGAACAGATGAGGCAAAGCCGTTCGGCAGAGGGTCAGGGATGTGACGGCAGTGCGCACAGACAGCTTCGGGGTGCCGGTTAGCCTTACTGTCTGCATTAGGCATGGCCAGGTCCTGCAGAACTCTTCTGCCAAGCTCAGGTCAGAGAAGGTCTCACCCAGGCCCAGCAAAGCAGCAGGAGAGCCAGAGACACAGAACTCCAAGCCCTGGCCCTGCACACCAGGCTGCTAGCCCACCAGCAAGCCCCAGCGAAGCCCTGGATGAAGCTGTTGTCAAGAGCTACCAACGCTGCCATGAAGGATGACCAGCATTGCTCAGTCACCCTGCCTTACTGCACCGCTGAGACTGCTGTAGGACCTTCTCACAGCCCCTGGGCAGCTTAGATACCAAGCCCTAACCTCCATGTCTCTGGAGAGCCACGTTCCCTTCCCAGCACCCGCTGCCTTCTCCGCATCTTTTCAAGCCAGCTCGCACATCAGAGCTCAACAGCGAGGCAAAGACAACTTCTTCCGTTTCATTCAGTCCTTCACGAGGCCATCCCCAGTCCACCGCCCTTCTGCAGGAGAAGCCACTGATGCTTGCGGCAATGGAAACCTCAGCCTACGCCTCTGCCCATTAGGTGATGGCCTTCATGAAAGGCAAAGTCGAGCAGCTTTGAGCTGCAGAGCAGCAGCGTACCCAACGCTCCTCTGTGTCATGTTCAAAGAGGGGTTTCAAAACTCACCACCCACGTTTTGGTTTGAAACTCGAATGCCACAGTCAGACATGGTTTCATATAGAGCTCTTTGGAAGAGCTTCTCCATAAATGTCGCTTGCAAGACAGCGTGCTGGGCAGAGTGGTTTCTGTCAAAGAAACGTGTTTTAGCTAGAGATTAGCAGCAGCCTCTGACTCCATGCGTACAATCGGTTTTAGGACTTTGTCATTTAATTCCAGTTTCAGTCCTGGCCCCGGGGGAAGGCGGCTGGACAGACCACAGCTGCTGTCCTGGGGGAGGGGGTGGCTTCTGCTGAAGCAGGAAGAGCCGAGTACGGAGACAAAACCCAGCGACAGCCATAAAAGCCCTCCAGGAGCTCTTTCCTGCAGGCCTGACAGAAACAGGAGCAGGCAACACCCTCCTGGCAGGGAGCCGGCGCAGACAGTTCCCATTTACTGGCTCTGGAGCCTCAGCTGGCATTAATTGTTAATTAATATAAATTCACATCTGTCCTATCTCCCTGACACATGCAAGATTCTGCACTCATCTGCTCCCTATGATTCAGTCCCTTTATCTAAATTATTCTAGTCCACGCTTGCCATTGGCACCTCTCCCTTTTTTCCACGCGCTGTCCCATTCATTCACCTCCCGAGCCATCCACCCCATCTCCCCCACCTCCTCAAAGCAGTAACACATCGTGATCCGCCACAGCCCCTTAGCAAAGGGTTTCACGTGGGTTAGGCGTCTAAAGCAATGATTGTGCCGGCGAAAGCAGATAGCTCGTTAAATCTGGCTGACATCAGAACAGAGAGAAATCACTACAAGGACAAATACCACGAGAACCTCCTGTCACATCAACAGCAGGCAGTTAAGGCATCGGTTCCTCTGCCTGGGATGGATGCGCAGGCAAACACATCATCCGGAGGACCTGGCATCCCTCTGTGCTCTCTGCTTTGCAAAGCCTGCAAGGTCTCTGCTTTAATGTGAAACCGTTAAAATTAGCATTTTTTTTTTTTTTTTTTTGACTGATGCTCTTTCCGCTTCAGAAATAGACCCCGCTCTTTTCTCATGTCTCACTAACACGAGCCAAAGCACACAGCTGCAGGGTGCCCTCCTTCATTCCTGGAGCCCGTGACCGGCCACCGAACCGCAGAGATGTACCCAACACCCCCTTTTACTAATTTGGCTACCGTATAGCCAAGACACGGTCTGGACCCATAAAGGCGTAGCCAAGTCCTTCTCTGAGCTGCCGTCATGTTCAGAGCCTGCAGTGACACGCACAGGCACAGAAGCCCTTCATTCAAGCATGTCCAGGTGGTACTTTTCGACACCTTAACTCCCTTGATGGCACAGCCACGGTCAGGAGCAAAGCCCCACCATCGCAGATTCTGCAGAAAGCTCTCAAAGAGTGGTCCCTGCCACAGGATCTCACTATGTGACGCCCGGGAAGAGGGTGGGAGAGGCCAGAAGCAGCGCGGCTTGCTGAAGTTCACCTAGTGAGACCAGAGCTGGGACTCCTATTAAATGCAGCCTCCAAGCTGGGCCTGATTGCCATTCAAGCTGACCAGCCCAGAAGGACAACATGCAGTTCAAAGAACCTGAAAAGAACCCAAAGCTTGCAGGCTGACCTACTGACCACCGATGGCACCCAGCGGTGACCTTCGTGCTGGGCCATGGCTCCCTCAGCCCGGTCTCCATCCCTGCCTGCCTGCCCGCCCGGTGAAAGCGGCTCTTGCTCTACGCAAGCCAGAGCGGAAAAAGCTAGGGAAAGCTAGGATGAATTCCTGCTGGCAGCCCAGCAAGGGCCTTCAGTACACCATTCCTGCCCCATTTCTGGCACTCATTTAGTCACACACCTGTTTCAACCGCATTTCTATCCGTGTCCTTCAGCTCTGGTTTTAGAGACATGGCTCACCCTGCCTTCAGGAAAGGGGGAGGAAGATCGGCAGCTCTGCAAGGCAGATGCTGACTTCACAGCTACTCGTCCCGGTGATCTTTCCGGCAGTCGAGGTCAGTTTAGGCCATACCCAAGTTGAAGTGGCTGCAGGGAGCCTGATCCCCCCAGCCTGAGCGTTCGGAGGCTCTGCCTATCGTTGGCACTTCCTCGCAGCCCATCCCGCAACTGCTGATGTGGAAAAACCTCTCTCACCAGCACACGGCTTGCACTCCCCAGATAACGGTCCTACAGTGACAAGGAAAGGAAGCCACGGACAAAAATTGAGATCCAGGACACAAAAATATATCATCTGCAGACAAAATGGATGGCAAACAGTAAGGCACCAGAGCACGAGCGTGTGACCTGGCTTTCAACTGCAAGGCCAAGCCGAGCTGCATTACACACATGGGTGCACGTGAAGGATGCAAAAGAGACTGGCACCTGCCTGCTGTGTGGCTGTCTCCTCCTCTCAGCATCTCACGAGCAGCTCCTGCAACCCTCCGGGAGGCTGCCGTAGACGAGGGGCTTGTTCACATGTACCAGAAATGAGAGGGACTATGCCTGCGTCATTCTGATGGTCTACCATCACTTGTGGTCTGTCGTTTTGCAAACACGGTCTAACAGCTCTGGTCCTTAGAACTCGTAAAAACTCGAGCACATGTTTGCTCAAGCTCTTCCCTTGCTAAAAAGAGTTCCTTCAACAACATCCTAATACCCAGCGTGCACACTTGCATTCAGCAGCGGCTCTGGGTTTCTCTTTGGTCAACTCGTGCAGCCAGAAGAGCCTACACGAAGGGTGCAGAGGGAGCAGTAGGACACAGTGGTGGTACAAGGGACCTTTACTGCGCACCAGAGAAAAGTCTGACCGATCATCCCACCCTGCTGTGGATCAGTGCAAACCGGAGTGCGCCTGTTTGCCTTTATGTTTGGGTATTCTTGCACCCACGTTGCCTTGTGGTTACCGCATGCAAGGTGCCTAACCGTAGCCGCAGAAGGACACTGTCAAACATGGGGCTCCAGCTGGTCCTCTCTCGCCACAGGAAGAGATGCTTCAAACTAAGAACTGAAGGCAGGAAGGAAGGAGGAGTTGTTAGAGAGCTTGGCCTCCCACCACAAGTGTGAAGTTATATTTTCACTTCCAAAATAAGATATTACATGCCCTTGCTTGGATGCAAGAGTTCCTTCTTTAGTGCATCACACAGTTACCTATCCCACAAGGGGATCCCCAACAATTTATATGAGTTATCAACAGACCCATGTCAGGGCACTCTGAAGATGGAGTCACATCAGAAAGAAGACAGTAGAAACGCTGGCATATGAGCCATAACAGATGAAAAAAAAAAAAAAAATTAGATGAGATATTAGGAAGAAATTCTTTACAGTCTGGATGGTGAGCCCCTGGCCCAGGCTGCCCAGAGCAGCTGTGGCTGCCCCATCCCTGGAGGGGTTCAAGGCCAGGTTGGACGGGGCTTGGAGCAACCTGGGCTGGTGGGAGGTGTCCCTGCCCAGGGCAGGGGGTGGCACTGGATGGGCTTTAAGGTCCCTTCTAACTCAAACCATTCTATGATTCTATGAAAAAAAAAAAAAAAAAAATTAATCACCATTTGCAGACCAGCTCCTGTCAAACCTCAAAGATACTGCTGTAGACTCAGCTAGATCTAGGCAATAGCCGAGAGAAGAGCACACCTTGTGAAAAGGTTTCCCCTGTGCTCAGTTTCTCTGGGTGTAGGGGGGCCCTTCTAGTGTGGGCCACAGGCACCACAAGGCAGCTTTTTTTGCAGAAAGTGAAGTTTGAGCGTGCTCCGCGAGATGCGAGTTTTCAGCCCTCACTTCTGCACCCCAACAGGTTGTGTTTGGAGGTGGAGAATGTAGCATCTTGTCAGCTTTTCCTCTTGGCCCAAGTAATACGGTCTCTCCAGTTGCATCTGAAGCCAGATATCGGAAAGCAGAATTGGGAGTATCCCACGGAGGTTTGACTCAAAAGAGAGAGCAGGAGAAAACAAGCCCCTATTCTACCTCAGGGTGTTCGGTCAGAATGAACTTCCCTGCCAACACATTGCAGTACGGCATTAAATCATATCTCCCGTGGTTCCCCACAGGGGCTACGCAAAATTCACAACCCAGCAAAGTATCTCAGCATCTTGAGATACAGCAGACCTGGGACGTTAACACTTACCCCTACATGTAAATCTGTCAGTGAAGTTTCCTGTTCTTGAGAACTGAAATTAGACGTAGTATTTCCATTTGGTGCGCATTTGATTTAAACACTTGGCCACTTCAAAAGCTGGTTTGGCTGCTCAGGGAAAGAACTGTGCACACAAATACAGCCCCTCTTTACTGCCAAAAATGTGAGTCAGTTATGGGATACCCACATGATTTGGGCAGAGAGGCATTGTGTAAACTTTAATTCAAATTCTATGACTAGCGTAGTGATGGCTTGGGGCAGAGACCGCAGGGGAAGCCATCTGTCCACCTTTCCTCAGAGAATGGTCTTTGATAAAGGAGAAATCCTAAACCTGCCACCTCTCCCCTTGAATCATTCATACCAGCGAAGGATTTGGCTCTCAGCCTGCCACTGAAGTTTCTATCTGGTAAAACCCAGGTCTGAAGCAGCTGGGAAGACCACAGATTAACACCTCTCTCTCTCATCTACAGAGAAGAACCAACGGGACTTGAAGAAAAGACCACGAGAGGCTGGAACAGGCATCAGCTGCTGCCCTGGGGAATGGCAAGTATTCCTATGGGCTGGAGAGGACTTCAGACAACGAGAGTCTTTACAGAGGTTTCCAGCCAGGAACTTGGTAGCTCAGCAAAAGGCTGCTCCAGGAGGAGAGCAAGGTGCAGCAGGTGAGGAGCTGTGAGGTCGGGTAACGCTGCCCGAGTGCCTTTCCCACATCTATCCCAGATCTCAGAGCAAATGCATGTCCAATGGCCACTTTCAGGAGCAAAACCTACATTTCTGCCCCATACCAGCTGGGAAATACAATCCCCACTGATCTTGCTGTGAGTTTAGTGCCCTGACGCTCTCGCTGAGACAGTTTGGGTTTGTTTTCAAAGCCAGCGTAAAATCTCTTATGGGATACGCACCGTGTTACCTTCCCCATTCAGACTCCAAATTATTTGCTCACTCCAGAAATGGTATTAACATTCAGCATACTCAGGTTCCTCAACTGCACTCCGCTTCCAGGCACGTCCCCACCGGTGGTCCTGAGGGCTGTACCCTGCCCGGGGGCTTTGGGACCCCCCTCCAGCCTGCACAGCCGGATCCCAGTGATAGGCAAGAAGTTGTAGCACGTGCTAAAACCGAGCCTGAAGACGGGAAGCACGGTGCGGGACCGAAACCACTGGTAAAGAGACACTAATTTTGCCTGATAATTCTCAGTTTCCAGTGAATGGGAGAGGCAGACCCAGCTGGATCAGGCCAACGTGCATTTCAACACCCAGTTACACTCACCTGCACCAGCAAGAAACTGGTAGCTGGGGCTCTTCCAAGTTGCCCAGAGGATTTACACCCATGTTCTCTTAATTAAAAAAGGTGTAGTTCAGTCCCTCAAGCTGTTTTGAATGCATCAGGCCCCAAAGGTGTGTGAAGTTATTTTTTTCAGCTGCAGTCTTCAAATTTTCTGACTTGATTCTCTGAATAAAACTTATATTTGAATCAGCCTTTTCTACTCAAAGGATATTCCACTGTTAGGACCACCGTAAACACCGAGCTACGCTTTGACCTCAGCCAGAGAAGGCTTTACCTACTAGTCTCAAAAGGTCTAATAGGAGGAGAAATCTCTTTTGAACTCCCTCCAGCCATGGAAGTTTACTGGCCTGTATATTAAAGATGTTTTTGTTCTCATAAAGCAAGTTAAAATTAAATGGCGGGGCCCACCTGCCAGACAGTTGGGGCATTAAAAATACATATCACCAGCCAGCACCGAAACTAGCCCAGCTGCTGTCTGACTGACAGCCTTCCTCCTGGAGCACAAGAGTATTTGTTTAGCTGCTTCGCTATGATCCAATGAAGCGGAACACACCCAGAGAGGAGACCAGAAACTGAGAAACCAGTCACTTCTGCAACACCTGAGAGAACAGCATTGAAATGAGGTGGCTGCAAAAGCCTTGGGATGCTCCTGAGACAGAAGGGAATGTAAACTACCACCAGGATGAAGCAACTTTGATCATCTCAGTCCCTGCGGAGTGCTGCAGAGCAGCCCATGCCCATGGAAGGAAGGAAGGATGGAAGAAAAACCCAAGGCACGTTACACTTGGTGGCAAAGAGCCACGGCCACTTGCACAACACAGAATCCCACAACGGTGGGGGTTGGAAGGGACCTCTGGAGATCACCCCGTCCCACCCCCTGCCACAGCAGGGTCACCCACAGCAGGTGGCACAGGAACGCCTCCAGGCGGGGTTGGGATGTCTCCAGAGACGGAGACTCCCCCACCTCTCTGGGCAGCCTGTGCCAGGGCTCTGCCACCCTCAGGGTAAAGAAGTTCCTTCTCGTGTTGAGATGGGACTTCCTATGGTCAAGTTTGTGCCCATTACCTCTTTGTCCTGTCGCTGGGCACCATTGAAATGAGCCTGGCCCCATCCTCCTGACATCCACCCTTTAAATATTTATAAGGGTCGATAAGACCCCCCCCTTAGTCATCTTTTTGCCAGACTAAGAAGACCCAAATCCCTCAGCATTTCTTCATAAGAGAGGCAGATCTTCATAACGATCCCATTGCATTTAACAACCTCAGCCATGGCTTCGGACGCAGCCCAGTTCCTGCCCTGGATGCGTTCCCTGCCTTTCCAGAGGACGCGATTGCTTGGTCCACACACCCACTCGCCTGCTGCGCCTCCCAACCTGGCAAAGGGATCGGTTCCCATCCCTTCCCCCCTCCAGCAGACCCTCTCTCATACAGCTAATTGTGGAGTTCATGCCTCGTATAACCTTTACCACTTCAAAAACTGCCCTTCCGACTGAACGCTGGCGTTTCATGCCTTTTGTAAGGACCTACAACGTTCAGCTAGAAGCGTCCAGCACCTCGAAATGACAATGCTCCAACACGGGCAAGGCGGTTATCAGCGCCTGAAAGCGTTCTCAGCCAGAGACACGGCACGGTAAACGCAGAGGTAAGCGAGGAACTATTAACACAGCATCACTAACAAGGTAATACGAGATAAAAATCTAATAACATCACAAAATATCATACTGCTCACAGCAGGCATAACCCCTGCCAGGCTGCAGTCAGCACCACAAGCCTCTTCAGTAATCACATTAACAGTAATCATAGTAATCATATGAACGAAACTGCTAACACGCCGTTTCCCAGTGCTGAAGCCAGCACGAGGAGAAAGTTACCGTCACCCCAGTGCTGCAGAGGCATCTGAAGGGTAGTTTCCACTGGAGAATCTCACACTTATGCAGAGAATTTGCTCGTCTGTGGCTAACGAGCGCTGTTAATCACTATTCCCACCCTATTAGCGCCCACACCTCTGTAGGTGCTCTCTGTTATTAGCTCACATCCTCCTGTAGCACAAGTGGAACCTTTCTGCGCAACCTACACTACAGAGATGATCTCCGTGCCCTCTCCCCTTCGCTTTGCTCCCACTCAGAAATACCAGCTTTGTTAAAAATAGAAGCTCGACATACACAGAACAGATATCCTACCTCACCATAACTGGTCAAGGCTCCTGAGTACGCGCGGAGAGATTCGTTAGTCCACAGAAACCACAGGACAGCTCAAAAGGCAGTAAGATTCGTAGGATACGGGAGGTGGGGAGAGCTTGCTCTAGGATGCGGAAGGCAGTTTGCTGCCCGATAGGAACGTTCCAGCCTCCAGCATCCTTCAGGAGGGTTGGCCAAGGTGGCGGAGCCTGGAAAGTTTCAAGCGAAGAAGTGACAGCTAGTTATTTACCAAAAAACAGCCCAGCTTATTCTGGAAGGGAGTGGGGGTGGAGAAAAGAAAAGGAAGTCATCTCGTTCTCTTATCGGTACAAAGCCGGCAGCTGTGAATTGAGTGTTTAGAAGGGGACCGGGGAGGGTAACCACCAGGCGCACATGGTACGTGACGACATCTGCCTGTCAGCTTATGGGCAGCCAAAGCTAAAGGGAAAGAAAAAAAGAACGGCTGATGGGCAAGGTTATGCTCCCTGGAGCTGCTGTGTCTGAACAGCACTCCCCACGAAACCTTCCTCCTCCGGGCAAAGCAGCAGGAGAGATTTCTGCTCCAGGAACAGCCGTCATCGCCTTCATCGCTGGGAGGGGAGAGCATCAGCTCACGGGTCCGGGCTCCGCTCCTCTCGGGGACAGGACTGCCATGCTCTTTCGGGAGGAACCTCCAACATACTCAGAAACATCTTGGCTTTCTTGGGGGGGGTTCCTAATTTCAACTTAAAAAGCAGTCCCTTCATTTGGCACTGACTCAGCTCCTCTGCCCTCCAAAGCGGGGTTCAAAACCCCTCACTTGTGGCACCTTATCTCTCTGCCCTGGGAGCTCTCTGGGGAAACACACTGCCCTGCTCTCCACGTACAACTGTACCTCGGGCAGAAGCGTTTCTACACAGCCCTTCTCAGCTATCACCTCCCGGACAGTTGACCATGTAGACCACACAGCTGTAAGGCACCCAAGTTAGAGTCCGATGTCCTTATTCAGGCGTGGAGAGAAATAGTCCCTTCCTGAGGGTGATGCAGAGCAGAACCCAGTTCTTTCCCCTGATGGTTCACTCACCTCAGCCACCCAACGCAGGTGCCTGAAGTTGGACGGCCCAAGCATCTCAACACGTCCACGTCTGGAGTTTAATGTGGAGAGATAGCAAGGTTCACAGGGAGAGATAACATATTAGATCAGGTGATATAACTGGAAAATTCAGACAAGCTTTCAGGCACACGGACCTTTCCTCAGGCCACCCCTGGGCAGAAAGAACTTGTGTTCTCAGTCCTGCAAGAAGCCAAAGGCTGCGGCGACAGAGGACAACTCCACTCTTCCAAACAGAGCCCGAAACCACCACCGATCTCCTTCTCCTGGCTCAGTGAGCCAGGGAGGAAGACCACAACACCCAGCCCTAGCAAACCTGGGATCCTTACAGCCCTGCGACCGCGTGACTGGCCAAATATCTCAGTCCTGCCTAGTTCATATTCTCCTAGAATGGTTCTTTCGCATCCTTGCATCACCAGCTTCATACAGCCGCAGGAACAAGAGCTCAGAAGGCTGTCCTCTCATGGGCTGGCAAACAACTAAATATACATCAATCAAGGTATTAAATAGCTGGGAATGCGGCTGCCGCTCCAATCCTGAGTATTTAGTCCATTATCCCACAGACACTTAGCGCAATTATGGTTGCTTTGCGGCTAGCCTGGAACGTGCCAACAGAGCAGCTGAGGCACAGAGGAGATTAGGGATTCAGCAGCAGTCCCAACCGCGGGGCAAAGCCGAGCACTTGGGAAGCCCGAGCTGGGAAATGCCGGGCAGGACTGGGGACTGACCCCGCTGGTCCTGAGGAGGGGGGAGCGGGAGGTGAAGAACAGACAGCTTGGGCCGCTTTTAGGGTTTGTCCCCCACCCCGAGTGGCTCCGCGGAGCAAGAGCTGGGCTTCTCGCCCTGCTAAAGGAGGAGGAGCAGCCCTTGTGCTCAAGAAGGATGCTTGCTTCCAAGTCAGCAGGAAAACCTGACGGCCCCAGAGGGAGAATCAGAGCAACTCAGGGGTGTGATTCCCGCTAATGGAGGAGATCCAGGCAGCCCTCCGGTAGCGGCCAGCTTCCCCCAGTGCGGCTGGTGGGGCCAGAATAACGCTTCCCGTGGGGGCCTTGGCACAACCCGCCACTCCTGCTGCATCTGTCGTGATGGTCAAGACGGAGGGGTCCTGGAAAAGCAATCCTAAACCGCGGCTCATGGCCAACCCCGCACAGCACTTATAGATCCAAGAGGGCTCAGCGGCCTCTTTTTTTCGGGGATATTTCTGCATCTCTTCTCACAGAAACCATTGCTGCACTAGCAGGAAAAGGACTCTACACAGCAATGAAGCCCCAAAAAACCTTCTTTTCTGTCTCTGGGAAGGGCACTGCTTGGAAGTGGCGCTTGAGCTCTCTCCTTATCCCTCGAATACAAACAGAAGACAGATTTTTCTACTGAGATTACCCTAACAGCCACCAGGCAAACTCCTCCAAAGACATTCGACAAAATATCCAAGGAATAAAACCACATCTTTCTCTCTCGCTGACATCATTCCAAGGCTGAAAGCACCACTGAAACCCAAGCCATGTTCTGCCAAGGAAGAGCTGAACTAGTGTCTAACAATCAAGGGCATCAGCGATTTCACAACTAGAACAGGACTTCCCTTTGTTTACTGCCAGCACTTCTGTGCAAACCTGTGCTTTAAAATATACACCCGTTTCCTCCTTAACACTCACACACTTTTTCCTCTGCTCGTGGAGGCAGACAGCACAACCCGCCAACGGCCAGACATCAGAGATGCCAGAGACAGCAGCTGCAATGATGCAGCAAAAACAGGGGGAAACCCCCCAAGTTATGCTATGCTGGCCCTCTGTGGAGCTGTGCCTTCCCTCTCCGCAATAGGTACATCCCAATATATTTAGATATATGGCCCACAGGGCTCTTCTGTCATTATGGCCTTGAAGCAAACTAACGTGGGACTAAAACTTGCGTCTCATTAAATTCATCAGTGTCCAGACCATGCCAGCCCCCTATGCAGAGACCAGGCTTTTATTCCCTTCCTCTGCGAGCGATGCACACGATAGCAAAGCCTACGTGTTGAAGACACGCGTCTTCCATGCCCACTGGGAGCTCTCACTGGGAACTGCCCCGGCTCCTGCAGCTCCCAGGCACTATCACGCCTGGGTGGAATGAGCCAACCTGCCCCAAGCCCATGGGAGGTGACCACGCAGGACATCCATCAAAGGGCTGGGAGGAGACACCTCTCTTTTCTTCAGCATCACCCAGACTCACTGACGCCAACATTCTCCTGCCTACTCCATACTGAAGAAAAATCTCCAGTTGGGTCCTCAAGACGCTGTGCTTAAATATAACCCCCAGGACATTTATTGTTCGAAAGCAGACTGCCACAGCGAGGGCCGGCTGTTTGCATGAGATCCTGCTCTGGTTTCCTCAGGTTCTTTCTTCTATGCTTTGTTACCGTGCTTCATGGCTGCAGTAAGGATTCTTCACAAGGTTCAAACCACATCTCGGCTTTCTCCTGTAGTCACTACCTGACAAGATTGTGCTTTCCACTGCTTTTTAGCCATCCTTTCAAGCAGAAACCTGTTCAGTGTTCCTTTCTCCCCCAACAACGCTTGCCAGAACCCCCTGCCATGAGCAAAGTAAACCTGCAGCAGCTGAGGCAAGAAGCCTTCTTCTGGGATAAATATTTGTATAAGCCGAAGAGGAGAGAAGAAATGGCTGTCTGCCTTTACATTAGACAGTCACTGCCCAAACGCCTGTGTGTGAAGTACGAGCAAGAAGAAGTGGGAACTCTGCCCCGGCTGATGCCGCGTCTCCTACTGCGGGAGCTGATGGTTTGCAGGACGGCTGGTCACATCAGAGGGACCATATGGAAACAGCTCGTGCTACTATTTGTCCCAAGCTCACCAGCTGCCCGCTTCAAGGTTCTCATCTAAAAAGCCAGCCATGGGAAATTCCAGCCCGTTTTCGCTTGCACTAGTCTAAAGACCCTTAATTCTGTGGTTTACGCACAGTCCTGCTGAACACCAAACTCGAGGTTTAAGGTTTGGAGAAACCCGTTCAAATCCCCCAGATGCATTGCGTCCTTCTCCTCCCAGCGGTCAGGAGGGACACCAAAACCGCGATTTCAGCCCAGCCAGACACTTCAAAACTATGCCTTCCTCACTAAACTGCAATTCTCAAAGTACGGCAGTTCCTCTTCGCTTTGACCATCGAGATGGCAACACCAAAAGTTTCCATTGCTTTAAAGCTACAGCAGCAACAAGTACTGACACCCCCGCTCCCCAGCCCACCCCGGAGCGGGACCGAAACTGGTCTGAGCCACAGACAGCAGCAGGCGGTGGGTTGGTTCAGCCCAGAGAGCAGACGGGCATTTGCAGCACATCCTTCCCTTGCACAGGTTGGAATGAACGCCGGCTAAAGACATGCCAGGGAGTGGGAACCTCAACCTGTAGGGCGGGTTACAACTGAAGGGCGAAGGAGAGGTTTGCAATGCGCGGGTGGCTGCGCCTAGCTGCCATCTTGCTAGGACGGCCCCCAGGACAACCCTCAGCCCTGCTTCCTAGGGAAAGGCTTGGGAGAAGGAAGTCAACGGCAAGGTGCAGGTTCAGCAGTAACCCATGGGGCAGCGGTTACACCTCAGTGCCCAAGGGCAGGCCCCGGCCAAAGAGTCAGCCATGGGTGCTTTAAGTTCCTTTGCTCCATCTGGTGGTTAGAAAGCTGTCAAAGCCGTGTAGAGCTGCCACGCGCTGCTGCCTCGCATGGCCTGCTCATCTTCTGGGCTGTCCGCCTGGAGAAGCCGAGGAGACGTTTGGGGCGGGCCGCTTCGGGAAGCGATCTGAAAGAGCAGAAGGATGCTGAATGCTCCTGTGAGGGGATCACCCCCGCATCGGGTCACCAGGGTCGCTGTGACCATGAGAACCTGGAGAGTCAGTCGGGCTGCCACGTGCAAACCACAAGGACGGCCGCTTTCTCCAGCAGTAGGCCTCAGGGCGGCACTCCAGAGAAATGCTCCGAGAGCAAGTACAGCAGCAGCGGTGGGGCCGTTGGCACGGCACGGTCCAGCACCTGACAACATCAGGGGGAATCGTTTGGCTCCCACCTTTCCTGTTGGATGATGGGAATAAAACAACGCTTAAGCATTCAGACCTGGGCTGTGGGAAAACAAACGTGCCCCGCTCAGCCAGGAGTAAAACAACTTATAGTTAGGATGATGCCAAGGGCAGGAAAGCCCTGACCCGTTCTCCCGAGAGCAGAGGAAACCCAAAACCAGCCCCCAAGGCAAGACAGACGGCGAAAGAGCCCAGGAGCTTTCTCTGTTAACCAGGCTCTTCCTCATTCAGCAGGTTCCTCTCCAAGGCCAGGCTGGACGGGGCTTTGGGCAAGCTGGTCTAGTGGGAGGTGTCCCTGGATGGGCTTTAAGGTTCCTTCCAACCCAAACCATTCTATGATTCTAAGTACCGCAATTAAATAAATAAATTAATAAGGGGGCCAGGCAAGAGCAGAGCCTAGGATGCGAGGGACCAGACGGGTGGCTGCCTGCTACGGCATCTTGGCTTCCTCAGGCTCTCTCCTACTTGGCACGAGGGCCAGCGGGAGGAGAGGAGATTCCTGCGGTGTCGCCCCTACCCTGACACGCCACCTTGGCCTGCCACGATGTGCCTGAGCCCGCCGCATCACGTGCGTTCTTGCTGAGCCCAGAAATCCTCAGCTTTCGGGATTATATAACCCGGCGAGCTAATTAAAAATGAGGAGGTTTATTTCGGACCCGGGCAGGGTGACAAGACAAAAATATAGCCCATAGCAGGCCCATGTCGCCTTTGAAGAGTTGCCAAGGCTATTTTCTACCTACATACATCACGAAGAATTGGAGAGAAAAAAAAATACCATGGCTATATTTAGAATTTAATCAGTGGCAGGGCTTGTTACACTTCTTAGAGAGGAGCCTGATGGCAATATTTCAGGAGGGTGGGAGGAAGAGGGGAACAAACAAACAAACAAACTACCCCAAAAAAACAAACCAAGGACAAATATAGCCCTGGCAACTACCTTACATGGCAGGGATGCTGCTCAAGGGTGTGAAGGGGGATTATTTTGTTGTTTTGAAATTAAATCTTTGTCACCTTCCCACCCTCTTGAAATCCCCAAGGCCAAATAACACGTCCCGAGGAGTGGGCTATGTCAAGTATTCATAGTTAGCCCAACTCCCGAGGCTGTTCGAGCTGTCCGTTCCCCTCCGTCACATATGCCCAGCGTGACGGGCTGCGCTGGGGACCGGCAAGCCGCAGCAAGCCGGGGCTGGAGGAGCTACCAAAGCCCCCGCCTGTGAGCAACCTCACCGTTACCCTGGAGGTAGCATCCAGCAGAGCGCCCCGGCACAGGGGCCGGCGACACTGATAATTTCTCACTCTCCTGTCATCGCGAGCGGGTCTTCCCTCAATTTCTCCAACCAGAATCACTCCGTTTTCAAAAATACTTCAAGAGATCATTGGAGCGGGGCTGCGGGGGGATGTTGCACATTCCAATCTCTTGCCTGTCTCCTATTCATCTTTTTAAGGCTGGTCTTTTACCATTGTTTTGCCAACCCAGCCACTGCCTTTTCGGACCCTCTCGGCACCCACAGCACCCATGTCCTCAAAGCCATCTCGGTGTCAAGCCCAACCTGCTCAACCCTGCTGCTCCGACAGAGGTGAGCTGCACCCCAGAAGGCGAGGAAGAAGAAACTGTGATTTTTTCAAAGCTGGGTGGAAAGCAGGGGGACCAAAGACCCTTGTGCCACCCTGGAGGGAGCGCAGGGCAATGGCAGGGAGAGGGGACCATGTCCTCAGTGGTGCTGGGCATCCATCAGCTCCCGCAGCCAGGTTAAAAGAGCAGGAGAGAGACAGTTCCCTTGAAAGCTAACTGGGGCAAATTCTTTATTTAGCTCTGCTCACAAGGAGAAGCTTCCTCCTATCCAGCTGTTCTGGTGTGGGCTATCGCCAGCCTGAAATTTATTTACTTGAAAAAATAATAATAATAAAAATCACTTTTGTAACAGTCACAGGAGATTAGCAGACAGTTAAACAGGGCCGTGGTACCGTCCAGATAAATCTAATGACTGTAGGTTGGGAATGGGAGGAATTTCCAGACCTTATTCTCCTAAAGTCATAGGCAGGTTCTTGCTCAGCTGGACAGGAGAAAGGAAAGGATGGGGTTGCACGAGAGGCCCTTGTGC
This sequence comes from Rynchops niger, assembly GCA_013400035.1. Taxonomy (NCBI): domain Eukaryota; kingdom Metazoa; phylum Chordata; class Aves; order Charadriiformes; family Laridae; genus Rynchops; species Rynchops niger. The sequence goes on along the minus strand of VXBH01001372.1, from coordinate 71,254 downwards.
CTCAACAGCACAGATATTTTCTCCTCTGGATAATATAAAAAGGGCTGCCAAGGCATGAGGATTGCCCAGACTGTAGGAGGAAACTAAGAACTCAGCCTGCCTCAGCACGGCAGCGGAGGCTGCTGCCAAAGATGCTGGAAACCCGCACAGCAACCCCATCTCCGGGCAGGAGAGGGCCGGTGGGAAGGTGCTCGCTGCATTCGGCACGTGCCTTTCCCTGCTCTTGGTGCCTTTTCTCCCAGGGCAGCCAGCAGTCCCGCACCTGTGCTCGCCTTTTAGAATCACAGAGTTATCTAGGTTGGAAGGGACCTTTAAGATCATCGAGTCCAAGTTTCCTTGGGAAGATCAAGAGCCGCCAGCCCCAGCACGTACAGCCTGGGAACCACCCCCACCAGCTTCGTGCACGGGAAAACCTTGAGCAGATACTCGCTCCGAGACGGGCTCTTCACCTGATAACGTAATCAGGACAGTTGCAGCAAACACCATCCCAGCTAGAAAACTCACCCTCTCCTCCCCCAGCGCTTCTTTCGACACCAAGAAGCTGCAAGAAGCAAGATAAACCTAATCACTCCTTGCTGGGAGAGGCTTCCGCAGCCCTAAGCCCTGGTGAGGGGGTGGATGGAGGGAACGCAGCTGTGATTGTCCCTGGGCACCCATCCTCCCGCCACGGCACGGGTGGCAGCAGCCACGGCTGGGCCAGGGGACCTCCTGAAGGCACTGGTCATCTGTCTCCCAGCTAAGGGTCCCTGGAGGCCCCGCAGCCCATTCCACGGGACAAACAGAGGGGCCAGACAGACAGAGCAGACCAGAAGGGCTGGGGCTTCGGTATGGAAACGCTGAGACCACCCCATCATTAACAACCCCCAGGGCATTTCAAAGATTTCAAAGAAGATGAGGCTGATCTGTTTCTCTTGTCCACGTGGAAATAGCTGGGACTCGATGCAGGAAATCTCCTCCGAGACAGAGCCAAGGGGGGCTGCCCAGTAGAGTCCCCCTGCTCCTCCCGAGCCCCTAAAGCCCCTAAAGATACTCACAGCCCCACACTCCCAGACCACCTGAGAGATGCTTTTACTGCAGCTGGATCCCAGCGACATTCTTTCCACATGGGACCTGCCTGGGACATCTGCTCGAGGAGAGCAGCAGGTGGGAAAGCCCCGGAGGAGATGGTGAAGGCTACGTCTCTTCCAAGTACATCCCTCAGCTGCTGCAAGTGGGCAGAGGTCTTCGGAGAGAACCATCGCTACAAGCAGCAGTGTGGGCTATTTGCGGGGGCGGCGGGGGGGGGGAAACCAAAACATGCCTATGCAGGAAGCACACGGTTCCTGATTTCCAGCTTGGTTTAATGCAAAGAATTTCCTCCTTCCCTTCAGGCTCGCGCAGGAAGCCTGCAAACAGACCAGCCCCATAATCTGATTAGGCTCCATCCTACGCACATTTCCTGGAACATGCAATTGGGCAGCCGGAGCCGCTTTCCATCCCTCCCCACCACTCCTCTCCAAAGGCAGCAAGTGCAGCCCTGCCCAAGCCACTGCTTGTGGTCAAGGCCGTGAAAAAGCAACAGAATAAACCCATTCCCACTGCAGAAAAAGGACTAATCAATGCTTAAAGAACCGCAGCCTTAGGAATACTTCTTCCCCACGCACCCTCAGAGGGCAGGAGCACGTTTTTAGCTTGGAAACATTCGCTCTGTTCATCCCTCAGGGCAGGGATGGAAACCCAGATATCAGCATTTGGGAAATAAGTTTTTGGTGAGCCACTTGGGAATGAAAGGGCATCTACACTGCAAAGGTGAGAGGGCGAACGCCACAAAGACCTTGTGGGGATAAGTATTAAATCAGTGACCCAGCCGAGAACAGAAAAGCCCTCATCTCTGGGTTCCCCACTCAGGGACCAGGCTGCTGGTTTCATAGAACACCAGGTTGGAAGGGACCTCAAAGACCATCTGGTTCACCTCCACTCCAAACCTGTTTGCTCAGGGAGTGATTGGCACCAGCGATAAAGGAGCCCTTTGGCTTGGCCAGTCCTTTTCAAGTTGAGGAATATGTCAAAGCCTCCATTACAGACCACAGACTTTGCCTCCAACTGCCTTTAACTGACTCCACAGTGAGAGATGTGACCACCAACACGAAAATCCAGCCCCTGGGAAAAGCTCAGGGAGAGCAGGGTTTGCCTTGCAGAGCAGAGGGAAGGGACGATGGCCACCAAGAACCACCTCTGGCTGGGCTTTGGGGCTGACGCGTTTCCCGTGGTGGTGCTAGAGGCGCTGAGCTCCCTTCCCCTTTCCGAGGAGCAGCAGCTTCTCCTGGGCACCCACCAGCTGAGCAGTCCTTGAGGGAGAAGACACCCCGCTGCGGAGGCAGCTCAGGTGCTGGGGACACTGGGAACAGCCTCCCCCAGGCCTGCCCACTCGCTCGCGGTGGCCACATGGGTCCACACCGAGCCAAACCCACACCCGGCAGAGTCCAGCTGGCCACCGCTGCTCTGCTGGCAGAGCTCCGCCAGAGCACAAAGCTCCGATTCATTCATTCATTCAGGTGCCTCCGAGGCTCCCGAGAAGAACCATCTCCTAGAAACCCCGATTAATTTAAACCTTGCTGGAAGCAGCGGCGAGCAGCTCCGGTACCACCCAGCCACAAAGGAAACTCGCCCTCAATATAGCTTTGGCAGGAGGAGCTGGAAGAGCGATTTCCTCCTCGGTGCGCTGCGCCTTACCCTGCCGCTGCAGACGGCGAGGAATTCTCCTTGGCAGCCCGCAAAAGAGATACAGCTGCATCCGAGAAATGCGTTCCAGGGCCGAGAGCGCTTCATTTGTCTCGGGGACCATAACGAGAGCAGCTCACCCTGCCTTGGGGGGAAACCATAGGATACTGGAAAAAAAATCACGGAGGGCCTGATCCAGAAAACCTCTCCTAGGCAAGGCTAGTTTTCTCTCTTTGAGCGAGGCCGTTCACCAATTCTTATTCCCTCGCTGGAAAAGGGGAGAGAACAGGACATTTACGCATTTCAGGATCTGCTGTAAGGAACTTGCCCTATCTGGAAATAAGCAGTAGACTGGGGGCTTGGAACTGAAGTGTGACTTAAAGTTGCCGCCGATGTTCTCGTCCTCATTTACCGCAGTAAAGCCTGGTGAAAAAGCAGGTCTGCTCCTTTCACACAGCGTTTGGCATCCCCCACCTCCCTGCCTGCCCGGGCAGTCTCAGCTCACGTTCGCACAAAAGCCTTGGAGCTTTGATTCTCCCGTACTGCTGCTAACGGAGCCCGTGTCCAAAGACATCTTCGTACAGCCCGGCCAGAGAGAGAAAAACCAGGGAAAATCTGAGCCAAGATTCAGGTGCAGCAAAGGAGGGATGCACGAGGCACCAGCTGCGGGGCTGGGCAAGCCTGTTTAGGAGAGGAACCCACTGGACCCACTCAAACTGGAAGAGGAGAGATTGAGATGAGATCTGAGGAAGAAATTCTTTGCTGTGAGGGTGGTGAGCCCCTGGCCCAGGTTGCCCAGAGAAGCTGTGGCTGCCCCATCCCTGGAGGGGTTCAAGGCCAGGTTGGACGGGGCTTGGAGCAACCTGGGCTGGTGGGAGGTGTCCCTGCCCAGGGTGGGGAGTGTGGAACGAGATGATCTTTAAGGTCCCTTCCAAACCAAACCATTCTGTGATTCTATGAAATGAAGCTGCTGCTGTGCCCTGTCTCCAGCTGCCCGACCCTTTTCGTGTTGGAGCTGAGCTCTGGAGCTCCAGAGCCCAGCGCTGCCCAAAGAGATGGGCACCAACAGCTCATGGAAAACTTCCAGAGGACATTTCTGAGTTTAACACCGGGGACCTGCACCGCAGAGACGCAGCACGATCCCACTGGCGAGACCTGCAACCCCATGCTTGCAGGCACCCTCGCCCGGAGCTCTGCCCGCGGTGTGCTGGTGGTGAACAGCCAAGACGCCAAAAACACTGGCCTGGTTTTGCTTCCTGGACCAGAAATTACCACATCCCCACCACCACCCAAGCTGCCAAAGTAAGCAGCTATTGCAAATACTTAAGGTTAATATTTACATTTGGATTCAGCGCAGGAAGCGTGTGTTTTCTCGCTGGTAAAGGGAGTGGGAAGGCTGGGACCGCAGGCTGCTCGGGGGACCGGCACTGCATTTCTCACCACTGCAGCAGATGCTCGGGGCAGGACAGCAAGAAAGGCTTCAGGATACAGGCTGCTGGATGCATTTGATGCCTCAGACACACAGCAACGTGGCCTGCACGAGCACGGTAAACCCTCCTGGAGAAAGCCAGTGCAGGACTTTGGCCAACCCCAATTTATGAGCCACGCCGGAGCAGCCACCGCGTCCCACCCCGGCTGCTTACGCTCGTAGTGACAAGCGATCTGAGGCTTCAAAGGGAACCACCCACAGCGTGCCATAAAAATCAGCGCGCACAAAGTAATTTGGCC